>CM060974.1:55417838-55995338 GCA_030765045.1 Tenodera sinensis | reverse complement strand
CTAAAGGTAGAAAAAGGAGGAGATAGATGATCTTCCAGAACTGTATGCTATAAGTTCTGGAATGTATTAACTGTAAGTCTGAAGCATAAAATAAAAACGTCTTGAGTATTTTTAAACTTTAACTCCATTTTTCTCAAAACTACATTTTTTTAACTTTAGGTACAGTTATCTGCCAAAGTATGAAAGATACAGACCTGAAATTTTCACAGCTTTTAAACAATAGCATGATTAAAAAACTGATAGCCTTTCAGCATAGTAGGATTAATCTAAAGGTTAGTGTGCATGGAGGAGTGGCTAAAAATTTCTATTTTTTTAAAATTTATGTACTCATTTTAAATAATATTTTTTATATCAAAACGCAATCACTCTACAGAGCTGATCTGCTATCAGTTTTTAGATAGATATGTTAGCTACACTGTGTAAAAGTTTCAAAGCTATGTGTTCATTACTTTTTGTGCAATATGTACCTAAAGTTTGCTAAATTTAACATGTAGCCTTATGGCAGTTACCTTGGCGACTGTCTCCCCTGAAGAGAATGTCACTTATGTCACTTTTGCTGAGCATTAAGCGTGTTAATTTTATGTTTTTATAATATTATTTGCAGAAATACGTAGAATATTATTAATCTAAATTTGGTTATGATTCATTCAGTAGTTATTGTATAATCACAATTTTTAGCAGTGCCAATTGTTAGTTTACTTAGCTTTCTAATGACCTCACAGGGTCCTTAAACATATTAAAATTTCCTTTTGGTTACATCCTATAAAAATTCATACAAATAAGATTGACATTAATTACTCAGTGGTTTGGCAGTTTATTCCTACAAGAATTTGTCTTAGGTTGCACTTGCCCAACAGCCCTGCATTTAAATATTTTACAAGGATAGTTAAAGGCAGTGGCGGCTGGTGCCTAAAATAATAGGGGTATCACTACTTTTGGTGCATTATGTAGTTTACCTTTCTAAATAGTTTGATTTTCTAAAGTGTATAAAGTATTTCAGTAGCTAAATAAGGAAAATTGAAGCTATTAACAGTGAAGCAACAAGATTCTAAAGTAAGAACAAATTAGAAACTAAAAACTTCGCTTAGCTTAGTAATGCTGCACGTTCTTTTTGCACAAACTGACTCAAGTTTCAAGTTGTCTCCAACTCATTCTCAAAGCTGAGACAACTTGAAACTCGAGTCACTTTGTGCAAAAAGAACGTGCAGCATTACTAAGATAAGTGAAGTTTTTAGTTTCTAATTTGTTCTGACTTTAGTATTTCAGTAGCTCAGAAATTACCTTAAATGAGCCTGATGACATTGATGGGGTTGAATCTCCTGTAAAGGTATATTTGTAAAGAAACTCCATCATCCTTTTCTTTTGCTTGGTGGATCTGTCTTTGATTCTCGTTGAAATCTGGAAGACTGTGGATCATTTCCTTGTCAATAGACTACATGGCAAGAGCAGCCATCTTCATCCATGGTGCCTACTTCTAAGAAACGTTTTGATCCATACAAAGTGGAAAAACATCTCACTGCTTCACACGTTATCATTGGAACAGGAGCTACTAATTTCAACAATTTAATAACATTGCCAAAGAGTTCTTGCAGGTTATTTTCAATTAACAACTTTAGAAAGGCTATTGCACTTTTTATTTCTTCAAAACCATTTCAAGAATAAATGATCTGTAGTTCTGTTTTAACTTAGATTTATTTAAAAATGGAGAGGACTGCACGTCAGAAAGGATTTTTTCAGGAAATTTATTTTTCAACGAAGGAAAGAAGTGCTGATCAAGTAAATTAGTGGCCAATAAGTGACTGGAAAATTCAAACCTCTATTGGCTCTGATGTATCATTATGTGACATACTTGCTTTGCTGCTACATTCCTCCACAAATAGGCAGTTTGCTATACTTCTTTATCAGGAGCAGACACAAATGTGAATGGTGATTCGAGACACAGCCTGTTTGCGTGTCCAACATATGGAACAGAGACTATCAATAAACTCAGGCTGCATCTTGGAAATATCGACTTGTATAAGTTGTACTTTAGCACAATGTGGTATTTAGAAATATTCTGCTCTCCTAAAGCACTCAATCATTTTTGCCATGGATGTACCTTTAAGACTGTAGTATTATTCATGTGCTCCTTTACAACTGTATCCAAAGCTGAAGTGAAATTTATTATCGCTCTGAATATTCCAGGATTGTTAGATTCTGCAGCTTCATCATGTCCATGTAACTCAAGTTCAAACTCACTGCACAAGTTAATACAATCAATTATTTAGGAAAGAATATAGAGATTTTTCCTTACGTTGTCATTGTGTCTATCTATATTCTGTCTGTAAGCTGTTGCATAATTTCTGTTTTTCCAAGGACTGATAAATCTAAATAAGTATTCTTATGTTAAATAGATTCTTCGCGCCTCTTAGCCTTCTGTTTTAGGTGACTTAGATCTGACACGCCAGTGCATGTCCAGCTTGTATATTTACCCTTAGCAAGCAGCAAACACAGAAAACAAAATAGCTTATTTGTGGAAATACCATACAACTGCAAGTCCAACTATTTCTTTTATTTATATTTACATTACAAGACCTGCAATGTGTCTTACCTCAGCTTGTTTGCGCATGTATTAATTTGAGATGAGGTGTCGGCTTACCGAGCTTCTTTACTTCACACTTCTCTTTCAAGCTTAAAGCTGAGAAATCTGTTTCTAAAAGATATTAAAAGCTGTTTATTCTTCTTGGTAAATAGCTCTAAGAGCAGATGAATAGCAAATAAACACTAAAACACAAGTAAATAACTGAATACCTGTAATACAGTTAAACGATTGCAGACAATCACTCCATTGTTACACTCCATTATCCATTATGTTCTGGTTAGGTTGCTTTTAGTTTGGGTAGATATGTGCGTTTTTGCCAGAGTCTGACTTGCAGTTGGAGCTGCTACCCTGACCAGCGCATATTCACCTATACCAAGCAACCTCCCCTCTCACCTCTCCCTGCCGAAAGAGCACCCATAAGCTTACACTCGAAGGTTCACAAGAGAAATTGAACCTCAAGAATGTATGGGAAAACTTTGGCGCATATGCGTGCTATCTGAATGTCTTAAATGCACATAAAATTATCTGACACGAGTAAGAAACAAAAATTATTGTTTAAATATAATTTGAACAAACAACATTTTTCCGGGAGTTCACTGAAACACTGAACACATAGGAGGCACCGCCCCTGGTTAAAGGACACTTTCAGGACACTATAAAGACAAACAAAGGAATACATAATAAAGACACTGAGAAAATACTCCAAAAGCACTGTTAACAACCACAAATACCATAGCTTATAATGCAGCTATGTTGTTACATTCAGATTACCTCATTGCTATTTATAGATTGAATGTCATTGGGAAGAAATAATAGCAGTTTGTGTAACATGGATATAACCTAGTTTATTCTCAGTAACCAACATAGGTACACAAAACTCTAAGATAACACAAAGTCATAACAAAGGAAAAATCACATTTGACTCCATGATCAATGTCAGAGTTAACTTGACTTTAACTTCAGGATGTCATCTGCTTATGGTATTTCAAAATTCATGGCTAGGTGAACATTCTTCTTTATGTGCACTTTTTCCCAAATTATCAGTTAAGCTGTAGCTTTCACATGTTTTAATAATTTGGTATCCTGTTTTATGGTGTGGTGGGTTGACCAGACATTATGGGCTACAACTAATTTGTCAATTTGTGTAAGTTTTATGTTCTTGATGTGTTCCTTCCTTTTTATTCTTATTTGGCCTCAGAGTCCTTTTAGTATAACCTTGGCCTCCCTAATGGATATCTTCCATTCTGTTCAATCTCATGCTTTAGCTCTTCATCTCTTAATGTTTGGCCTTCTAATGTGAGTCTGTACATCTTCAATCCATCTCTTCTTTGGTATTCCAACTTTCCTTCTATCATCTATTTTAGCCTCCATAACAGTTCTGGGATTTGTTCTTCTTCCATTTTGATAACATGGCCCAGCCACTGTAATCTCTTTGTTTTAATATCAGAGATGTTATCTGTATCTTTATTCAAGTTTCAGAGCTCTGAATTTGTTCTTGTTCTCCCATTTTTGCTAATCTACAGTTTTACAGCAAAAGAACATTTGAACTTCAGATGAACAGTTTAAAAACATTCTGTGTATGTTGTCATAGATGCTGTTGCTTATGAAGCAAGAATGCCATTGGAATCAAATTGCACAAGCTTTCACGGCTAGTATCAGAAAATACAAAATGATTATCCAGATTTGTGTGTGGGCCGTGGTCTAGTGGAAAATCTCCTTCCAGACATTTCTTGAGTACTATGGTCACATATGGAGGAGGAGGAAGAGGAGAAAGAGGAGGAAGAGGAGGAGGAAGAGGAGAAAGAGGAGGAGGAAGAGGAGGAGAAAGAGGATGAGGAAGAGGAGGAAGAAGAGGAGGAGCAAGAGGAGGAGGAGGAAGAGGAGAAAGAGGAGGAAGAGGAGGAGGAGGAAGAAGAGGAAGGAGAAGAGGAAGGAGAAGAAGCTGCCGCCGCTACCGCTGCTGCTACTGCTACTGCCGCTGCCGCCGCCGCTGCCGCTGCTGCTACTGCTACTATGCTCAATTAGGCCGCCACATATATATACCGGGTGTTCCGAAATTCATATTAAAAACTTCTAGGGCTAGTAGAGGGGACTGAGTGGACAATATTTTAAATAGGAACCCATGTCCGGAAACGAACCGTTTCCTTGCTACAACCATTACAAGGTATCGGATTTTTCGATCTTGTTATGCAAGCTGATAGACAGTACATGACGTCAGGCGATCCCCTGATGTCACTTGACGTTTCTTTTGCTGTGGTATCATGCCTGGAGTCCCATTCACGTGCCTGTGCAGCTCCGATAAACATGGTTGAGTAGTCATTTGAAGAATACACGGACATGCTGTTAGGCACGGTGCCGTTGGATGCCGTGCCATTGAATATAAGGCAAGAACTATGGTTTCAGCACGATGATGCACCGCCGCACTTTACAATTAACGTTCGGGAACATCTTGACCGAAGAGTTGGGCAAAGTTGGATAGGCCGGGGTGGTCCTAATGCATGGCCCCCACGATCGCCGAATTTAATCCCATTGGACAATTTCCTGTGGGGTCGCATGAAGAGTTTGGTGTACAAGACTCCTGTAGAGACCCAGGAAGAACTGTTTATACACACTATGGCCACTGCACAAGAGATTAGCGGGACCCCGGGAGTGATAGAATGAGTGTACCAGAACCTGATTCGTCAGTAAAATGTGTGCAATGACGTTGGTGATCGACACATCGAGCCTCTGTTCCTGTGAGTAGTTTTAGTACAGTATAGGTCACATCAGGAGCAGAAGACAAATGCATTTCTTTTTTCTACTGTTGACACAAGTGTTATTGTGATCAATGTAATTGTTCTGTTTCTTTGGTATTACAGTATTAGATTTTCCTATGTAATGAGTTAAACGTCATTTAATTCTGAACCTAATGTCATACCACATTTGGCGTGGAACTCTTCTGACGTCATTTTACTGCCTATCCGGTTGCAGAACAACACTAGCAAATCTGACACATTTTAAAGTTTGTAGCATGGAAAAGGTTCGTTTCCGGACATGGGTTCCTATTTAAAATATTGTCTACTCAGTCCCCTCTACTAGCCCTAGAAGTTTGTAACTTGAATTTCGGAACACCCGGTATATATTAATTATATAATAAATAATAATTATTAATAAATATTAATTACATAATAAATTATTTATTATATATATAAACCATAGTAGTGTTGGTGACAGCGGCAGTAGTAGCAATTGTGGTAGTGGTACTTGTATGTAGTAGTAGTAGTAGTAGTAGTAGTAGTAGTGTTGTATTTTTTTCTTGAGAGGCTGTAATATTAGTGCTACTTGAAGTTGCCCGCCTCGATAGCGTGATGGTTAGCGTGTCTGCCTCACGTTCAAGAGGTCGCGAGTTCGAATCTCGCTTAGGGTAAGTTATCCGGGTAAGGTTTTTTCCGAGGTTTTCCCTTATCCTGAGAAGACGAATGTCGGGTAACTTAAAGCTCCATGGACCTCGGGCTCATTTAAGCATCATTTCACCCGTTTCATTCGCTCACCGTCCGATATGACGCAATGTTGAAGGACGTTAATTAAAAAAAAAAAAAAAAAAAAAAAAAAAAACTTGAAGTTGAAACCTGACATTCGAACTGGAGTACATCACTTTTTGTTTTCTTGTCACAAATGTATCCATGCTGACAAACAATAGAACAGTGATTCTTCAGTTCCAATTCTGCCTCTCAAACATTGCCCACACCTGGCTTGTGTGTTTAAAAACACCAACAATAAGTTTGTTGGCATAAATATATGATAGAGCAGTGAGTTGCAAGAAACTGAACTGAACACTGCAAACTAAGTCACCATTGCTGGAATTATGATCCTGATGCAACCCAATTAATAAACCTGAGAATTGTTTATTGTTTAGCCCTGTTGCAACATGATACTTTTGCTTACTCGCAACTCGCACTCGTATGGACTGTATCGAAGGCATTCCCTGTCTTCCTGTATTTTAAAAGAGCAGTAATATGAAATACTTTCCGTAGAAAGAAAAAATACTTCCCTGGGAAGGAAATTTTCTTTGACAAGCTGGGGCAATTATTTAATGAGAGGGGGAGAGACCCCCCATTAATTTGAGCCCTGCTACCAAGACACTTTCTGATGTATAACTTGCAACACTTGCTTACTGGTTACTGAACCAAAAATTTGATGTGTTGCACTCATATGCCATTCTCTACTCTTGTACTACCTATTCTTAGAAATCCTTAATCCTCTATATTCTTCAAGTTAGTTAAGATAAACATTTACAGAAATTATCTTAATGTTAAGCTAGTCATACTGGTTGTGAATCATATGCTCCACCATTCATGAAATCCTATGAAAATTTAACATAACAAAATATTTTCCTTTGACCATTTCATATACTCATTTTATCCTTGTATCTGTTTTATACAAATCACATTATGACTGAGTGCAAAGACTGCTTGCCTCTCAACAAAGCAGCCCAGGTTCTATCCTAGGCGACAGCATGTGGGATTTGTGGTAGACCAAATGGCATCGGGTGGGTTTTATCCCAGTTTTCCAGTTTTCTCCTCCCCCATTCATTCCACCAACTGCTCCAACATCACCTTTCCTTTCGTCCATCTTGCGCTCACCTCATATCTCCTTCAGGCGTCAGGCTGATCACCCATCCTGGCAACTCTGCAGAGTTTGACTCTGCTCATCACAGACATCTAACCCAGGAGTCACTTGTATGTCTTGTACTGTATAAGTCCTTCACATGAGGAAGATAATCAGAGAAAGACATTTGTTTTATGCACCACAATAGACAAGATACTAAAATATTATGGCTAAATAAATAAACATAACGTTCCTCATTGAATACAACACACACAAATATCAAACATATTTAAACAATCATCCAGTAACGATAAAAACATATCAATGTTATTCATAGGTATAAGGTACCTTGACCATCAATATTTCATTAAAAACCTGTAAGAACGTTCATCAGAGAACAACTCTTTACTGCTTTGTGCATTAATATTGATTAAGAGTCATAACAGTGCAAAATTCCTTTGCAACAAGCCCAGTCGTGAGCTTTTACGCCGAGTCTGCAAGACATCCTCTGCAATATCGGCATGAGATTCTCTTAGCAAATTATAGTTGTGCACTTAGATGTATATCTAAGCACTCAATGTTTGCCTCTTTTTTCACGATCACACTAAGAGAACGATGTAGGAAAAGCACCTCTAGCCCTAAGCCAGTGGGATTTCATTACTAGGAGCTTCTAAGGAAGCTTGCAATTGAACTGATTAGGATGTTTGCTAAGGGCAAGAAGCTGTACTCCCCTTGGTTACCTGGGATTCCCCATGTAGATGTTGGTATGACTGTACACCAGGAGTCCACGATAACTATTAGTAATGTGTGCACGTGTTTTTTAGAATTTTTGTCAGGCTACACTGAGTGACATTTTATTTACACCGATGGATCAAAGAGCAACAGCTGTGTTGGATGTGCTTATGTTTATGGAACTGATGGAACTGAACCACATACATTCAGTTTCCATAATAGCACTTCCATTTATACTGCAGAGCTGTATGCAATATACCAAGTGGTTTATATGTGTGTTATTATAAATTAGGTGGCTGCCTGTTTTTGAGTGATTCCCTTAGTGCACTTCAGAGCCTTTGTGATCTGTGCAACTCCCATCCTATTGTACAATGTATCTGGGATGCCCTCCATGTTTTACACACTTCTGACGTTAACGTGGTGTGTGCATGGATTCCTGGTTATGTAGGTTAGCCGGTGAATGAAATGACAGATTTGGCAGCAAAGGTGGCAACCACAGAACCCAATATTACTATCTTGTATTACTTTGGAAGACTTTAGGCTTGAAGTGCGGAGAGCGGTGCTGGCACAAAGAGTGATCAGCTCTGTGTGGTAATAAGATTAGGGAAATGAAAGCACTTTCGATAGACTGGATAACTTGTCACATATCTCATTGCAAGAAGGTTAAGTCGGCTCAGTTGCGAATTAGCTACTGCAATTATTTGCATGGTTACCTATTTAAATGGGACCTTGCTCCTCTATGTCTGCTGTACGACAACCTTTTTTCGGTCCATCACATGCTGCTAGTGTTCCTCTCTAGCACAACTTCGAGACCTTCTGCACTGCCTGCCAGACTTGCAGAGGTTTTAGTGGATGACAAAACAGCAGTTGATAGAGTTTTCAAGCTTTTAGCAGGTGTAATATGAGCTTGAGGATTTGAAAATTTATAGATCCCTTCTTTATGCTTTTTGACATGTTTATCACCTTGTATTAATTCTGGCTTCTGCAACTCTGTTTTTTATATTTATGTGTATATTTTATTTGTTATTAGTAAGTTTATTTTTTATTGAAGTTTATATCTGGATTTTGCCATTAAATGCTTTCTAAGGGCACTGATGACCAAACATTGAGGACACTTAAACCTATATCTCCTCCTCCTCTAATTCCTTTGCAAATTTGGTAAAATTAGAATTTTTTCAGTTATTCTATCTTTTGTAGCACCATGTAATGAATTCTGCAGTGCTTGAATGAAGGTTGCACTGGCTCACTTTGGAAACTCTCTAAACAGCTGTTTCTCTCCCATGATAACACTGGAGTTATGGCTACCCATTTGGCTTGGAACTTAATGTCAGACAAATGGCTACTCACACATCTACTGCCTCTTTGTATATAGATACTGGCTTTTGAGAAATTTCTTACATTCACAGGACATTTGGGGCAACTGTGCACTAAATCATTCCAGAATCATATTTTTGTTTCATGTTGTCCATATGAGCCCAATGGTCCATGTAGATTAGAATTAGACTACATTATCACTTTGTGGTTAAGAGAAAACTCTTGGAACATCTTTATAAAGGTAATATCCCCTACTCAGATTTCAACTAAGGACTTCTTCACTGTAAGGCAGACACACACTATACCCACACCATAGAGGTGGTTGGCAATCATGTCTAGTTAGTACAATGGTATGACAATACTGTAGTCCCTTTGTTACAATACCAATATATTAGATATAAGTACACTGACATTTTAGATAAGCACTACTGGAATTGCTGTCACAAATATGATTCATCTCAGTCATATATTAATAGACAGTGAAGGAATATGATTCCATTAAAAAAGCTAGTTATAGAAGTTTCAGCCAAAACACATGCTTTGAAGCCCCTTGAAGCTATAAAAAACACATTTAGAAAAAGACATGTGTGTGAATGTGTTTATGGGTGTGTTCAAATACCAAAACCCAAAAATGAACACCTGGTATTTAAGATATTTAAGTTCAGTAACTTACAGATATGCAACACAAAGGTATTCAAGAAAATCCTCCCATTGTAAACCACCCTTTACATGGAAATGCTTCAAAAATTACTCAAACAATTTTGACCAAAGTACAATATGCTTAGGAAATTTAATTTGCATATACAATGTACCTAGTCTAGCCATAAATACTGTTAAAAACTTTTGACACACACTGTACAACCAGTTTGGCACGTAAACAATTGCCACTGTGCACACATTAAACCCTGAACCATTGTTAGCTTGTGCCTCAAAGAGGAAGCACTTAGCTCGAGGTTTCAACATGGATTGGGGTGATTATGAAAATCATGTTGCTATCATAGCATTGCATAAATTTGGAAAATCTGCAAGTTAATTTTCAAGATGCTACAAAAGCTGAAAATTAGTCATATGTTTGTGAACTGGACCATTAAGCAATTCATAGCAAGCAAGACTGTGAAAATGGTCCAAGGGAAGGTCACCAATTCAATGTCAGGACTCCAGCAGCAAAAAAAGAAATGGCGTCTCATGTTCAAAGAAATCTGGGGTGGAAGCAGGCTATCTTGTCCTGTGAAATGAACATTTCAAAAAGGTAAGTGTCCAGATTCCTGTTAGAGGACCTCAGACTAAGGCCTTATTGCCCAGGGAAAGGACATTATCTTGATGCCTGCCTAGAGAAGCTGAGAGTGTTTAAATGTTGACGTCTCCTGTAGCGTTACACACAAAATGGTCATAGGAACATCTTCACTGATAAAAAAATCTTCACTATTGAGTCTTTTGATGTGTAAAACCACATGGTTAGTTTGGAGCCTATTGTCAATAACATGAGTGGCCATTATTATTTATGTATGCCAACAAACTTACTATTGATGTTTTTAAACACACAAGCCATGTGTGGGCAATGTTTAAGAGGCAGAACTGGAAGTGATAAATTCTATGCCTCAGCTGGGATTTGAGCCACAGACCCTCCACTTACCAGATGGGTGCTCTAACCATTAAGCTACTGTGACAACCTGCCAGAATGACATTGAATTCTCCAACTAGTTCGTATTTCTCCTGGTAAACCACAAATGCAGTCTCACATCAGAGACAGTTAACCCAATGGTGACTTACTATTGCAAGTACCTTATGTTCCCGGATTAAATAACCTTCAGATGATAATTATTATTTATTTATGCCAAAAAGCTTACTGTTGATGTTTTTAAACACACAAGCCTTGTGTTGGCAATGTTTGAGAGGTAGAATTGGAATTGAAAAATTCAATGGCACAGTGGCACATTGTTTCAAAACCAACCATGGACTTTGCAACAGGATTCTGCTCCAGCCCACAAGGCTAAGTCAACTCAAGGGTGGTTTCAGCATCATGTCCCTGCCTGAAGATTGGCCCAGTGGCAGTCCAGACCTGAAACCTTTGGACTACTAACTGTGGTCACTGCTTGAGCGCATTGTCTGCAAGGGGAGACACTGAAAGTTTAAAGCATTCCTTGTTGTCAGCAGTGGCAGATTTCCCCCTGAATGTTGTCTGTTCTGCGGTAGATTAGTGGTCACAAGGACTCAGATCCTGTATCAGTGCAAAACATCGCCATTTCGAAAAGTGATTGGTGCTGTGTGTAATGTATACTTGTAAGTACAACATAATAAATGCAAATTAAAATATCTCTCATGGTATTTGCATTCTTCACTTTTTACGTTCTAACAATATTTATGACTAGATTAGGTATATCTTAAATCTTTAGGGAACGCATTGTGCTGTCCTCTTCATGTGGCAGAAGTTTCATGTAATTTTGCATAACTAGTAAAGATTAAGAGATAGAGAAATAATTAGTGCACAAAAAGTTTAAATGAACTTAAAATATATAATTTTCAAATTATCTTTTCTATTGTAATAGCCATAATAGAGATACATATCCATGGTTATCTGTCACTACCTTTGTGACTATTAAAGCATGTTGTTGTTCACTTGTTTCTCGCAATGTCATTGAAAGAGTGTGAGCTTTACAGGTGCGCAAAAGCCCTGGGTTTTAAACATTTCACTGGTGATTCAGTTTCCTCTATCCCCTTTTACCTACAACAAAATGTATAATGGAACTATTTCTGAAAATGTTTACCTCAATCACGGTGGACAAGTCTTAATTTGGCACTTGTAGCAGTATCCTTGTCTAATACAGGTTGTGGAAAAGCAATGGGTTTCTTTCCACTCCATCCCATCCCATGCCATCCCATCCCATCCCATCCCATCCCATCCCATCCCATCCCATCCCATTCCATCCCATCCTGTCCAATCCCATCCCGTCCCATCCCGTCCCGTCCCATCCCATCCCATGCCATCCCATCCCACTCGATGCCATCCCATCCCATGCCATCCCATCCCGTCCCATCCCGTCCCATCCCATCCCATGCCATCCCATCCCATCTCGTCCCACTCCATGCCATCCCATCCCGTCCCATACCATCCCATTCCATCTCGTCCCATCCCATCCCATGCCATCCCATCCCGTCCCACTCCATGCCATCCCATCCCACCCCATCCCATCCTGTCCCACTCCATGCCATTCCACCCCATCCCATCCCATGCCATGCCATCCCGCCCATCCCAGCCCATCCCATGCCATGTGATCCTGTCCCATCCCATGCCATTCCACCCTATCTCACCCCATGCCATGCAATGCGACCCCGTCCCATCCCATGCCATCCCACCCCATCCCATCCCATTCCATGCGATCCCGTCCCATCCCATGCCATCCCGTTGCATCCCATGCCATGTCATGCGATCCCGTTCCATCCCATGCCATCCCACCCCATCCCATGACATGCGATCCCATCCCATCACATGCCATCCCATCCCACCCCATCCCATCCCATGCCATTCCATCCCGTCCCATCCCAGCCCATGCCATGCCATGTGATCCCGTCCCATCCCATGCCATCCCACTCTATCTCACCCCATGCCATGCAATGCGACCCCGTCCCGTCCCATCCCATCCCACCCCATCCCATCCCATGCCATTCTATCACATCCCGTCCCATCCCATCCCGTTCCATCCCATCTTATCCCATCCCGTCCCATCCCTGCCATCTCATCCCATCTCGTCCCACTCCATGCCATCCCATCCCGTCCCATACCATCCCATCCCGTCCCATCCCATCCCATGCCATTCCATCCCGTCCCACTCCATGCCATCCCATCCCATCCCATCCTGTCCCACTCCATGCCATTCCACCCAATCCCATCCCATGCCATCCCATCCCGTCCCATCCCATCCCATGCCATCCCATCCTATCTCGTCCCACTCCATGCCATCCCATCCCATCCCGTCCCATACCATCCCATCCCGTCCCATCCCATCCCATGCCATCCCATCCCGTCCCACTCCATGCCATCCCATCCCACCCCATCCCATCCTGTCCCACTCCATGCCATTCCACCCCATCCCATCCCATGCCATGCCATCCCGTCCCATCCCAGCCCATGCCATGACATGTGATCCCGTCCCATCCCATGCCATCCCACCCTATCTCACCCCATGCCATGCAATGCGACCCCGTCGCATCCCACGCCATCCCACCCCATCCCATTCCATGCGATCCCGTCCCATCCCATGCCATCCCGTCCCATCCCATGCCATGCCATGCGATCCCGTTCCATCCCATGCCATCCCACCCCATCCCATGACATGCGATCCCATCCCATCACATGCCATCCCACCCCATCCCATCCCATGCCATGCCATCCCGTCCCATCCCAGCCCATGCCATGCCATGTGATCCCGTCCCATCCCATGCCATCCCACTCTATCTCACCCCATGCCATGCAATGCGACCCCGTCCCATCCCATCCCACCCCATCCCATCCCATGCCATTCTATCACATCCCGTCCCATCCCATCCCGTTCCATTCCATCCCGTCCCATCCCCGCCATCTCAGCCCATCTCGTCCCACTCCATGCCATCCCATCCCATCCGGTCCCATACCATCCCATCCCGTCACATCCCATCCCATGCCATCCCATCCCGTCCCACTCCATGCCATTCCATCCCACCCCCTCCCATCCTGTCCCACTCCATGCCATTCCACCCCATCCCATGCCATCCCATCCCGTCCCATCCCGTCCCATCCCATCCCATCCCATCACATGCCATCCCATCCCACCCCATCCCATCCCATGCCATGCCATCCCGTCCCATCCCAGCCCATGCCATGCCATGTGATCCCGTACCATCCCATGCCATCCCACTCTATCTCAGCCCATGCCATTCAATGCGACCCCGTCCCATCCCATGCCATCCCACCCCATCCCATCACATTCCATGCGATCCCGTCCCATCCCATGCCATCCCGTCCCATCCCATGCCATGTCATGCGATCCCGTTCCATCCCATGCCATCCCACCACATCCCATGACATGCGATCCCGTCCCATCACATGCCATCCCATCCCACCCCATTCCATCCCATGCCATGCCATCCCGTCCCATTCCAGCCCATGCCATGCCCTGTGATCCCGTCCCATCCCATGCCATCCCACTCTATCTCACCCCATGCCATGCAATGCGACTCCGTCCCATCCCATCCCACCCCATCCCATCCCATGCCATTCTATCACATCCCGTCCCATCCCATCCCGTTCCATCCCATCTTATCCCATCCCGTCCCATCCCTGCCATCTCATCCCATCTCGTCCCACTCCATGCCATCCCATCCCGTCCCATACCATTCCATCCCGTCCCATCCCATCCCATGCCATCCCATCCCGTCCCACTCCATGCCAACCCATCCCATCCTGTCCCACTCCATGCCATTCCACCCCATCCCATCCCATGCCATCCCATCCCGTCCCATCCCATCCCATGCCATCCCATCCCATCTCGTCCCACTCCATGCCATCCCATCCCGTCCCATACCATCCCATCCCGTCCCATCCCATCCCATGCCATCCCATCCCGTCCCACTCCATGCCATGCCATCCCACCCCACCCCATCCCATCCTGTCCCACTCCATGCCATTCCACCGCATCCCATGCAATGCCATCCCGTCCCATCCCAGCCCATGCCATGCCATGTGATCCCGTCCCATCCCATGCCATCCCACCCTATCTCACCCCATGCCATGCAATGCGACCCCGTCCCGTCCCATCCCATGCCATCCCACCCCATCCCATTCCATGCGATGCCGTCCCATCCCATGCCATCCCGTCTCATCCCATGCCATGCCATGCGATCCCGTTCCATCCCATGCCATCCCTCCCCACCCCATCCCATGCCATGCCATCCCGTCCGATCCCAGCCCATGCCATGCAATGCGATCCCGTCCCATCCCATCCCACCCCATCCCATCCCATGCCATTCTATCAAATCCCGTCCCATCCCATCCCTTTCCATCCCATCCCGTCCCATCCCTGCCATCTCATCCCATCTCGTCCCACTCCATGCCATCCCATCCCATCCCATGCCATTCTATCACATCCCGTCCCATCCCATCCCGTTCCATCCCATCTTATCCCATCCCGCCCCATCCCTGCCATCTCATCCCATCTCGTCCCACTCCATGCCATCCCATCCCGTCCCATACCATTCCATCCCGTCCCATCCCATCCCATGCCATCCCATCCCGTCCCACTCCATGCCATTCCGTCCCATCCCATCCCATGCCATCCCATCCCGTCCCATACCATTCCATCCCGTCCCATCCCATCCCATGCCATCCCATCCCGTCCCATACCATCCCATCCCGTCCCATCCCATCCCATGCCATCCCATCCCGTCCCACTCCATGCCATTCCATCCCACCCCATCCCATCCTGTCCCACTGCATGCCATTCCACCCCATCCCATCCCATGCCATGCCATCCCGCCCATCCCAGCCCATCCCATGCCATGTGATCCTGTCCCATCCCATGCCATTCCACCCTATCTCACCCCATGCCATGCAATGCGACCCCGTCCCATCCCATGCCATCCCACCCCATCCCATCCCATTCCATGCGATCCCGTCCCATCCCATGCCATCCCGTTGCATCCCATGCCATGTCATGCGATCCCGTTCCATCCCAT
Organism: Tenodera sinensis; assembly: GCA_030765045.1. Lineage (NCBI taxonomy): Eukaryota > Metazoa > Arthropoda > Insecta > Mantodea > Mantidae > Tenodera > Tenodera sinensis. Next base: position 55,979,416 of record CM060974.1, on the reverse strand, counting down.
GCCATCCCACCCCATCCCATGACATGCGATCCCGTCCCATCACATGCCATCCCATCCCACCCCATCCCATCCCATGCCATTCCATCCCGTCCCATCCCAGCCCATGCCATGCCATGTGATCCCGTCCCATCCCATGCCATCCCACTCTATCTCACCCCATGCCATGCAATGCGACCCCGTCCCGTCCCATCCCATCCCACCCCATCCCATCCCATGCCATTCTATCACATCCCGTCCCATCCCATCCCGTTCCATTCCATCCCGTCCCATCCCTGCCATCTCATCCCATCTCGTCCCACTCCATGCCATCCCATCCCATCCCATCCGGTCCCATACCATCCCATCCCGTCACATCCCATCCCATGCCATCCCATCCCGTCCCACTCCATGCCATTCCATCCCACCCCCTCCCATCCTGTCCCACTCCATGCCATTCCACTCCATCCCATGCCATCCCATCCCGTCCCATCCCGTCCCATCCCATCCCATCCCATCACATGCCATCCCATCCCACCCCATCCCATCCCATGCCATGCCATCCCGTCCCATCCCAGCCCATGCCATGCCATGTGATCCCGTACCATCCCATGCCATCCCACTCTATCTCAGCCCATGCCATTCAATGCGACCCCGTCCCATCCCATGCCATCCCACCCCATCCCATCACATTCCATGCGATCCCGTCCCATTCCATGCCATCCCGTCCCATCCCATGCCATGTCATGCGATCCCGTCCCATCACATGCCATCCCATCCCACCCCATTCCATCCCATGCCATGCCATCCCGTCCCATTCCAGCCCATGCCATGCCCTGTGATCCCGTCCCATCCCATGCCATCCCACTCTATCTCACCCCATGCCATGCAATGCGACCCCGTCCCATCCCATCCCACCCCATCCCATCCCATGCCATTCTATCACATCCCGTCCCATCCCATCCCGTTCCATCCCATCTTATCCCATCCCGTCCCATCCCTGCCATCTCATCCCATCTCGTCCCACTCCATGCCATCCCATCCCGTCCCATACCATTCCATCCCGTCCCATCCCATCCCATGCCATCCCATCCCGTCCCACTCCATGCCATCCCATCCCATCCTGTCCTTCTCCATGCCATTCCACCCCATCCCATCCCATGCCATCCCATCCCGTCCCATCCCATGCCATCCCATCCCATCTCGTCCCACTCCATGCCATCCCATACCATCCCATCCCGTCCCATCCCATGCCATCCCATCCCGTCCCACTCCATGCCATGCCATCCCACCCCACCCCATCCCATCCTGTCCCACTCCATGCCATTCCACCCCATCCCATGCCATGCCATCCCGTCCCATCCCAGCCCATGCCATGCCATGTGATCCCGTCCCATCCCATGCCATCCCACCCTATCACACCCCATGCCATGCAATGCGACCCCGTCCCGTCCCATCCCATGCCATCCCACCCCATCCCATTCCATGCGATCCCGTCCCATCCCATGCCATCCCGTCCCATCCCATGCCATGCCATGCGATCCCGTTCCATCGCATGCCATCCCTCCCCACCCCATCCCATGCCATGCCATCCCGTCGGATCCCAGCCCATGCCATGCAATGCGACCCCGTCGCATCCCATCCCACCCCATCCCATCCCATGCCATTCTATCAAATCCCGTCCCATCCCATCCCTTTCCATCCCATCCCGTCCCATCCCTGCCATCTCATCCCATCTCGTCCCACTCCATGCCATCCCATCCCATCCCATGCCATTCTATCACATCCCGTCCCATCCCATCCCGTTCCATCCCATCTTATCCCATCCCGCCCCATCCCTGCCATCTCATCCCATCTCGTCCCACTCCATGCCATCCCATCCCGTCCCATACCATTCCATCCCGTCCCATCCCATCCCATACCATCCCATCCCGTCCCATCCCATCCCATGCCATCCCATCCCGTCCCACTCCATGCCATTCCATCCCACCCCATCCCATCCTGTCCCACTGCATGCCATTCCACGCCATCCCATCCCATGCCATCCCATCCCGTCCCATCCCATCCCATCACATGCCATCCCATCCCACCCCATCCCATGCCATCCCGTCCCATCCCAGCCCATGCCATGCCATGTGATCCCGTCCCATCCCATGCCATCCCACTCTATCTCACCCCATGCCATGCAATGCGACCCCGTCCCATCCCATCCCACCCCATTCCATCCCATGCCATGCGATTCCGTCCCATCCCATGCCATCCCATGCCATGCCATGCGATCCCGTCCTATCCCATGCCGTCCCACCCCATCCCATCCCATGCCATGCGATTCCGTCCCATCACATGCCATCCCATCCGATCCCACCTCATGCCATGCGATCCCATCCCACCCCATGCCATGCCATGACATGCGATCCCGTCCCATCCCATGCCATCTCACCCCATCCCATCCCATGCCATGCGATCCCGTCCCATCACATGCCATCCCATCCCACCCCATGCCATCCCATGCCATGCCATCCCGTCCCATTCCACACCATGTCATGCCATGCGATCCCGTCCCATCCCATCCCATTCCATGACATCATGTCCCATCCCATCCCATGCTATCACATCCCATCCCGTCCCATGACATCCCATCCCGTCCCATCCCAAACCATACCATCCCATCCCGTCCCATCCCATCATGTCCCATCCCATCCCATGCTATCACATCCCATCCCGTCCCATGACATCCCATCCCGTCCCATCCCATACCATCCCATCCCTTCCCACCCCATCATGTCCCATCCCATCCCATGTTATCACATCCCGTCCCATCCCATTACATCCCATCTGGCCCCATCCCATCCCGTCCCACCCCATCATGTCCCATCCCATGCCTTTCCATCCCGTCCCACCCCATCATGTCCCATCCCATGCTATCACATCCCGTCCCATCCCATCCCATACCGTCCCACCCCGTCATGTCCCATCCCATGACATCCCATCACGTCCCATCCCATCCCATCCCATCCCATGCCATCCCATCCCGTCCCACCCCGTCATGTGCCATCCCATCCCATCTCGTCGCATCCCGTCCCATTACATGCCATCCCCACCCATCCCGTCTCATCACAACCCATGCCATCCCGTCCCGACCCGTCCCATCCCATGCCATTCCATCCCGTCCGGTCCTGTCCCAGCCCATCCCGTACTATACCATCCCGTCCCATCTACTCCCATCCCATGTCATTCCATCCCATTCCGTCTCATCCCATTCCATGCCATCCCATCCCGTTCCATCCCGTCCCATTACATCCCATCCCCACCCATCACCTCTCATCACATCCCATGCCGTTCCGTTCCGTCCCATCCAATCCCATCACATCCCGTGCCATCCCGTCTCATCCCAGCTCATCCTGGCCCATCCCATCCCATGCCATCCCAACCCATCCCGTCTCATCCCATCCCATGCCAACCCATCCCGTCCGGTCCCGTCCCAGCCCATCCCGTGCCATCCCATCCCGTGCCATCTCATCCCGTGCCATCCCATCCCGTGCCGTCCCATCCCATCCCATCCCGTGCCATCCCATCCCATCCTATTCTGTCTCATTCTAACCCATGCCATATCATGTCGTCCCATCCCGTCCGGTCCCGTCCCAGCCCATCCCGTGCCATCACATCCTGTGCCATCCCATCCCGTGCCATCCCATTCCGTCTCATCCCAACCCATGCCATATAATGTTGTCCCATCCCGTCCCATTACATCCCATCCCTACCCATCCCGTCTCATCACATCGCATGCCATGCCAGCCCATCCCATCCCAAGGCATCCCAACCCATCCCGTCCCATCCCATGCCATTCCATCACATCCCCGCCCTTCCCGTCTCATCACATCCCATGCCATCCCATACCATCCCGACCCGTCCCATCCCATGCCATTCTATCACATCCCGTCCCGTCCCATCCCATCCCGTTCCATCCCATCTTATCCCATCCCGTCCCATCCCTGCCATCTCATCCCGTCCCGTCCCATCCCGCCCCATCCCATCCCGTCCCATCCCATCCCGTCTCATCCCGCCCCATTCCATCCCGTCCCACACCATCTCATCCCATCCCAACCCATCCCATCCCATCCCATCCCATCCCGTCCCGTCCCGTCCCATCCCATCCCTCCCCGTCCCATCCCATGCCATCCCATTCCTTTCCGTCTCATTCCATCCCATGCCATCCTATCCCCTCCCATTCCATCCCATCCCACCCGTCCCATCCCATCCAATGCCATCCCATCCCGCCCGTCCCATCCCATCCCATCCCATGCCATTTCATTCCGTCCCATCCCATGCTATGCCATCCCATCTCATCCCATCCCACCCTTCCCGTCCCATCCCATCGCGCCCCATCCCATCCCGTCCCATCCCATCCCAAACCATCCCGTCTCATCCCGCCCCATTCCATCCCGTCCCATACCATCTCATCCCATCCCGTCCCGTCCCGTCCCGTCCCGTCCCGTCCCATCCCATCCCTCCCCGTCCCATCCCATGCCATCCCATTCCTTTCCGTCTCATTCCATCCCATGCCATCCCATCCCCTCCCATTCCATCCCATCCCGTCCCATCCCATCCAATGCCATCCCATCCCGCCCGTCCCATCCCATCCCATGCCTTCCCATTCCGTCCCATCCCATGCTATGCCATCCCATCTCATCCCATCCCACCCTTCCCGTCCCATCCCATCCCGCCCCATCCCATCCCGTCCCATCCCAACGCAAACCATCCCATCTCATCCCGCCCCATTCCATCCCGTCCCATACCATCTCATCCCATCCCAACCCATTCCATCCCATCCCATCCCGTCCCGTCCCGTCCCATCCCATCCCTCCCCGTCCCATCCCATGCCATCCCATTCCTTTCCGTCTCATTCCTTCCCATGCCATCCCATCCCCTCCCATTCCATCCCATCCCGCCCCGTCCCATCCCATCCAATGCCATCCCATCCCGCCCGTCCCATCCCATGCCATCCCATTCCGTCCCATCCCATGCTATGCCATCCCATCTCATCCCATCCCACCCTTCCCGTCCCATCCCATCCCGTCTCATCCTATCCCATCCCGGCCCATCCCATTCCGTCCCATCCCGTCCCATCCCATCCGGTCCCATCCCATCCGGTCCCATCCCATCCTGTCCCATCCCATCCGGTCCCATCCCATCCCGTCCCATCCCATTCCATGCTATCCTACCCCATACCATCCCATTGCATGCATCCCATCCCGTCACATGCCATCCCAGGCCATCCCAACCCTTCCTGTCCCATCCCATTCTGTCCCATCCCATCCCATCCCATTCCATGCCATGCCATCCCATTTCATGCCATCACAACCCATCCCATCCCATGCCATCCCATGCCATCCCATGCCGTCTGGTCCTGTTCCATCCCTTTCCCTCCTGTCCCTTTTTATATATTTGTATGGATAATACTGTTTAACGTATACATTCAACAATACATGTGTGTAACTATGACTTTACAGCCAAAGCAAACAAGAGCTCATGGAAGAAGTTTAAACAAACCAACACTTGGAAAAATGTACTCCAAGTTCTATTCATATGAAGTTCTCCCAGAAGTTGAAATGTCATCGCAGTACCAAAATTCTCTGAAGCCATCTTATGTAACATTTACCCATACAAGTGTTGCTCCTCGTAACATGCAACCACAGAATTCCGGAAGATTGTCACCAGAGAGAGTAGAGTCAAAGGACTACTATGAAATTTATAAGGCACCACCAAACTCTCCTGTACCTGAACTTAGTGATGCACATCCGATATATGAACAGGTATGTATAAGTCATATATTTGTAGGAACATTTTGGATAGGTTGTAGTAAATCATCTGACATGTCCAGTATCCCAGCATTTGCATCAAGGTATAATAATGTTTTCAAACCAGCAACGCATTAAGCAGGGTTGCCAGGTCTGCCAAATTTCCTGGGCTTTCCCGTATTTTAGCCTTATTCTAATGAATTTCCCAGCTAAAGTATTTTGTACTATTTCTCCCACATTTTATACATTGGCATTTAATCTGTGTTTTGAACTGGATATTTGGAATAGTGAAGAGTACTATTGACTGCAGACTATCAAACACTGACACTGCTGCGTGGTATGCTAAACTGCTGCCCCTTTTTTGCTAATTCTGACAGAATTACTATAACTAGTAGTTGGTAGCAGTGAGTGTTCTTTTCTCATTGGCTGGTAGAACATCATTGTGGCTTAATGAACAGTAAAGGGATATGTAAGAACAAGAATTCTCCTGAACACATTTAAGTTGAATTGCAAGTCATTTACAAGCAATTGCTGCTTCAACCTGTTGAAAAGTGATGGCAGGCTTGCCACTGAGTGTAAATTAAATTCCAAAACTACACTATATAAAGTAACCAAATGTTACATTTTGACTGGGATAGTGCTGTTTTTCAACCTGCAGTCCCGCTGTCCTGACAGATTTGGGATGCCAGTTGGTCCCATTTTGTTAGAAGATAGCATTTCTTTTTAAATTCTCTGTATTAATCTATGTAGTATTCAAATCCTTGCATCCATAGTTGCTAAGAATGAAAGTTATGTTATTGATGAACAAAATTGTTATGAAAAAGAAATCTAATTGCCACACTCCAGCATTGTTTTGTTTCCTGCACTTCACTTTGACAATTCAATTGCATTCTCTCAGTGACAGCTGGAGTGTGATGTGTATTGTTTTGGCAATTCCATGAGAGATTTATGATGCTGGAACAAAAGAGTGTTCACTGCTGCGTTGTAAGAAAAGTACCTTAGCCTATGGCATAAGACTTGCAATTTATAGAGAAAAATTATGGAGTACAATGAGGTGAGTGATTAGGGTTTAAGGGCCCGTCGACAGCTAGGTCATTGGAGCCCCTGTATGGAATACAGAAAGTAGCACAATTGATACTCTGAAAGTATTGTTGCTTACCAAAACAAATTTCAAGTACAGTTGCCTTCAGTTTTTCAATTACTAGAAGCAAAAGAGAAACCTCTGAAGAAAATTCATTCAGAAAAGTATATCTAACAAACAGTTTCATGAGTAATATAACATGATAATTGTTTTGGTGTTTATAGTAATAGTAATGTTATACATAATATTATTTTGTATATTGTAATAACATCACTTTTGTCATAATGTAATACGTTGAGGATATATAATATTTATTTTATTTAAATGTGTGATTAATTACCAGTTATATATAGAGCGTAGCTACAAATCTTCTATGATCAATACAGTAAAGGTGGTTAGGTCAAATGATATTGTGTTCAGGTCAGTGGCAGCTGGCAGCAGAGGACTCTAGGACGGTGCCCTTCCAATAAATAAAATAAGAAACAAAAGTTAGCATTACATCAAAAACATTACTTCAAATATCCTAGACATCAGAGATCATGCCAAAAAGCATTCATACACTTCCTGTTTCTATTTACCTATTTTGTTTCATGGAAAAAATTTTTATACCGTCAATACACAGAAGAGTGCTGATGTTCTCATTACAGATACAGTTTCTCACTGTAGCTCATTCCTCCCAACATGTTTGCATCTTGCAGATACCACCAGTGGAGGGAGGAGGTGCGGGGATGGCTTGACTATATAGGCGGTGGGGTATGGAGAGGAAGGACAATCCAGGCAGTACCCAAGTGGAGGGAGAACTGTCTGACTGCTAGCAGTGCTGCCTTTCGTACACACACACACCCACACATGCACCCTCAAGCACGCACACACACATGCTCAAATACGTACACACATACACACGTACCCACACACCTACATACCCACCTACCTGTCTATCTACCTGCCTGCCTACCTGCTCGCCTACCTGCCTGCCTACCTACATACATGCATCCATACATACGTACATACACACACACAGATGCACACACCCACACACATGCACACACCCACATGTATGCATACACGCATGCACACATGCATACACGCATACAGACAGACACATACTTCTTCCTCTTAAATTGAACTTTGTAATTTAAATTGATTGTAAAGGAAAAATAGCTAAATTAGCTCTATCTATACCATTTAAGGTAAAGTGCTACACATTTGCAATAAAACGATACCAAGAAAATATATTAATACTAAATTCATGTTGATAATTTTGCTGGCATAACACATTGAATACGTATTACGTCAAGATGTAATTCTCTCTGAAAGCAATGGTACCAACCTCAGTAGCCCAAAAGTTCCAAAGGAGTACTCAGAATTTTCCTGTTCTATATAAAGTGTCCCATGTTAAGAAAAATATGTGACTGCTAGCTTAAAAAAGAAGAAAAACACCCCACATGCAGGGCGATAAATTAGTAGTGGAGTTTAGGGTGTACAAACTATAATATTTACTACTGCCCTTGCAATATTAGGTTAGGTACAAATAATTTATAATCAGGACTTATGTTATTGAAGTGCTTGCTCCTCCTAACAGTAGGTGCAGCTTTCCTTTTATAGAAACATTACTCCCCAAACACATACTTGAATCTCACCTATAGGTAATAGTGCATGGCTATTATTATAGTGTAAGCAAACCTACTGTATCCTTAGTGTTGATTGCTGGTTGCACAAATGGCAGTCTGCATGTGTGGTGTATTTAACTTCTATGAAAAGTTTATATTTGCTGTTGTGTGTACCTTAACCATTACTACACCTTGTTATAGGCAGCAATTATTAAATGTCCCATATCCATCTCAGTTTTTTTTTTCCCCAGAGAGGTCCCTTTGTCCCTTCCTGAAAAATATTTGTCCAAATGTTCCACAATATGGGACAACTTCCACAGGCTGGTAGCACTGAAAGTAGTTGTAACGGTTAAACAAACACAGTTTTAGCAGCACTTTCGAGAGTTGTCATGATGTGAATTTTCACGGGGTCTGTGAAATACATTAGTGAACCATCAACAGTGTAACTAGCATACTTAGTGTGGGTGTAACAAGTTTTTTGTCTTGATTGGAACTTAAGAAGCTTGGACCGCCAAGACCAATGCTGATATTGAACAAATTCAAAATCTGATTAATGATCAGATGGAAGATCATGCATAGCAATTTTTCGATTTATATGATTAATTTTCTTTTCACATATCTTCGGATGAATTTCAGAATTAACTGCCATGTCCATATGCTAATTTCAAAATATATTATGCCGCCCTTCCTAATTTACAAGCCACGAGCTGTCACTGGTTCAGGTGTTGGGAAACATTCCTAAAATATCCCTTATTTTGAACCTGAAGACCTGGCAACTCTAGAGTTAAGGTTAATTTGTTCTGTAACCAACTTGGTGCAGAATGAACGCTAACTGTTCCAGTTCTACCAGGGTAACAAGAACCCCATGTTTGTATAGTCTCCCAGGAAACCAAAATAAATGCAGATATTGGCTACATGTTTATGTTCTATTAACTCACCTGAACATACCTGGCAAGAGGTGCCCTTTCCCCCAAGGACTATGGTGCATTCCACAAAAAAACAATCACCTTCAATTTTTACTGAGATTTCCTTTTCAGCTATTTACTTTTATTTTTATGCAGGTATAAAGCTTAACAATCGGGTTTTCTTAAGTACCATAGAAGCAGCAGTGATACTAGTACACAATAAATGCTTAGATAACTGAAAACTTCTAAATAATTGAGACAGGATATTGTAAGACCCCAAAAGAAAATCATTTATGTGAATATTTGTTGAGAGTGTAATTTGTTTTTGGTGTTGGTATGAGTTGGTTGAGTGACGAAAACGTGTTGCTATTGTTCATTGTTACAAACAATTTTGTTTAAGGACGCCATAAATATTTCCATATTTAAGTTTAATATATATGTATAAATAAAAGAAGTATATGTGTTCAATATTGAAAGCGAAGGGATAATAGCTAAAGATCGCTTCCCTAACAATATGGGAACTATTTGATGGACGCACACGCGGATGTACACAAAAAGAAGTGTGATGCGGCACCAATTGTTTAGCTAATAGCGTCCGTGTGCTTGATACGGGAAGACGTGTTTTTATAGTGCTCTTGGATGTGAGTAGAAAATGAATAAACTTTCATGAAGCTTTTGTTCTAAAGTTGTTTAAAAATTGGAAAGACTATCAATATAATATAAATTGGTGCGACGAAAATGTAAAAACGAGAAAAAGTGTTAATAAAGTAATGTAGTGAAATAAACATCCAGTGTATAAGAAAAAATTGAAGCTATTAACAGTGAAGCAACAAGATTCTAAAGTAAGAACAAATTAGAAACTAAAAACTTCACTTATCTTAGTATGATTTGCTGCTGACCCTGGGTTTCAAGCTGTGTCCAGCTCATTCTCAAAGCCATATAAACAAACTCGTTGCCAAGCTACAATCTTTTATTTTTTCTGAAAAACAATTACTCTTATTCAATTTTTATTTACCAATCTCTGAAAACAAAAATTTATAAATACAATCTATAGATGGTAATTTGAAGTTCATGACATGGTTCCTGTTTTTTAAAATAAAATTTTTTTCCCAAACCATTAAATCTATAGGATTACTTAATTGTTTTAATAATTTAACTTGTGGATTAATTTCATGATTAAATGACCAAAAATGATCTGCCACAGCTGATTTATCAGTTTGTTTATATTTAATATTTCTAAAATGTTCTTTTATTCTGGTTTCTAGATGACGTTTAGTTTTACCAATATAAACTTTATCACAATCTAAACAGCTAAATTGATAAATGCCAGATTTTTAATAATTTGGTATTTTATCTTTTTTTGAAAAATTAAGTAAATTTTGTATATTAAATTTATTTTGAGGGACCAAATTTATTCCATATTCTTTAAAAATCCTTGTAAATTTTTTATTAGCCCATGGATGGTAAGTAAACTTTTTAAAAATACAATTATCTTTTATTTTTTTAAGGGTTGAAACTTCTTTGACAGCTTTTTGATACTTAAATTCCTCTATCCTTTTATGTATAAAATCTGTATTAAAACCATTAATTACTGCAGTGTTAATAATGTGTTTATATTCTATGTCAAATTCATCTTTATTAAGGGGTATATTTATTAACCTATAAATTAAACTATTAAAAACAGCAAATTTACGTGTAAAAGGATTAAAACTTTTATATTTTATGTAATTATCAGTGTGATAATTAACTGATAATTAAATAAAATATAAAAGTTTTAATCCTTTTGCACATAAATTTGCTGTTTTTAATAGTTTAATTTATAGGTTAATAAATATACCCCTTAATAAAGATGAATTTGACATAGAATATAAACACATTATTAACACTGCAGTAATTAATGGTTTTAATACAGATTTTATACATAAAAGGATAGAGGAATTTAAGTATCAAAAAGCTGTCAAAGAAGTTTCAACCCTTAAAAAAATAAAAGATAATTGTATTTTTAAAAAGTTTACTTACCATCCATGGGCTAATAAAAAATTTACAAGGATTTTTAAAGAATATGGAATAAATTTGGTCCCTCAAAATAAATTTAATGTACAAAATTTACTTAATTTTTCAAAAAAAGATAAAATACCAAATTATTAAAAATCTGGCATTTATCAATTTAGCTGTTTAGATTGTGATAAAGTTTATATTGGTAAAACTAAACGTCATCTAGAAACCAGAATAAAAGAACATTTTAGAAATATTAAATATAAACAAACTGATAAATCAGCTGTGGCAGATCATTTTTGGTCATTTAATCATGAAATTAATCCACAAGTTAAATTATTAAAACAATTAAGTAATCCTATAGATTTAATGGTTTGGGAAAAAAATTTTATTTTAAAAAACAGGAACCATGTCATGAACTTCAAATTACCATCTATAGATTGTATTTATAAATTTTTGTTTTCAGAGATTGGTAAATAAAAATTGAATAAGAGTAATTGTTTTTCAGAAAAAATAAAAGATTATAGCTTGGCAACGAGTTTGTTTATATGGCTTTGAGAATGAGCTGGACACAGCTTGAAACCCAGGGTCAGCAGCAAATCATACTAAGATAAGTGAAGTTTTTAGTTTCTAATTTGTTCTTACTTTAGAATCCAGTGTATGTTCATTCCATCTAGTACCACGACCCGAGATAACGAAAGAGCCAAAAGCTCATCACCATCACCTTCGTTATATTATAAAAACAGCACCAAATGGCTTGCCCAAACGTGGAGCACGAATTTCGGGTGGAATGAAAATCTACGGGGAATGAACTTACGCGAAATACCAAGTGACGCCAAATCTTCGCGACAAAAAGGAAGAAGACGCCATTAGACAATCCTTTGAGATTTACGACTTCGGAGACGTCGCCAAATTGGAAATCAACGAAGGAAGCGCCTGAAAACGCCGATGAACGGATAATCAACGTGGGAAACATCAGTGATCGTCTAGCGAAGTCAACCGCCCAGGGGATGCACGTAACGAGATCAATCAACGAGAAAAAGTAGGACCAAAAATTTTTATTTTTACATTCATTTTATTTTTATGTTACTGCGAAGCGGCAAAGTAGTAAGACATTTAAGTCAAAGTGAACTGAATCAAAAAACGAGAATGTCGCGAAAAGAGAGAGCGGTAGGAACAGGAATAGGGGAAGGGGCATATAGGCCTAGTTATCAGATAGAAGCAGAAAGTGAGGAAGAGATAGTAATAGGAAAAGACCAAAGGTTACTAATGATCATGTTTGAGAAATTAGAACAAAGTTTAGGTCAGAAAATAGAAGGAGTAAGACAGGACTTAGAACATAATAAAAAAGAAATAGGTCAGAAAATGGAATAGAATAGGGAAGAGATAGGTCAGAAAATGGAGGAAGTGAGACAGGACTTAGAACAGAAAATAGAATTAGGAAGACAGAACTTAGAGCAGAAAATAGAACTTAATAGGAAAGAATTAGAGCTAGATTTGGGAAAGAGAATAGAATTAGGAAGACAGGAGTGTAAAGAAAATATGAAAGTAATGGAAACTAATTTGAAATTAGTACATAAAAACATAAATGAAACAAAGGAAGCTTTAGAAGCTAGGATAGAAATCATAGGAGATAGGATGGGAAAAATAGAATCGGAAATGAGAGAAAATAAGATTGTATTAGTAGGAGAAATTGGTAGATGTAGAGATGAAATAACAGAATGTAATGCAAGTGTAGACTGTAAGATTACAAATGTAAAAGTAGAAATAACTGAGGAATTAAGAAAAGAAATTGAGGTAGTAAAGAAAGGAATTATTAATGAAACTGTAGAACAAATTGTAATTCCTAAAATTAAGACTATGGCTGATGTAGTACAATCAGAACAAGATGCTATGAAAAACAGTCACTTAGAAATAAAGAATGATTTAAAATCAATTTGTGAAGAAATGAGAAAAGGAAAATAAAGTTTGGCTAATGTAAATGATGTGAATGCACTGCAAAGGCAAAATGATGATTTAGATGTAAGTGATGTACAAGATGAAAGTTATTTGAATAATGTACAACATGTTGACTCACCACATAGAGAAAGAGGTTCACAATTAAACAATGACACAACACACAACACATGCTACACCAACAGCATACTACATGAAATCACACCACCTACATTTGACGAAGAGAAGGGAGACGATCCAAAACTCTTTGTTAAAGAGATGGAAGAGTATTTTAAAGTGAAAAGGATACCAAATGAGCTTAGGATGATGATAGTCAAGAAAAGCTTAAAAAACAAAGCATTAGAATGGCTAAGGTTAACACTAGCTGGTCATGAATCGTATATCTCATTCAGAAATCTATACCTATCAAGGTATTGGGGCCCAGCTAGGCAAAACCAGACTAGGGTAGAGTTAGCGACAGGAAGATATGATCCGACCAAAGGGTTATCGCTAGTCGATTATTTTATGAAAGTAGCCAACAAAGGGAAGCTATTAGATCCTAACCTGTCGGAAGCAGAGTTAATTACCAACATAACAAGACATTTCCCAGACACAGTGAGAACAGGGTTAATTGTTGCGAGGCCAGTAGATTTTGCAGACTTGATAGAATTACTAACAGCCTTTGAAACGCAAAATGGTCAACCTAATGAGCATAGACATTGAAACGGTCACCCAAACTCACCTATCTTAAACCGGAGCATGACTACAAACCACCAGAATGAGAGAGAAGATAGAGATACTAGGAGCACCCATGACACGGGGAGAGGGACACACCATTTCCCACAACCACACAATCATGGCGAAAGGATGGAGAACACGAGACAGCGGTACCACGACACAATACCAAGGGGTGAATCGAGATACCGAACACATAGGTATGATCGGGGGAGACCAGGAGACCGTACCATCAAGTGAATCACATACGATTCTGTAAGGAATACTTAAACAGCCAAAGGTCATCATACAATAGGGGTTCACACCAAAGGGGCAGAAACCAATGGAACACCAGCAACATAAGACAACAGGAACAGGATGAAAATGTGCCGAATAGGACCGATGCTGCACAGAATACAGAAACAACAATCACCTCTAACACCCAGGAAAACTAAGTACAAGTCAACTTTGTGTCCTGGAAGTTGACCTGTGTGGCAGTGGGGGCAATATTGGCCGACATCGCATATGTACCTTAAGGAGACAGGCAAGCGAAAGGAAGGAAATAACCAATCCACCAATTATTAGGCTTAAAGTATGGGGTATTGAATTACCAGCAATGATTGATACAGGACCCAGCACATCAGTATGTGACGAACAGCTGTTCCAGGAATTAATAACAAAGAGAAATGCTGAATTCTTGCCTGTGTGAGGAGTATATTGCAGCACAGCGATTGGCAAGAAAAAGGAACATGTTAAATACCAGGTAAGGCTGGTAATAGAAATTGGGAGCTGGAAGTTCAATTTTATGACCCTGGTAATAACTAGACTAACAGCTACCCTAATCATTGGCAGTGATTTGCTTAATCTTTGGAGGTCGGTGATCGATTATGACCTGCATGAATTTATCATCAAGGGGGGAACCTCGGAGTGCACCGCGAAGTTCCTGGAGGAGGAAACATGCCAGGAGGAACCAGATCAGACAGGGATCCATCCGGATGAGCAGTTTTTTGCGGAGAACATCAATGTCCACGAGAATAGGTTGGTAGACCTAAGGGTAGGTAAGAAGATAACAGGTTGGACGAGCGAGGAGAATACTAATGTTTGCAGCCATTGGATCTGCACAGAAGACGAATATGCCACCTTGAACAACTCCCAACCTGAACCACTACCAACAGATGAAGAACAGACATCACAGCTGATCGACGAGAAGGTCCGGGGAGCGCACGGCATCTCCGAAGAGGAAAGGAACCATCTTAGGAAGATATTAATTTAAAACAGGTAAGTTTTTAATAAAAAGCCAGGTACATGCAATAAGTATGTACTTATTTTTAAAGTTAAAGATATCACCCCCTATTCGCATAAATCCAGGCCCATCCCCAACTACATCAGGGAGGAGTCGACCGAGTAATACAGGGAATGTTAGCAGACGGAATCATAGAACTGTCGGACTCATGTTATGTGAATCCAGTGGTATGGGTCCACAAGAAAGAAGGCAAATTGGGGATGATCATTGACGCAAGGAAAATGAATGCGCATACCTTGCCAGATCATTACAGGCCTGAGGGGGCAGACCAACTGATATCGAAATTGAAGGGAGGTCTACATTTTATCAGCCTTGACCTAACAGCATCATTCTGGCTAATTCCTCTTCACCAAGACGTCAGGAAATATACCTGCTTCTTGCACAAAGGAAAGACATATCAATTTTTGAAGTGCGCCTTTGGATTATCAACCAGTAGCAGTGAACTACTGAGGGCGCTTGACAAAGTTTTCGGGGATACTATTGAGGCTTTTGTGATGCAATATGTTGACGATTTTCTGGTATACAGCAAGGATCCTGAGTCACACTTGCATCACATAGATTATGTGTTATCCAAGTTTCAGGAAAGCAACATGACTCTGAACTTGGAGAAGTGTGAATTCTTTTTTAGAGAAGCAGAATTTCTAGGCCACATCATTACGCCTGATGGTATACAAGCTAATCCAGAGAGAGTCAAGGCCATAGAGTGTATACCACCTCCACGTAACTTGAAACAGTTAAGAAGATTTCTGGGCATTCTACAGTACCAGTCAAAATTTGTGATTAACTATGCTAAGCAATTAGTACCCCTTAGGGAACTGTTGAGAAAGGACACTAAGTGGGAATGGAATGCCGAACACCAGGTAGCCTTTGAGAAAATCAAAGAACTTTTTAAACATAGTATTCTCCTGGAACAACCAGATCCAAAGTCACCTTTTCTAATATATACCGATGCTACTGCGCACTCGTATGGAGCAATATTGGCACAAGAAGATGCAGATGGCAATAAACATGTAATTGCCACAGCTTCTAGATTTCTAACCAAGATAGAAGCCAATGCCTGTATAACAGAATTAGAGATAGGTGCAATCCATTTTGCCTTACAGAAGTTCAGGCACTGTATCTACCACTATAAAATCATTATATATACTGACCACGTAAGCCTGCACTTCATCCAAAAGTATAAGCTAACCAACTCCAAAGTCTCACGAAATAACGTCGCATGACATAGAGGTCAGACATATCCCAGGCAAGGAGAACATCTTTAGTAACTTATTGTCCAGGTTAAAATCAGAAAGTCACATACCCGAGACGATATCTAATCCACACCATGAAATCAAAATTATGCAAATAAATAGTAAGGAAAGCAACGAAATTTTACAAGACTTCAAAAACATGGCGAAGCTGCAGCAAGAAGACCCTGAATTGAAGAGGCTATTCGACAAGGCTCCAGAAATAGTACCAAAATTGGAAGCCAAGATAGGGAAATTTAGAAACATCTTGTTCAAATTACATGGCCACGACATAAGGAAGTGGAAAATGATGGTACCAAATACCTTACAGGGTAGGGTTATTTTGGCATTCCATCACTCGATGCTTCACTCTGGTACTGAAAGAACAATGCTTGCAATTGAGGAAGTACTATATATCAAACATCTAGGCAAGAAAGTCAGGAAGTTAATTTCCTCATGCGACCTATGTCAGAAGGCCAAGCCAATCAATGTAAGATATGATATCATTCCACAATCCATCTTGAGAGATGAGAAAAATGTATTGGTATGCATCGATGAACATGGCGAGTTACCAAGGGTTCCCCCTTGGTAGCTCGCCATGTAACAGATATATCTTCGTCATGTTTGACGTTTTTACAAAATTCACTAAGATATACCCCATCAGGAACATCAAAAGTAGGACTTGCCTGAACAAAATCATTAAAGATTATATTCCAAGATATGGGAATACAAAAGCCATTCTTTCTGATAATGCAACAATGCATAGGAGTAAACTGTTCCAGGACACCTTACGAACATTGGAAATAAAATTATATTATTCATCGGCATATTATCCTCAAGGAAATCCAACAGAAAGGACAATGAGGGATATATCAATATATTTCCGCCTACTTTGCCACAGAGACCACACTTCCTGGACGGAAAAATGAGGCTACATAGAGGAGGTGATCAACAATTCAGTGAACCCCATGACCAAGTTCGCCCCAATCAAATTTATGACCAACACAAAAACTAAGCGATTGACAATTGACATCGACACTACGATGGCTGCTCAAAGGGAATTGACAGAAAAGGAAAAATGTCAATTGGCATTCAGGAGGTTGCAGCAAAAAGCAGAAAAAGGGAGAAATAAAGTAAAAAGGTTCATCAGGAAATGGTCCCCACAAATTGAAGAAAAGGTGCTCCTAAGGAGGCACAAAGCATCCAAGGCATCTGAAAAAAGATCTGGGAAAATGGAACTACTGTATACTGGACCGCTGGTCATAACAAAACAGCTGGACGACCATACATATGAGCTACAGAATACAAATGGCAAGTTAGTAGGAAGATACCATAAAAACAAATTAAAACCATACAAAGAAAGGACCAAATAGTCTTTGCCAACAAACATGTAAGGCAGGAACAGTAGAGATGATGAAAAATAATAATTTTTAATGGGTTTCTTATAGAAAATTATATACAAGTTGGAAAATACAACAAGAAAGGAAATCAACATAGTCATTGGCTATAATGACCACCAAGAGCATTGCCAACAAGGACAGATGAGAATACTGATTGTCATTAGAGAAGTGAATTATAATGACGCAAAAAATGTGTATTTGACATAAGGATGTCAGGGACAAAAATAAAAAGGAATCAATTGTGGTGATAAAGAGAAA
Source organism: Tenodera sinensis (assembly GCA_030765045.1). Lineage (NCBI taxonomy): Eukaryota > Metazoa > Arthropoda > Insecta > Mantodea > Mantidae > Tenodera > Tenodera sinensis. The sequence continues at coordinate 55,961,212 of CM060974.1, read as the reverse complement.
ATATTTTTGACACAAGGGTGTTGAGTGTGAATAAAGAAGAAAAATAATATAGTTGCAGAATAATTATAAATATAGAAGTTTTCTCTTATAGAGATAAGAGATAAAGAGGTGACAATTAGTGAAGTAAGAAAAACCATAGTCAGAAAAGCAATGCCCATGAATTAAGATGGATATAGCCAATGTTAAGCTTGAAGAAATGTCGAACTAATCAATAATTAATAAGAACCCAAAGTCATAATAGTATCATTAGTAACATCAGAGTTTAAGAATTAACTCAACGACCTGCCCATACATAATAAGCTTGCAAAACAAAGAAGACAAAGAACTGAATAAAATTGCTATAAATATGATCATAATCATTAGCTCAAGATTTGTATCCTGTTTTTCTCTGCTCATAACAAAGAACATAAATCAAAAGGCACACTATAAACCATGATACACTTAAAAAATATTTGTGTCAATGTCAAATGTAAAAACTTAGGAATATTCTTGGTGTTGTGTTGTGTAGTAACTGAATATGTAAAATTTATAAAGTATCATGCCAAAACAAAAGACAAAAACATAACAGCAAAGAAGACTGTAAAGAAAAAAGGGTATTGTATAAAGTATTAAGTATTAGAGGAATAGGGAAAAGTGTTGTATTGTGTTTCAAGATTGTAAATGTAGGTGACAACTTGAAAAACAAAACAAGGGGCATGTGAGACAGGATATTGTAAGACCCTAAAAGAAAATCATTTATGTGAATATTTGTTGAGAGTGTAATTTGTTTTTGGTGTTGGTACGAGTTGGTTGTGTGACGAAAACGTGTTGCTATTGTTCATTGTTACAAACAATTAAGTTTGTTTAAAGATGCCATAAATATTTCCATATTTAAGTTTAATATATATGTATAAATAAAAGAAGTATATGTGTTCAATATTGAAAGCGAAGGGAGAATAGCTAAACATTGCTTCCCTAACAATACAGGAACTATTTGATGGACGCATACGCGGATGTACACAAAAAGAAGTGTGATGCGGCGCCAATTGTTTAGCTAATAGCATCCATGTGCTTGATACGGGAAGACGTGTTTTTATAGTGCTCTTGGATGTGAGTAGAAAATGAATAAACTTTCATGAAGCTTTTGTTCTAAAGTTGTTAAAAAACTGGAAAGACTATCAATATAATATAAATTGGTGCGACAAAAATGTAAAAACGAGAAAAAGTGTTAATAAAGTAATGTAGTGAAATAAACATCGAGTGTATGTTCATTCCATCTAGTACCACGACCCGAGATAAGGAAAGAGTCAGAAGCTCATCACCATCACCTTCGTTTTATTATAAAAACAGCACCATAATAAAATATCATAAAACACTGAACAAAAAATTATTGGAACATATATTTAAACCAAAGTCAAAAATAGAATAGGTAGTCAAGCAATGTAACTCTTGACAATCAGATGTTATGCTTTGAAGTATTCTTTAAAACTACAATGCAATTTTAAAAATTTGTTAGCTTTTGTCTGAATAAATGAGTGAAGTTGTAAAATATGTGGAAATCAAAGTGAGTGCACTTTGATTTATTCATCTATTACATTCTAAAGACAGGTTTTAACAGCAATCTATGGTAGAATATTGTTATTTTGTGTTTTCGGAAGCAGTACAGAGGAATGAAACATCTGTCACAAAGAATTTGAAAATGGCCATTCCACTTTGTCACCAGGATTCTTCATGTCAGCCTTTGTGTCACCCATAGGGCTTGAGAAAATACATACAGTTGGGCTAGAGGCACAACAGAAAGGGATAAGAATATAAGAGAGGTATAGCTGGCTCCAAAAGTTTTCCAAAGGGTGAAAGGTGTTGAAGGGAAGCAGGAGAATTTTCTTAATGAGTAGTTGAGCATGTCCTAGGGGTGAATTATTTCAAGTGTTTACTTGCATTCACATGCAGTCATCTAAGGTGAGCCAAGCAGGATAGTTTCTGTTGAGGAAACAAGAAAGGAAATAGTTTGTTCTATATTGATACTGTCCAAACAAAATAAATCTGCATATTTACCCAGGCTTTTAAAGAAACTGATGTTAACAGTTTGTGGTAGTCCTGTTGTTCCAGAAACATTTTAAACCATTGCTTTTAAAAAAGCAGATGAGTATATTAAATTTTTCATTATTAATAATAATAATAATAATAATAATAATAATAATAATAATAATAATAATAATAATAATAATAATAATAATAATAATAATAATAATAATAATAATAATAGTAATAGTAATAGTAATAGTAATAATAGTAATAGTAATAATAATAATAATAATAATAACAACAATAATAATAGTAATAGTAATAATAATAATAATAATAATAATAATAATAATAATAATAATAATAATAATAATAATAATAATAATAATAATAATAATAATAATAATAATAATAATACAAATAGTAATAGTAATAGTAATAGTTATAGTAATAGTAATCGTAACAGTAACAGTAACAGTAACAGCAAAAGTAACAGTAACAGTAACACTAACAATAACAATAATAATAATACCGATAACGATAATGATAATGATAGCAATAGTGATAATAATAGTGGTTGTAATTGGTGGTGGTGCTGGTTGTGGTGGTGGTGGTGGTGGTGCTGGTGGTGGTGCTGGTGCTGGTTGTGGTTGTGGTGGTGGTGGTGGTTGTGGTGGTGGTGCTGGTGCGGGTTGTGGGGGTAAGTGGTGGTGGTGGTACTAAGTGGCAGTGGTGGTGGTGGTAAGTGGTGGTGGTGGTAAGTGGTGGTGGTGGTAAGTGGTGGTGATGGTCATGGTGGTCGTAGTGGTGGTGGTGGTGGTAAGTGGTGGTGGTGGTGGTGATGCTGGTTGTGGTGGTGATGGTGGTGGTGGTGGCCGCGGCGGTGCCGGTGGCGGTGGTGGTGGCAGTGGCGGTGGCGGTGGCGGTGGTGGTGAGTAACAATCATAATAGTAACAATAATAACAATTATAATAGTAATAATAATCACAATCATAATAGTAACAATAATCAGAATCATATGCATGATCACAGCCATAATCATAATATGTGATAAGTATAACACTGGGCTATTTCATGAAAAATTGGAAGGCAAAAGGGGTTTATTAATTTGGATATACATTCTCTCCATTTACAAATTCTTGTTCTTCATGTTGTTCTTCCTCTTGATCTTCCCACTAGCATTGTATCAAGTAAGAGTTTCTGTGTGCTGATGTGAGATAACACTTGTACCCAATGGTCTATAAATAGATAGTTTTATTTTAAGATCATATTTTCAGCATTAGAATTGCTTACACTGGCACATTCTTTGTATGGTGCAATTGTATGAACCTGTATTAACAGATTATTGTATTACAGAGAGTTGGGAGGAAAATGTAACAAGGAAAAACGATAATATGCTTTCACAGGCACATGCTGTAATTTGCAGGTTATTTTTGTAATATTCTAGTTTTTAAGAAAACATAATGTGTTCACATAATCAGATAAGATCAATGATGACATAAATGGGAAAAATAAGTCTTGAGAATTCATACAAACTAAATGAAAACATAATGTTTCAGAGGTCAATAAATAGAACACTGGTCGTTAATGGGTTAAGAAACAAAAGTATAATGACGTATATTTATAAAAGTGGGAAATGATAAGGGACAATTCAAACCTATAACAGTGAATATCTCAGAAATATTTAATGGTTATGTGGCAGGAATTATTCGTCCAAATGAACTAATGAGAAAATTTACATCAATATTTCATATGAAGTTGTATCCATCTAATATGTATAATGTTGCTGTATAATGTGAATATTGAGATTATATTTCATAACCTCAATCCTGAAGCTATTCAAAAGATGAAAGCATTGCCAATGTTGATCATAATCTCTTACAATCGATATATAATAGAAGATAACCAAAAGTGGTAGTCGTTAGACGTGTATCTAAGACGAGTAAATAAGATACCTCATTAGCACGATTGATTGAAACATCTTATAAGACAGACATGTATACAAGTGAGAGCAATCTATCAGGAATTAGCAATAGTGGATTGCATTGCAGAGAAGCATCGTGCAGTATTAATTCCCACAAGTGGTCATATTAAAACATCATATAACATATATGAGAGACATTGAATTTAGCATATCCAAGAATCAAAGATATTAACGATATTAAACCGAATAGCTTCAGAAACTCACTACAGTTGAGTTTATGAAAAGTAAAATTAGTTATTGGAATATTGCTACTTCATTATAATAAAAATAATTATGTTGGAAATTTGGATATTTATTTGGAATACTAAACATTGCAATCTTCTATCCATTAAACCATTAACGCCCTGAAGATAAGTTCCATTGCTGCACCACCCCTAATAAAATATCTCTACAGGTACTACAAAAGAATATATGTGATGCACATTGTTCGTTTTAACACGCTCTTTACTTTTTATGAGTTTTTCCTTTAATGGCCTACTAGTTGTACAAAACAAGCACTCAAAGAAATTTAAGATATAAATTGTATTAGTAATCCAAGTATTTAACTCCTAAGTTATTTTAATGTGTAAATCATTTTGGAGAAAATAGAATACCACAAGCAATGTTCCTTGTGAAGAGAAGTTTGGTTTGGAAGGGAGCAGAGTTTCTTGAAAATCTGTATATAATATTCTTGGAAGGCACTGAACCTATTGACTGAGTTTGCTGTCTATCTCAGATTTTTATATAATTACACACATCTTTCTCTAAAAGGTTTCACTTATCACCTATTGAACTTTTTATTCCTTACTTCCTTTACTGCATCTTATATCCATTAATTATTGAAACTTGAGATAATACTTGTACTGTACCAGAACTTATCAATTTGTCAAAACTCAATCTAAGCCTACAACTTAACTAGAAGAATTAAAAGGTTATGACTATCCTATATTATTTACAATGTATTGCTTGTGTTTCACATTTGTTGCAGGGTTCTGTTGAGAGTATACCAATAAGAGACCAACTGGACAAAACCATACATAAGGATATAGTTGATGAAGAAAGTGATGAAGAAAAGGATAAGATTGATGCATTTGGTTATGTATTATATCCACCACAAGAGGAAAGATATCTCAGAAGAGGGGAATATTATCCAGCATGGGAAGTCCCATTTTGTGAGCCCTATGCTACACAACAGAGAAAATACAGAAAGTCTCTACTTAATAACTATAATATGCAACAGGTATTAGTATAAAAGCAGTCAGTGATTAATCAATTGCAAAATTATGTACATATAAAGGAGCATATATTGAGACAACAGAATCAGGCAACTTAAAATGTGTAGCAGGTTTAATTTTGAGAGGTAGAACTGGAACATAAAAATTCAATGCCACAGCTGGGATTTGAACCACAGACCCTCCACTTACTAGGCGGGTGCTCTAACCATTAAGCTACACTGACAACCTGCCAGAATGACATTGAATTCTCAAACCAGTTCATATTTTTCCTGGTAAACCACAAAGGTAGTCTCACATCAGTGGTAAACCACAAGTAAGTTTGTTGGCATAAATAAATTACAATTACCATCTGAAGGTTATTTAATCCTGGGACAAAGTACTTGCAATAGTAAGTCACCATTAGGATAGTTGTCTCTGATGTGAGACTGCCTTTGTGGTTTACCAGGAAAAATACGAACTGTTTTGAGAATACAATGTCATTCTGACAGGTTGTCACAGTAGCTTAATGGCTGTAGCACTTGCCTGGTAAGAGGAGGATCTGTGGTACAAATCCCAGCTGTGGCATTGAATTTTCCAGTTCTACCTCTCAAACATTGTCCACACATGCTTGTGTGTTTAAAAACACCAACAGTAAGTTTGTTGGCATAAATAAATTATAAGGTTTAATTTTATTGAAATTGTGCATTATAGGTGTTCAATTCCCTGCTCTGGGGAGCTGAGTTTTAGTCAGCCATATCCAAAAATACATGAAAAACAGAACCCCTATCAACAATGAAGTATTCTTCATGTTTGAGTTAGATTTTTAGTTAAGTTTCTACACTTACCTTCACTTCAAAATGTTGAAGACACTGTAACAGTCTCATCCTTAGCTGTTGAGTGATTGAAACCCTTTCCCTCGTGTTCCTTCTCTGTGGTTTGATGGTGTGTTGCCATCTCTTTTAGGTGTGCAAAGTTTTAACTGGTGCAATTCTGGGATTTCCTAGCTGATTTCATCACTGTTTCTGATGTGTATTTTTCCAACAAAAGCTGCTATAAAGCAATACATTTTGAAATCCCTGAATTTGAACAAAATGCTGTGGATACATTCATTTATCTGGATAGTTCATTGGTTAGGCCTGGCCTACTGATCCCATGGTCACAGATTCAGAAACAGCTCAGACGATGGTTTTTAAGTGTGATTAAAAGCAGCAGCCTCATGTCAATAGATTCACTGGCATGTAAAGGAACTCCTTTGGTATTAAATTACAGCACATTGGTGGCACTGCCATGATCTTGGCAATTATTCTATCATTAACAAACAATATTTGTTTCAACCAAAATTACCTTCAAAAAAGGTTGTGTGGGTATTTCATCACCATACATATTTGAATGTGGTTTTGACTGCTATTAGCACTATCAAAGCTGCCATGCTATCTAAGCAGATAATAATGTCCACCTACCTGCATGGCACAGGCTCAAATTGCATTTATCTCAGCCTGGAAATGAGTGTAACACTACCAAGGTTAATGGCAAGCCTGGTGTTGGGGACATAGGCACCAGCCCCTGTACTGTATGTGTGAGCCAGGTCATGCTTCCAGGTCTCAGGAAGACTCAGTCTCTGAGTCTGTCTCTCTAAATGGTATCGCCACTTATAACCTGGACTTACATATGAGTAATATCTAGTCCCCATCAAATCCCTTTTTATCTGGGTAACAAGACATCAACTGAAGTCCATTTGGAACAATGAGTTTCCTTTATGGGGTAGCTTAAAACACCATCCCCCTAGTGTCTGGAAACTGTGTGCACTCACCCTTGCAACCACATTCATAAAGAGGGCAAAGGAAGAAGTCCACCAAAATCTCCAAGTCGGACTGTGGGTTCAACCTTTTGCACCCCTTATCATCAAATATATCAGTATTTGTAATGAATTCAATCTTGCATATACTATATTCACAGAGGAGGCAGACCAAGAAATCAGTGCTGCATAGGATACAGCTTTATGACTGCAGTGTGTAGCCATTTGACCATCCTGGGTCAGAGGCCCCTACTCAGTTTGATTGGCTCTCCTTAAGCCCACAAAACATTGTGACTCTTCCTCACATCATACTCCACCTGTGTCTTCCAGACCAGTCCTGAATCAAAGATGCTTAATCCATCCAATTACCTTTAACTCCTCCCCAAGAAGGGACTCTACCAATCCAGGCAGCTTCCAGCATGTGAAGACTGTCTTCAGTTTGGTCCAGATTAATGGACAAGTCTTTTACCTTGCCCCATTTCTCTAGCACCAAAACTGTACTTGGGGGCACTTTTCTCTTGGTACCTGGCATATATAGTCAGCATAGCCCCGAGGATGTACTTCACTCTGTTGAGTCTGTTCAGTAATTCGTCCATGACCAGGCACCAAACTACACCACCTCTCTTTGGGGTGCTGATGACTGCACAATCTCACCCTAAGGGTCACCACGACCTGCTGGACTTCCAAGGAGGTCATTCTCTAGTCCATAACCATCACTAACTTCTCTGTTCTCCAGGATATTTTTGATGGTGTCTAAAGAAAGGAATCCTCAACATCTGGCAAAACAGTCATGGCCAGTTAACCATTGTCCAGTGTCTCCTCCAGTCTGACAAATAGCTGGGGAAGCTTAGCTTCTGTGGATTTACCTGCCCAGTAGGCATAATAATGGGACTGTATATACTCTGTTCATCTCCTCTGTTGATTAGAGGAGATGTAAACAAAGCCACGTGCGTTTTGACCACAGCGTTCCCCCTTGACGCTTTCGCCGTGTAAATAGTCCCTTGAAGAAATACTGTTACTGAGGTCTGAAATGTCACTTAATGTTTGCTAAAGCATGAACTAAGTGTACTAAGCATAGTTAAAGTGTAAGAATGCGCAGTTAAGTGAATCTGTAATCAGCCTAATTCATTCTGCGCGCGTATTATTCAGTATGAAAGTAACATGGCTGAACAAGTGAGTTGTGAAACATAAGTGTGGCAAACCGTTGCGAAGTGGTGAAAAGACAACAATATTGAATGTATTTAACAAGTTCTGGGAGAAATATCCCAAACTTGCTATTGAAGACGTGATGAAATTAACATCCAAGTTTACCGGTGTGTCAGTTGCAAGTATTTACAGTACACGCAAAGAAAAATCGTCATTTGGTGAAGATACCGGTAAAAAGCGACCATGTGCCAGATAAATGGTAGATGTAGTTTGTGACGAATTTGTGAGATCTGCAATCCGTCGAAAAGTTCACCAATTCTTTGTTAATTATGAACCCCCACCTTAAACAAAGTGCTGTTGGCAGTTAACTCTGATCCCGATCTTCCAGATTTAAAACGAACTTCCCTCCATAAGCTGCTTCTGGAGATTGGTTTTGAGATTGTGAGCAGGAAATGAAAAAGTGTTATTGTGGACAGAGAAGACGTAAGTAGCAGTTAATTTCCATGTGCTATATGTTATTTGGATCAAGTAAATATATCCTTTTAATAGTGTAAGATGCATATTATACTTACGCGTAGCAGTAGGTAACGGTGTTGTGTCATTGTGAAAGCACGTGACCGCGGAGTGATACAAACCGGTGCTTTGTTTATATCTCCTCTAATCTCTTGATGAACAGAGTATAGGTCTATTAAATAACATACCATCTTTCAGATGTCTACCAGCCCTTCCAGAGTCATGCATTTTAAGTCAGGAGACTATGCAGAGAAATTAATAAGGAATCATTTTTGTACCTTTTCATTTATTCAGTAAATTATTTTTCTAGATTTTACAGCTTGTATGTGATCCACCCTTTTCAAAGTGAAATATTTCTAGTATGTAGGTACTTAACCTGGTATAAAAGAGTATTTAGCACCATTGCACAAATTTTAAAAATTAGTTTCCAGACTAAAAAGCCTTATGCTTTCCTGTCCCTGTTTTGTAAAGACAAATATGTATTCAAAAAGACAAGGGAGAAGACAAGAATATAATTGCTGATGCCTCTGCTTTGCAGCCAAGTTCCTCTGGAATCAGTTCACAACTAAGAGCATTTACAAGGCTACGAATGAGTGAGCCAATTCATAGCAGACAGCCACAAAAGAAACAAGGAAAACTGACCACCAGAAGCTGCTATGGTGCAAAGGGGAGGCTCTACCCTCGAAGTCCTCCTGCAATTCATTTCAATGGAGGAAGAAGAACTCAGGTAAGACTTAATGTGACAACATATGATTGTTGTTTTACAAGACCCTCTCTAGTCATAATAATTTATTTTTATGCAAGTTTTACAACATTATTGGACAATTATTATTTATTTATGCCAACAAACTTACAAATCTTTGTTTAGATCAAAATTTCTTTAGTTTTAATGGTAATTTTTTTCAACAAACTTCTGGCTTGGCATTCTTGCTAATCTTTTCATGAGTTTTTTTGAAACTCAAATTACAAAATCATTCCCTCTAATTTTTAAAATATGGTATAAATATGTGGATGACATTTTTGCTGTTGTCCTTAAAAAACCGATAAATGATGCTTTAAAACTTTTAAATTTACAAGATAAAGCTATACAATTCACTTTGGAAACTGAGAATAATGGATTCCTTTCATTTCTGGATTTAAAAATTAAAAGACATAACAATAAATTGAAATTTGGTATTTACAGAAAATCTACTCACACTGATAATTACATAAAATATAAAAGTTTTAATCCTTTTGCACATAAATTTGCTGTTTTTAATAGTTTAATTTATAGGTTAATAAATATACCCCTTAATAAAGATGAATTTGACATAGAATATAAACACATTATTAACACTGCAGTAATTAATGGTTTTAATACAGATTTTATACATAAAAAGATAGAGGAATTTAAGTATCAAAAAGCTGTTAAAGAAGTTTCAACCCTTAAAAAAATAAAAGATAATTGTATTTTTAAAAAGTTTACTTACCATCCATGGGCTAATAAAAAATTTACAAGGATTTTTAAAGAATATGGAATAAATTTGGTCCCTCAAAATATATTTAATATACAAAATTTACTTAATTTTTCTAAAAAAGATAAAATACCAAATTATAAAAAATCTGGCATTTATCAATCATTTATCAATTATCTGTTTAGATTGTGATTAGGTTTATATTGGTAAAACTAAACGTCATTTAGAAACCAGAATAAAAGAACATTTTAGAAATATTAAATATAAACAAACTGATAAATCAGCTGTTGCAGATCATTTTTGGTCATTTAATCATGAAATTAATCCAGAAGTTAAATTATTAAAACAATTAAGTAGTCCTATAGATTTAATGGTTTGGGAAAATATTTTTGTTCTAAAAAACAGGAGCCGTGTTATGAACTTCGAATTGCCATCTATAGATTGTATTTATAAATTTCTGTTTTCAGAGATTGGTAAATAAAAATTGAATATCAACATTTGTGTTTCAGAAAAGAATAAAAGATTGTAGATTTGGTAACGAATTTGTTTATATGGCTTTGAGAATGAGTTGGAGACAACTTGAAACCTAGGGTCAGCAAAAGAATAACAACATTACTAAGATAAGTGAAGTTTTTAGTTTCTAACTTGTTCTTACTTTAGAATTACTGTTGGTGTTTTTAAACACACAAGCAGGATTAAATAACTGCCTTTGTGGTCTACCAGGAGAAGTATGAACTGGTTTGAGAATTAGAGCAGCCGCCCGATAAGCGGAAGGTCTGTGGTTCAAATCCCAGTTGTGGCATTGAATTTTTAAGTTCCAGTTCTATCTCTCAAACTTTGCCCACATACGGTTTGTGTGTTTAAAAACACCAACAGTAAGTTTGTTGGCATAAATAAATAATAATTACCATCTGAAAGTTATTTAATCCTGGGATATAAAGTACTTACAATAGTAAGTCACCATTGGGGTAATTTGTCTCATGTGAGACTGCCTTTGTAGTTTACCAGGAGAAATGTGAACTGGTTTGAGAATTTAATGCCATTCTGGCAGTTTGTCACAATAGCTCAGTTGGTTAGAGTAGCCGCCTAGTAAGCAGAAGGTCTGTGGTTCAAATCCCAGTTGTGGCATTGAATTTTTAAGTTCCAGTTCTACCTCTCAAATTATTGGACAAGTTTATTTTTCTATTTCATTCATGTTATATTGATAAAAATTTTCAATAATAGTGCCATTCTGCTTTTTCTTGTAGATACAAATGAGATACATGGAACTAAAACAATAGTCAAATATTTAAAAGCTTACCATTGCTATATACATACTTTGAAATTGCATGTTCTTTTCGTGATGTTAGACAGCTAATTGGCAACAGAAAGAAAAAGAATATGATGTGTTGCACTCACATGACTTTCTCTACCATTGCACTAATTATTCTTACAAACTCGTATTCCTGTATCTTCTTTGTGTTAGTTGAGATAAACATTTTCAGGAATTATCTTATTGCTTATCTCCTAGAAGGTGAAAGGGGAATATGGGAATATAGTAGGCTTTGAGTGATAGTCAAATCTTTTAAAGCTTTCTAATCCCATATTCTTTGCACGGTTAACATATAACAAATTGAATAACAAAGTTCTATTTGACAGAAGTATAAGTTCTCCAAAACTCACACAAAAAAGGCATATCTCCAAAATGGTTCAGTTTATAGAAAAAGTATTTAGACATAAATTTTGTGTCTTAGCAAAATCTACATTTTTTGTAAAGTAAGATTTGGTGTATCTCTTATGGTTTACCAACTATGCAAAAGTCATTCAGAGTAAATATAATGGGGCTATAGCCAGAAAATTGAGATATGCATTTCATTTGTCATAAAAATCGAAATTATCAAAAAATGTACCATGTAAAGGGCGGTGTAAGGCAAAGCAATTTTCTTCAAAATCTTTGTGTCGCATCCTTGAAAGACACTAAACTTAAATACCAACTTTGGTTAACAGACTTTTCGTTTTTGAGTTATGCTGTCCACAGACTAACAGCCACACACACAACACACACATAACACACACACATAACACACACACAACACACACACACACAACACACTCACACATAACACACACACAACACACACACACACAACACACACACAACACACACAACACATACACAACACACACATAACACACACATACACAACACATATACCACACACACAACACACACACACCACACACACACACTGCACACACACAACAGACGAATTGGAAAGTGATGAGAAACTACCATTTTTTGTTGGCATAAATAAATAATAATTACCATTTTTTGATTTACAAATAATCAAAAAAGAAAATAGAGTAAACTTCGGTGTTCACAGAAAACCAACACAACACAAATGGACAATTACATAAAAGCTCATAGTTACACTCCAAGAAGTCACAAACAGGCAATCCTCAATAGTTTAACACATAGTTTGGTGAAGATCCCCCTTCCAACAGAAGAATACAAAGCAGAATATTGCAAAATAATTGAAATAGTACAAAAAAATGGCTTCCCCAAATCATTAGTAGACAAAGTCAAACGAGCAGAAACAAAAAAGTTAATAAAAGTAACTACAACACTCACAGCAGCAGAAACAAAAATGACATTTAAAAGATTCACATTCTATCTTTGGGCCTTCCAAAAACTCAAAATTTTTCAAATAACAGAACATCAGCTAGCACCAGTGAACCACTACTCCCTAAAAGTTGTTGTTGTTGTTAGCTAATGCTGGATTTCTGACAATGAAGTCATTAATCCTCTTGCTCTCCAATATTTTTCACTGATATTGAAGAGAGCAATAGCAGTAATAGTAACCGTTTTTTAGAGAGCACCATATTTTTATGTTTTGGCGGTCACATCACTCTCTCACAACCCCCAGAATGTCTGGAGGACCACACCTGTCGTTGGTTTGCGGGTCTCACTGACCTGACTGGGAGAATTATCAAAATAAATTCACCGACCATATCCTCTGATTACCAATCAGAGGACGTATTACATGCCATGACAGGTCAGCATGTTAGGGGTTAAGAGTTTATAGAGAAATTAGAGAAATGGAGAGGTTGGAAAAATAAAGACTCCCTAGCCCTCGGGAACCCTAATAGCATCGTGGTCGGAAGAGAACAAGAGATGACCAAGGTAAGGTCAGATAGAAAAGTTACAGTGAGGAGCAAAACACCAGTAAATGGAAGTAATGTTCTGCTCAGCTTGGGTACCTTGTGGTCGCCATTCACATATCCCCTAGACAGAGACCCCTGAGTACGTAGATGAAAAAGTAAAAATGAGCATGTGAACAAGTTAGTAATTATAACCAAATTTTGTGATAATTCAGCAGAGCAGAAACCTAGGAAAACAAAGCCCATTTTATGTAAGACTAGTAAGGATATACACAAAACAAAATGACTAACATGATATAGGAAACAGAAAAGTATGATATCCTAAATTTATTACGTATTAATATGTTCTCCTTTGTCTGGTCTCTTTAACACATTCAATTTAATTTCCATTGTCACGTTAATGTGTCTTTTCTTCTCGTTACTCATTACTGAGAGAAAATGTACTGTATTTGTGGTAGATTTTCTTTTCACTACATGCAATATTGGTTGTAAGATATCATTAGTGCAGTCTTGCATGCAGTTACTTGTAGCCTCGGTAAAGGGTAAAGTATATTATCCCATCCCAGGCAACTGATCACTGAGTGGAAGACAGACATAAGTCAGCCATTACATCTTATAACTATGTGAGAGAAAGTAGAGACCAGATGTTTCTGTTTACCGTGAACTTTCACTATAAAAAACTGCAGCTCAGTGTGTGACATCACTGTGACAAGTTCCATGTTAGAGCATGCACAAGATTCCAGAGAACAAACAATAATTTCGCTAAAAATCTACTGAACTCAAACATCAAAGATGCCATCCCATCCAGTAAAACATCTGGCATTTACCAAATTGAATGCAGTGGCTGTAACAAAGCGTATATAGGAAAAACCAAAAGAAATTTAGAAATAAGATCCAAGGAACATTTTAGAAACATAAAAAACAAACAGTTGGAAAAATCAGCAGTGGCCAACCACTTTTGAGCAGAAAACCATAACATAAAGCCAGAACCGAAACTCCTCAAACATGTAACAGGAAAACAAGAGTTGTTTATGTGGGAACGAATCTTCATTTTGAAAAATAGAAACAGAGTATTCAATTTCGACATTCCGAGAAGGATACCTTCAGCAAGTTCCTTGAATCACCACCAGAGGAGTCCTCAGAGAAAACATCGCCATCCACACCAGGGAGACCCAGTCGATGTCCAGTTGATAATGAAGGAAAGTCAAGCCTCCAAAACATGATCCAGTAAATTATAAGTGTGGTGTAGTATTATTAATTGATACACCTTCTTGGTTTGAACCATCCAACTTGTTTAATGCTCAATTACGTAGGCCAGTTGTCGGAATGTGTTGTTCATTATTGGAAGAACTGATGTGTCAGCTATGGTGTCCTTTCAGTTGGAAGAAAATATACACACCCTGCTTTCTCAAGCTACATGAGCTCATAAGATAAAATCGGGAAATTCCTTTGCTGCTATGTGCTTGATAAAGCATCTGTTATCACCTCAGAGGCTGCTAGTCTATGCGTTATCTTGTAGGTGGCGATTAAACCGTATTAGTCATTTATGAATCCACAAAGTTTATACAACCTTCTAGATGTGTTGTGGTATTGGCAAGTAACATCAACTGTTTTGAGCTCACAGTGGATCTAACATGCCCAGAGCGGAAAATAGTAGAAGTTACCGTGTGCAACAATATACTGTGGAATATAGCACATATTTTCAGTTGTCATGGTAAAATCTTATATTGTCAGCCATGTGATAAAGCCATAATGACAAACCAACGTTTGTTAGAAATACAACATTTAAATGGTAATAAACATGTCAGCTAATTCTTTGTCTTCTTTATCTGATTACACTCCTCGTATGGAAGACTTACACCCCCTTAAAAGCCTGTGCCTACCTTGTGGGGAGCTGACAAACCTATGGATCCGCACACTGAAGACCTGGAACCGAGTGGGCAGCCCAGCTCCAGTTATGAGAGTGAGGAAGAGGATGATACAAAATGCAGACAAAATCAATGAATGGAAATGGGATGATGGAGCAATTAGTGAAATGTATGGCAGCTAATTCAAGCTTTAATAAATAATGTATTAATGATCCAGTGTGAAGTACTTCAGTAGTACCTTCCAAATTTTCAGTGTATTGTGAGTTCAGAACTTTGATGATTGAGAACTTAATGCTGTCAGCACATTGGTGATAGTAGCTCAGTGGTTAGAGCGCCAGACAGAGACCAGGAGATCCATTGTTCAATTTCTGGCTATGGCATTGAATTTTTCAGTCTCATTCTACCCTTTCTAAGTCTTTTCTGCACACAGCTAATGTGGAATAACAACTAATTTCTACTGATTGACCTTTTAGTTGGTTAAACTAGATGCCTAGGACTAAAGTGCTTACAGCATAGTAAGTTGCCATTAGGGTATGTTATCTCATATGTGCTTTGCGAGTGAGTTGGAGAATTTAATGTTGTGTCAGCACATTAGCCGTGGTGGCCCAGAAGCAGCAGAATCTAAAACAAGAAGAAATTAGAAACTAAAGCTTCATTTATCTTAGTAATATTGCAAGTTCCTCAAATGCTGACTTGTTTCAAGTTGTATCCAACTTATTTTGAAAGCTATCCAAACGATCAGCAGTTGAAGAACTTGCAGTATTACTAAGATAAGAGAAGCTTTTATTTTCTAATTTGTTCTTATTTTAGTTCCGTTTCATGTTCTCACACAAACTACACACAAATAATGGAATTTCTCCTGAATACTATATTTTGCACCACTGAAGTAACACTTTCTACTTTACTGCTAATTGTTTATTTGGTAAACATATTCTAGTATCAGGTTTTGCTTCTTTTGTACACCTATCAATTTTTTAGTTTCTGTGGGTCTAGGAGTTCATTCTCTTTCCTTCTTTAAAACAAATTTATCCACCACTTTTCAAAAAGTACACCCACATACAGTGTGCATTTGAACCACACAGACTAGATTAGAAATGAGCCCCACTAGCTGAAAGGGAAAGTGGCATATTGTAGGTTTCCATGACTGTTACTACTAGTTGAAAGGCTGTGTTTATAGCCTCTATGCTTTGTTTCTGTGGCAGATTATTTTCGCATTTTAGCAAATGCTGTTTTAAAGTTTGACATTCTTCAACCTCCAGTAGCAAAAAGTGACAAAAGTTACTGTAGCTTAAACTGTTCAAAATTTCCTAGTAAAATTCCTGGTAAAATCTTGTAATAAAAAATTTAGTTAGAATGCTATATTTCTTTATTTATAAGTACATGATGGAGAAAGTAAAAACTGCCATTGCCTTTTAATTAATCCTTATCATTATCATGTAACATTATGGACAAATTTATTAGTAAACTGATAAAAGTATCGATGTACAATTCTTGTTTTTCATTAAAGAAAAAAGAAAGTATTAGTTCATGGTTTCTCTGCCAATTCTCTTTAATGCTTCTTGCACTTAAGATCATTAATTTTATAATTTTTAACATTTAACTCTTGTTTTATAAAGGATCTTCAAAGAAAACAAGAAGTCAGAAAGCAGTTAGAGGAGCTGAAACAGAGGAGAATAGAAGGTCTGAGACAGATTCACGCAAAGAGAGATGCGCTGCTGAGACATGGTAATTAGGATTAATCATAATATAGACTCATTTAATGTGCAGTATAATTATTTCAGTATTAGGCAAAAGTAATGGTATAGAAGGGAGCTCTGATAGAACATGTGAATGAGACAGCAAAGATATTCCAAACATAGTAAGATTTTAGATTCTGGAAGTAATTTATAAGGTCACCAATAATGTTTATATCTGGAAATTTTAACAATCTGTAGTTTCAGTACATTTAAACTGAAAGTCATACTGTGTCACACCTAATGTGCACTTGCAAATATGTAATTGCTTATCTGATAAATTACTTAAGTGACAAAAAAACAAACTGTATGTTTAAATGTGGTAGCTTTTATGAGAGAAAGTGCTTTTAAGGAAGTGGAATTGCTGTTGATACATTTAAGTTTAAATTTGTTTTCTGCATTCCAAGTTGTTTTAGCCACTGAAGTTCCTGTCAGAGAGAGTTGGCTAATGGTTTGTACCTCATTAGAAATAATGGAATATTTTTGAAATAATGCGCATATGCACCCATCTCTACTGGCATTCATAGTTGTTACCAATTGCACTAACTGTGTCTCATTCTGAACAACACTGCAGTTTGAAAGGCCAGCATGTTGCCCTAGTAGCTCACCCATCTCTACTCACATTCATAGTTGTTACCAATTGCACTAACTGCATATCATTCTGAACAACTCTGCAGTTTGAAAGGCCAGCATGTTGCCATGATAGCTCAGCTGGTTAGAGCAATGAGGGATCAACTGTCTAAATTTTCAACCACTATTATTCATGTTGATGTGAATGAGTTGTAGCCCTCTTGCGGTGATCCAGGAACTGGATGAAAAAATATTGTAGAGGAGCTTCAAAATTGAAAATTCATTTGAGAGGAAAAATCGAAGCTAAAAATTCAATGCCACAGTCAGGATTTGAGCCATAGACCTTCCGCTTTATGTGTGACTGCTCTAGCCATTAAGCTGCTATGGCAACATGCCAGTATGACATCATCATCATCATCATCATCATCATCATCATCATCATCATCATCATCATCATCATCATCATCATCATCGTTGTCGTCATCATCATCATCATCACCATCACCACCACCATCACCATCACCATCATCGTCACCATCACCGTCACCATCACCATCATCGTCGTCGTTGTCGTCGTTGTCATCGTTATCATCGTGGTCGTCATCATCATAATTATCATCATTATTATCATCATTATTATCATTATCATCATTTTATTATCATTATTATTATCATCATTATTATCACTATTATCATTATCATCATCATTATCATCATTATTATTATCATCATTATCATTATTATTGTGATTGTCATTGTCATTATTATTATTGTAATTTTTTACCAGTTTTTGAATATTACAGGTATTAATTAATTCTACTGCTATCCTTGAAAATCAAAACAAATATTCCACAAGGCAGGAGTATTTGAAAGCATTAGCTCTAGCTTTACTGCGGCAGCAGCTGCAAAGAAGAGCAATGCCATCAAATCTATCCAACCATTTGGAAGGTCTAAGAAAATATAAACCTCAATAGCCCACTGATGACTTCTCAAATACACCACCCACCTTATTGAACATGAAACAATGTGAATCCTGTAACAAATACAAAAAGAAATACAAAACTCAATATGTGTATGGTAAATGTAACACTCTCCTCTGTTTGAACAAACATATCAACTTAATTTGTGATAGTTACTTACTCACAGAAAATATGGGGAAGGTAACTGAAGTGTAGTAACTGAAGAATTCAAATTACATGTTATGTACCTGAAAATCAAAATTTATTTTCTTTACATGTATTGCAATACGAATTGCATATTCATATAATATTTTAGCAGATGTATACAGTAAGATAATACTAATAAACAAATATGTATCAATAACCTAATTGAAGCTTAGATAGGAAAAAAATGAAAAAGAAAAGAGATAAAAATTAAATACCGGCATATAACCACAAAAAAGTAGCAAGGGCCTACTGGGTCCCCAAGTAACTAACCATGTTCATCCAAACCACATGCCTAATGGAAGGTTAACAGTGTTAAAGGGTTAAAGTAATATATGTGTTAATTAAGTACTTATTAACATTCATACTGAAATGTGTTTCTGGCAGGTATTGTTATATACAACATTTTAAGAGGTGTCTTCTTTCTTTGACCCCCAAATGGCAGGCTGACGCTGATGGTTCTGGATGGGGGTCCAATTCAAAATGCATCCACGCAAAACCCCTCTCATGGACAGTTTTTTTGTTATGGCACTAGTATGTGAAAGGTAGATGTGAAGCTAGAAGTGGACAGAATCTGTGGCCCTGTAAAAAGCACGACTCATGTTCGAGACAAGACACTTTTGATTGAAACTAGCACAGCAGACCAGTCCCAGAAACTACTGAAGGCGAATTGGTTGGGCTCCTACTCTATCTGGGTAGTCCCACACAAATTCCTGAATACGTGCCGAAGAGCTGTCACCACCTCCAGTTTGGATGGCCTGTCGAATGTGGAAATGGTCATATGCCTCTCAGATCAAGGGTGTGTTAAGCGTACCACCTCACTCGAAAACAGGATGGCTAGGAGTACCTTTTACAGGCGGTGTTCTTCACCTTTAAGGATACTCACCTGAATGCATCTTCTGCAGCCACGATTGTGCCACAGTGCGCCAGTATATTCCTAACCCTGTACAGTGTTTTCAGTGTCAGAAGTTTGGACATACCAAGCCCTTGTGTAGCCATCCTGCTATTTGTGAGCATTGTGGCCTGTCATACCATGAGGGCATGGCTTGTCCTGTGACCCTTACTGTATTAACTGTGGAGGGGGTCATCCATCCAGCTCACAA
Organism: Tenodera sinensis; assembly: GCA_030765045.1. Classification (NCBI taxonomy): domain Eukaryota; kingdom Metazoa; phylum Arthropoda; class Insecta; order Mantodea; family Mantidae; genus Tenodera; species Tenodera sinensis. Next base: position 55,941,545 of record CM060974.1, on the reverse strand, counting down.
CTCTGTCTGAAGTTTCTCAATGAAAAATGTATCCAGGAGCTGCGCGTCAATGAACACCTCACATTTCCTGAAGCGCGTCGTTGCTTTCAGCAAATGCAACCACCATAGGTTTTTCGTCAGCAGTCCACCGCACTCCTGTGAACACTGTTCCCATATATCACGTTCCCGTCACAAATGCTTTGACATAAATGGTTACCAGTGAGCACCTCTCCACCAGCTTGTGCCACAACTGCACCAACCATTACATCTTCGCCTGTGCAGACATCCACAAGCAGTAGCCACACCATGTTGGCTGTCGAAAGACCTTGTTCCCGACCTCAACATAGGGCGAGTAGTCACACATCCTCATTAAAGTCCTGCTGAGTGAGCTGCCAGAGATCTTCTGACTCCCGGACATTAGAGTCACTTGAGGATGACAAAAAGTACATCATCGGACCCAAGTGTGTCAAGGTAAAGAGGAAGAAAAAGATAATGACCATGCCTTAATTTTTTTTATTACAATGGAAATAATTCAGTGGAATGTTAATGGGTTCCGAGTACATGCTCCGGACATACATCTAGTTTCTCACCTTTCGCCTTCAATCGTCTGTCTACAAGAAACCCATTTGCATCATACTTGTGCCTTATATCTTTGTGGTTTTTTGGCATTTTTTGCTGATAGGCAAGCAAGCAGTAGTGGTGCTACTCTGCTGGTGCATAACATCTGTGCCACCAGCATCCTGCAAGCTGTAGCAGTACATGTCCTGTTGCAGGGCCTGAGTTGGTCTATTTGCAATGTCTATCTGCCACTGGTCAGTGTCGTACACGAGAACAACCTTTAGGCTCTTTTGGCTCTGATTCCACCACTGCCCATCTTCCTTGGTGATCTGAATGCCAAAAACATTTTATGTGGCTCCAACACTGATGATGCTTGTGGGTGCCTTGCAGCAAACATTTGCAATATGTCTGGCCTGCTTTTGTTAAACACCGGTGTCCCTAGCTTTCTCTCATCTGCCTATGGTACCCACTCCATCCTAGACGTTTCCTTTTGTAGCCCGTCCTTGGTACCCCTTCTTGATTGGTCGGTCCTTTCTGACTTTCTGTGGCAATGATCATTATCCCAATAACATTCACCTATCCGGCCACCATCCTGTGCCAACACATCCTCACTGGATTATTTCCAAGGCTAACCGGGTGAAGTTTTGTTCCCTCATTCACCTCACCAATGATGTTTTTGCCACCATAGACGAAATGGTGGAGTATTTTACTTCCTCTGTCCTCACAGCAGATTCCAGCGTTCCTCAAGGTTCATTTGCACCACATTACATTCCTGTGTCTTGGTGGTCTGAGCAATGCCGTTTGACTGTTAAAGAGCGCAAGCGTGCTCTGCATGTTTTTACTTTCCATGCTGTGGAGGTGAACTTTGTAGCTTCCAAACACGCTCATGCTAGGGCACGCTTTGTACTTCGTGCTGCCAAACGCAAGTTCTGGGAAAACTATGTCTCTTCGCTCTCCCATCATAGTTCTGCACAACAGGTGTGGACTGCTGTTCAACGTATGTATGGCAAGTGTTGCCGGATGATAATTCCCTGCCTTGCCATCAACGCCTTGCATTACACCAGCGAGCAGGATGTACTCGACACCCTAGCTACTTCCTTCGCTGCTACTAGCCAAACAAATAGCTACAATAGAGCCTTTATATCTGTCAAGGAATCTGCAGATTGGACAGTTCTTGATTTTAACAGTGACTGTAGTGAACCATACAACCCACCCTTTACAGAAGCGGAGCTAGCACATTCTTTGTCCCTTGCAAAGGACTCTTCTCCTGGTCTTGATGACATCCACCGACAAATGCTGCTTCATCTTCCACCTGCGGCTCTCTCCTTCCTGCTGAGAATCTATAACTGCAGCTGGCTTCAACAGGTTTTCCCATCTTCCTGGCAAGAGGGTATTGTCATCGCTATCCCTCTTCCTGGAAAAGACTGGGCACTTCCCTGTAGATACTGCCTTATTTGCCTGTCAAGTATCATTTGCAAGACCCTCAAACAGGTGATGAACACTCACTTAGTGTGGTGGCTAGAGACGAATAACCTGCTGAGCAATGTTCAGTGCAATTTTTGTCGCCATCACTCCAGTGTTGACAACCTGACATAAGTGGAAGCTTACATCTAAAATGCCTTTCTCCTGAAGCAGTATGTTGCGGGTGTCTTCTTCAATCTGCAAAAGGCCTATAACACCAGCTGCCGCTATGGGAATTCTCTGTACTCTCCACGGTTATGGTTTACGAGGTAATGTGACTGTCTTTTTAACTTGTTACAACTTCGTCACTTTTGTGTCCACATTGGAAATATGCTCTTACAAGAGATGATCCAGGAGAAGTGTAATGCTTTTTGCCATAGTGATTAATGGTCTCACTGGTGTTATTTATGCCAACAAGCTTACTGCTGGTGTTTTTAAACACACAAGCCATGTGTGGGCAATGTTTGAGAGGTGGAATCAGAACTGAAAAATCCCAGCTATGGCATTAAATTTTTCAGTTGTGATTCCACCTCTTAAATCGCTTGTGTTGTTCATAGCGGAATCCCATTGTCACTGTATGTTAACGACTTTGCAATATACTATTGCTATTATAGTTAAGAGCATATCAAGCATCAACTGCAGCTGACCATAACATCCATCGCAGACTGGGCCCTTTGCACTGGCTTTCAGTTCTCACCTATGAAAACACAGTGTCTCCACTTTCATCAACTTCATGGTGTGCACCCTCCTTCTCATCTTCATTTGCGAGACACACCTCTGGCATTTGTTCTGCACCTCAAGTTCTAGGGCCTTCACCTTGATGGCAAACTCACCTGGAAGCACCATATTCATCACCTTCCTGCGATCGTTCGTTTCGAGTGCTCTGAGTTTCCTCTGGACTATCTTAGGGCGGTGACCGTACGGTGTAGTTGAGGTTGTATCGTTCATTGATCTGGTCCAAGGTCGACTATGGCAGTATCTATAACTCGACATCTGCCTCTAAACTTCACATTTTAGACACTGTCCATCACACTGATATCCGTCTTGCTACTAGGGCTTTCTGCACCAGTACAGTCAATTATCTGTATGCCAATTCTGATGAACCTCCGCTGTCTGTCTGATGCTCATACTTGCTTTGCTCTTACATGGCATGGTTGGCCACTCACCCAGGTCATCTTTATAGTTCTGTGGTACGTCCAGACTTCACCACCATTATACACAAAATACCACTATATCCCGTCTGAGTGATATAAGGTTTCGAGAACTGCTCACTGCACATGCTCTCCAAATGCCTAGCATAGAGTGATACTCTGTCGACCAGTATCCTCCCTGGCAACTTCATCATGCACGGTTCAACGTGAAACTTTCAGGCTGTGTAAAGGTAGCTACCCCTCCCTCTGTGTTTTACCAACTTTTTGCCATACTTATGGACCGATGCCAGAATTACATCTGGTATTTTCTGATGGTTTGTAGGTGGGGTTTCATGTACCGTGGTGCAGCTTACAAGTACTGACTTCCTGGCAACAGTTCCATATTTACTGCCGAGCTGTTTGCAATCTTTCATTTTTTACTACTTATCTCCAGCTCTGTTCCTGAAAATTTTGTCATATGCTGTGACTCACTGAGCGCTCTTCAGGCCCTGGAACAGTTTTTTGGCATATCAGCATTGATTTGTAAAATTCAGACACTCATATCGCAGTTAGTAATTTGCGGATACCAGTTTTGTTTTACATGGAGCCCAGGCCATGTGGGTATTCCCGATAATGAGGAGGCGGATGTGCCTCTAAGGCTGCATGTTGTCTGCCAGAGTTTTCCACACACACAGTCCGCCTTATACAGATGTTCAACAGTACTTCCATCGCCATATGTTATCACACTGGCAGCAATCATGGGATGCATTGGATGACACTCAATTGCAGATGATCAAGGACACCGTGCAGCCCTGAATGACATCTTGCAGGGATTCCAGGCAGGCAGAAGTCATTCTCGCTCGCTTGAGAATAGGTCACACATGCATCACGCACGGCCATTTGTTGCGTGGTGACCTGGCTCCTGTCTGTTCCACCTGCGGCATTCAACTTTCTGTGGCCCTTGTCCTCCTTGATTATCTGCAATGTGCTTGTTTAGCCTGGATTCCACTCTGAAGTCCATCTTAGGCGACGACCTGGTAGCTGTACATACAGTGCTGAGGTTTGTTGCCCATATTGGCTTCGATAAGCCAGTTTAACTTGTATTTTATTTTGGACTCTCTGATGTTTTATCTTGTTTTAACGACTTACCCTTTAGACCACATTTTACTTTTTACCAGTTTTAACTTCTACCTGTTAGATGAGTTTTTACGTTTTAACTGTTTTTAACTTTCCCGTTTTAACATTTTAACCTGTTTTTATCTTTTTGACTTCGGGCCCTAGTGACCTAGCTTTCGATGGGCCCTTAAACCACACTCACTCACTCATAGTGCACTTCCTTTACTTTTCACCCACATTCACTAACACAACAGAAGCACAGGGTATAAATGACTGAAGCAAGTATGGTTTGGTATTTCACAACTTTGCTTGAAAAGAGCTTCAAGGTCGCTCTCACTTCCACACCGAGGGATGTTTTCTGAGAAATATACTACCTGACAAACCCATGAGGTGCATCGGAAAGAATGTGTCTGAAATGTCATTACACCTCAGCACTCCCTGCTCTAATTCACAGCCATGTTGATTTTCTGAGTTTCCTGTCTCATTTCTCCTTAAATTTCTGCCATGGTGTCTGTTGGTTCATTCTTTTCCTCTGCAATATGCCCATCTGTCCATTCTTTTCCCCTGCAATATGCCCATCTGTCCATACTTTCAAACCTCAAATGTAGGCCTGTTTCCCCTGACCTTTTACTCGTCTTCTCTGATCTACTAATTTTTTCATTAGCTGCTTTTCCTCATATGATAAATCTTTATTAATAAAGATATCTGTTCCTTTCAGTTTTTTTGTCTGCCTCAGTATGTTGTAAGTTATATGTGTGCTTATCAGTTTTGTTAGAATGTTTCTTCTTCCAAACCTGAATGCTTTATGTATTTTATTGTTGCTTATGCTCATCTGCAGCTTCTTTTCCAGAACCTCCTTTACCTCTTGCCTTTGGTCGATTCCTGTCCTTTCTTCTATTCCTATAATCACTAAATTATGCAGAGTGGTTCAAAAAAATGTATACACTGTTTAACAGTCCATAACTTGCAAACTAATTGGCAGAAACATCTCATTTTTGGTAGTGTAATTGTTTGTAGTTCTGGCAATCACCACACAAGGGATGTCTGATGACAGTTGTCAGATAAGCATTCTTTTGTTTGTAGTTCTGGCAATCACCACTTAAGCGGTGCCTGATGACAGTTGCCAGATAAGCATTCTTTTGTTTGTAGTTCTGGCAATCACCACACAAGTGGTGTCTGATGACAGTTAACAGATAAGCGTTCTTTTGTTTGTAGTTCTGGCAGTCACCACACAAGCAGTGTCTGATGACAATCTCCAGATATGTAAGCATTCTTTTATTGTTAGTTATTTGAGTAAACATGGCTGGCCCAAGGCTTACATTCAATGAAAAGAAGTCAGTTTTGAAGTGGTGCATTAAGTATGAAAATATTAGTGAGGTTCAACGCCAGTGGCGAAAAGAGTATCAAACAGAGCCACCGACACGTTTAACAATTGCACGCATTCGAGACAAGTTTGAAGTCGACAGCTGTGTTACAGATGTACAGAAAAAACGATCTGGACGACCTATAATAGCAACAAGTCCAGTGAATTCCCGTCATGTATTACAATTCACTCGCTCACCACAGAAGTCTGTGAAACTGTGCACCCGTGAAACTAGGGTAGGTTGCTCAAGCGTTTGGCACATTTTGAAGACTGCAAAGTGGAAGTACTATGTCCCAAGATTGCTACATGCAATGAACAAGGACGACCCAGATCATAGAATGGAGTACTGTGAGTGGTTCAATAACATGGTATGCAACAATGGAGTGTTTTCGGAGATGATTGTGTGGTCTGATGAGACACAGTTCAAACTCAATGGTACAGTAAACTGCCAGAATTGCATCTACTGGGCTGTTGAAAATCCAAACGTCCATGTAGACAAAGTCATGAATTTGCAAGGAGTGAATGTGTCGTGTGGGTTGCCTTACCGGGGTTTGATTGGGTCATTCTTCTTTGACAGCACAGTTACCGGTGAGGTGTACCCCCAGAAGCTTGAGACATCCATTTTACGTGCCATCCAAGACTTGTATGGGGATGAAAGGTTTTACTTTCAGCAAGATGGTGCACCAGCCCACTATCAAAATCGTGTCATGGAGTATCTCAACGAAAATCTACCTGCACGATGGATAGGCCAAAGAGGTGCTGTAGAGTATCCACCACGTTCCCTAGACATAACACCTCTGGATTTTTACTATGGGGAACAATAAAGGATGTTGTTTATGGTCAAAAGCCCTGTACAGTGGATGATCTACAAGAATGTATCATACATTCGTGTGCTGATATCCAACTAAACACATTGCAGTTGGTAGTTTGTGCTGCAGTTCAGCGACATTGTCTGTGTATGGATGTTAATGGGGAACATTTCTAACACCTACAGTGATATCTGTAACTTGGATTTTGAGCTACGGTTTCACAAAAAATGAGACACCGCCGCCAATTGGTTTGAATTACACTCTTAAATAGTGTATACTTCTCTCCTCCCATTTTTCCTTTCTTTCTATGATGTTAAGTAATTCTTTAATATCTCTGTATTTTTCAGTATTTCCTCTTCTTTGTAGACTAATTTTCTTTCTTTATTTTCCTCTGTCCTCTCTTCCATTGCTAGTATTTTTTTATTCCCCCCAGCTCTGCTATTGCTTTGTCTGTTGTATCTCTGCTTGCCATGTTTCTTGCATTCTTTTTCCTCTTACTCTTGGGAACATCCGGACTCTCTCACTGCTTGCTAAGTACTTCCTCCCATGTAGTAAGACCTATAAGCTATAATTCATAATTGCTAATTCTTTTTTTTGGAATATTTAGGCATTCATCTTTTTAGTAGTTTTGTTTGGATTTCACAATAAATATAATTTCAGTAATAAGAATTGATTAGGGTTATTTGGTGTGCTGTTTAGTGTTATACAGTCAATGATATTTGTTCAGATTTTATTTAAAAATACAAACAAATTGAACTATCTTTGTTTGTATAATTTAATGTGACATTGTAAAGTTGAAAATTCATTTCATGCAGAATTAACCAAGTATGACATTATTTACAGATGACTTTACATGCCTATTGCATTACAGAAAAGAATGAGCACATGTATCTGCATTTTGGTTAAAAGGTGTAAGAACAATTGTGTTGCATGAGGGTTAAATAGCACCACCTCTCACTTGCATATAATGTGAAGTCCTAATTTAACGTTCAATATTAGTTGACATTGGGATTCATCATTTGTGCACTGCCCGTATTTAAGTTGTCCTTTTTAATTTATATTGCACCTACATGTAAAAGAAAGTGCCCATTCCCAAACGTAGCTTTTATGCTCGACCATGCCGTAATGTAGTACTTATATGCCACTGTAATGCACCTAATTATATCCACCTCTTCATAACGATACTGCTATCCACCAATCAAAGATGCACCTGTTCAGAACAACACTACTATCCACCAATCAAAGGTGCACCTGTTCATAACACTGCTAACCACCAATCAAAAAATATGCTTGTAGCAATCAATCTTTCCCATCTCCATACACTCCCGCACAGCTGAAAATGAAACTATTCATTCCCATATATGAAATAAAGCTATTTAATAATTAGTGTTAATATTGTAAATAACCTTATAATAAATTAAATTTATTTTCTCATTTTTGAAAGTCTACTTTTTTAAAGGTTTTATCTTATATACTCTATCGTTGTGCCAAGGCCAACATAACAATAAAATGAAAAATTTTGCAATTTGAGGCACAAATATTGATTCTCGTATGTACACTCAAATAAGAAATACATTATTAAAATATCAGACACTAGTGACAGTAATATGCAGTGTGGAATATTAGAAGTTTTTAATAAATGTTTCAACTTGACTGATGAACGAATATAAATAGTCATATGAAACTTGAGTATAATTAAGATGCTCGTATGAATGTTGTGAAACTTGCTACCACACGTTTCATAAAATATACTCACATCTTAACTACTGACTCAGGGGTCTCCGTCTAGGAGATATGTGAATAGCGACCACAAGGTACCCAAGCTGAGCAGAACATTACTTCCACTTACTGGTGTTTTGCTCCTCACTGTAACTTTTCTATCTGACCTTACCTTGGTCATCTCTTGTTCTCTTCCAACCCCGATGCTATTAGGGTTCCCGAGGGCTAGGGAGTCTTTATTTTTCCAACCTTTCCATTTCTCTAATTTCTCTATAAAATCTTAACCCCTAACATGCTGATCTGTCATGGCATGTAATACGTCCTCTGATTGGTAATCAGAGGATATGGTCGGTGAATTTATTTTGATAATTCTCCCGGTCAGGTCGGTGAGACCCGTAAACCAATGACAGGTGTGGTCCTCCAGACATTCTGGAGGTTGTGAGAGAGCGATGTGACCGCCAAAACATAAAAATATGGTGCCCTCTAAAAAGCGGTTACTATTAGTGCTATTGCTCTCTTCAATATCATCAGTGAAAAATATTAAGGAGCAAGAGGATTAATGACTTCATTGTCAGAAATCCAGCATTAGCTAACAACATTTTAAGAGGAACAAGGCTATAATATATTATTTGAGCATGTTTGTTTAGATTACACTATGTCTTTATATAGTTTTTGGAAGCTATATAAAATTATACTACCATATAATGTACCATATTATTTTCCAGGTACTGAAGAACCAACAGAGCCACTTCAGGAATATCCATCACCAAAGGATTTAGCTGAAAGAGAAGAACATTTTAAAAATTTAAAAACCGTGTTTCGAGAAGATGTTAAGGAGCTTATTGCTACAAAATAAGCTGAATTACAAATACAAAAAAGCAAGAAATAATCTTCCAGATAGTAAATACCATCCGAATGACTAAAATTGAGATATTTTTCATAGGAAATGATAACTTGATATGCTTTTTGAAGGTTAACCATAAATTAAAGTGCCAAAATTATTTTAAAACATTTCTGTCTTTCTTTCTTTCTTCTTCATGCTTTTCAAAGAGTAGACTTTTGTAATTCTGTTGTGCAATGCTATCATGAATAAAATTAAAACCATGAAAACATTGTGAGTTTCAAATTTAAGGCATTTTAAAACAAATGTTGACATGGAGTTTATTTTAATCAAAATGTAGAATGGATTGTTAGAAGGTACTTGATAACACAGTTGCATTTTTCTTGATAGCTTTGAATAAAATTATGCAGTTAACTTTTTGTACCTAAATTAAAATAATTCAATGTTTCATTGCATACCTTTTATGTTTTCATACTTTTTATGCTTTCTTCATAAAATGAAGATGCATAGTGTGACCATTGTGAGTCATTGCACGTCAAATCGCACAAAATATGGCAAAAGACCTTGTCGCTCAGATTTTCTTGATTTTTTTTTTTTTTTTTTTTTTTTTTTTTTTTTTTGTTGTTGTTGTTTTGGAACAAAATATATTTGATCCGTGTTTCTTTGTTTTATTAAAAAAAATTTATTTTGGCAGATATTAATTTTTGAAATGTCCCAAAAATCGCGCACTCCTCACTCTTCGATCAATCATACCTCCGATTGTAATGAAGCAAATTACTTGACCTTCGACTCAAATTAAAGAAAAATTGCAGTATTTTGTGAGGTATTTATCAGAAAATTTTATTAATAATTATTCATATTATATTTTATACGATTAAAGTTTTAAAGTTAGATAATAACATAAACTCGACCATTTAAAAATCTGGAAAAAAAGCTAAAATACAATGAAGTTTATTCAATATTCTCAGAAAAAATCAGAATGGAGTCTCTAATAGTTCAGTTGTAATTAACTTACTTGCAAATCAGTGCAGCGGACTTGCGTGGCAGCGGTGAAGGTTACCGTAACCTCACACAATAATTGCCACCTTCCATTACGGCAACTCTCCATTGCTTGAGGTTCCATGAAGTTACAACAGTACAGTAAGGAGAACACTGCTAGCTGACACTATTATATGTACCCTATTAACATCTTCAAAATGTTTTTAAAATATGCATTTTAAACTAATGTTTCCATACAACACACAACTTTACTCCTTCTTCGAAAGAAAATTGTTTCACTAAAGCTTCAGTTTTTGACAAAGAAATGAAGGAGTGTGATTTTAAAACACAGCTGGAAGCATCGTTCTTGGCCCCTGACCTTGACTGAAAGTCCTGTTGGCGAATCCATAGCTTTTGCCTCTTTCATTAGCTCATGTTGTATAATTCTGCGAATGAAACCATGCACATGGGGAGGCAGGGGGAAGGTAGTGATGTCTGCATGATCTGAGACAGTCGTTGCTAATTCACAGGTGCTTTTCAGTGCAGCATGCAGTTGAAAACATAGATCTTTGCAATAAAGAGTGAATATAGTGAATTTGTGAGACATTGATCATAGCGTAAATCAATTATGCCATGTGTATGTTCTAAATTAGGGACCAAAACATTACACAGTCAGTATTTCAAATGTATGGACGTACATGAAGGAAGAAGCTAAAAGCAAAGAACTGCTTACATCAGAAGATTTTTTCAAAAAAATTCAAAAGTTCAAAAGCACATATCAGATGCCAAAGGAGTATCAGAAACAAGGTACATTGTAGAGACATTTTTCTGCATGGACTGTACTGCCTTAATAAGAAGAAGTTATTTGAGTAGCATAGCTTACACACCAATTCACATGCTGTCTGCAGTCACCTGGCTTGTTACTCGCTTTCAAGGGGCCAAGAACGGCAAATCCAGCTGTACAAACGGATCTCTACTTCATGTCGTCCATGAGCGCTTGCAGGCCTCCAGAAAAAAAAATTGTAGCAAATGCACTAATGTAAGCTCCATAGTTTTCAGCATCTTACTTTATAGATAAAATGTTAGGAAATGCGTATGTATTTTTTCAGATTTTTAACAGCGATTTAAACTCTATTTTTCGTTTTACAAAATATACCATCAAAAAAACAGTCCAAAATTTGTGTGTAATAATGATTGGTTCAAAGTTGTTAAAAGTGTTGTATTTAACCTTTCCAGTGTGCCAAACCCCAACTCTGAACTTTATATGGCCTTAGAGTAACAAGTGATTTTATGAGAGGTAGAACTGGAACTTAAAAATTCAATGCCACAGCTGTTGGGATTTGAACCACAGACCCTCCGCTTACCAGGTGGGTGCTCTAACCATTAAGCTACTGTGACAACCTGCCAGAATGACACTGAATTCTCAAACCAGTTTGTATTTTTCCCAGTAAACCACAAAGGCAGTCTGACATCAGAGACAATTATCTTAATGGTGACTTACTATTGCAAGTACTTTATGTCCTGGGATTAAATAACCTTCAGATGGTAACAGTAAGTTTGTTGGTATAAATAAATAATAAGTGATTTTATATTACGGTGCGCACAGAAATTGCTTAGTTTCTAATAGCCATAACTAAGCAAGTAATTTAAAAATACGGAAAGAAAAAAATATGGGTCTCCTTATTTGATGCCTATTATTCATAAAAAAATTTTGAACCTCCTACAAAAACGTGTTTTAGGGGTGTGCGATTTGACATGGATTGACCCTTGTGTGAAAATTAAATTATTTAAGAGTAGTAATGTTAACCTTAAATGATTAGTGTGCAGTAATGTCAAGCAAGGGCATGTTACACTGAAGTTGAAAAGGGGGGGTAAGGAGGGGAAACAAAAGTGTCACTGACACTGCAATGAGGGCAGATGTAGGTTTAAGGGTGCTCAACTAGACAGTGCAATGCAAGTGTCTACTGCAGTAAATATAGAAATGGAAAAGAAAATGAACACAGTTGAAGAATAACATTTTTAATGGTGTGTGCTAAACAAATGCTGCTCCATTTGTTTATCACTTAGTCACATCTGCCTGGCAAACTGAAGGCATCAACAATGTTGGTATAAATAAATAATAATGAATGTATTACAAACTAGCTGAAATTGAGTAGTTGTAGTAGTTGTAGTAGTAGCTGTAGTTGATGAGTTTATTCCTACAATTTTTAGACTTCGGTTGAGTTGGCCAATAGGCTTGTGTTTGAGACATAAAATCGGTACTGACAAATTCAGTGCCACAGCTGGGGTTTGAGCCACAGATCTTTTGCTTTACATGCGGCTGTGCTAACCATTAAGCTGCCCTTTGCTGTGAGATTCCCATTGTGGTCTACTGGGAAAAATACAAATCAGTTGGAGAATTCAATGTGATACTGGCAAGTTGTGGCAGTAGCTCAGTGGTTAATTCCAACATCCCAAACCATGGAACCATTTTGGAAATTTTCATGAGAAATGAAGGGTCATTCTTGAATTTTCTGTCTTGGTCTGGGTGGCTCAGTTAATTAGACCCTGGCCTACTGATCCCGAGGTCACGGGTTCAAATCCGGCCCTGACAGATGGTTTTTAAGTCTGCTTAAAAATGACAGCTCCATGTCAATAGATTTACTGGCATGTAAAAGAACTCCAGCGAGATGAAATTCCTGCACACTAGCGATCGTGATGTGAACTTGGCAATTGACAGCATAGTTAAACAACAAAATAATCAGTGGCTAGAGCAGCTGCACATGAAGCAGAAGGTCTGTGGTTCAAATCCCGGCTGTGGCATTGAATTTTTCAGTTTCAATTCTACCCCTCAATCATTGCTCACACACAGCTAGTGAATTAAGAAAATTATTTTGTTGTTTAAGAACACTGTCAATTGCCAGGATCACATCAGCATTGCCAGTGTGCCAGAATTTTGCCCCGCAGGCATTCTTTTACATGCCAATAAATCAAATGACATGGAGCTCTCATTTTTAAGGACATTTAAAAACCATAGGCCTGGGCCATATTTGATCCCACGACCTTGGGATCAGTAGGCCAGCCTCTAGCCACCCACACAACTAGTGTGTTTAGAAACACCAACGGTAAATTAGTTGGCATAAATAAATAATAAGCCTTGTGATGGTAATTATTATTTATATATTATTTGCTAGGTTCAAGATGGCGACATGTTCAACGGTTACGCGTAGCAAAGCAGGAAAATATGGCGTAAATAATAGAAACGGCATGGAAATATCAGCTAAAAAAAGTGGAAATGAATATTTGAGTACAATAGTAAGCTGCACAAATGAAAGGAAAGAGGGGGAATCTAAACAAACCGGAAAAATAGTAGATGAAGTTAGTCTTGAGATTCCAAGAACACTGCAACGGGTATCACGTGAGGCTGAAACAATTGCCTCGCTTCAGTTGATCGTGGATATGTTAAATAAGCATCTACAACGGTCACAAGAAGAGATAAGAACGCTACAAAAAGAGAATGACGAGTTGAATACAGCTCTGCAACTAAAAAATGCAGAAAAGGAAACGGCATCAATGGAAGGAAAAACGGAAAAATCAAGCATGGAATTCGTGGAAATGAGAAACAGTAGGAAATCTAGGCCAGTCATAGCTGGTAAGTTGCCACAAATTGAAATCTCAAATAAATACAAAGTATTGAGTCAACTACAAGAGAATGAGCATGAAATAAAATTACCGGAGACTGGTTTACAAGAGAGATCAAAAGACCACAATGTCTCCAAATTTAAAAGGAGGAACCCTAACCTCACAGTGCAAAGGATGGAAAACAAGAACACAGAAAGTGATCAAAACAAGGTGTTAGTGCTTGGTGATTCCATGATAAAACACGTGAGCATGGAGAGTGCAAAAGTGGTATCATTTAGAGGAATAAATGCTCAACAAATGTGTGGAATGCTAAGTGACGCTAAATTAACGAGTAATCCCGAAAAAGTTAAAGTGGTAGTGCTCCATGTGGGAACAAATAACCTAAAATCCTCACATAGCCCAGAAGAAGTTCTTGGTGAGGTCTACAGCCTTATTCTCTCTACTAAAGAACGATTTCCAAATGCTACCATCGCTGTAAATAGTGTAGTAAGAAGGTTTGATGTGCCTAGCAACTATATACACAGAGTTAATGAAAATATAAGATGGGCCTGTCAAGCTTTAAAATCTGTGTTTGTGAATTTGGACAAGAAGCTAAATGAGTGGTGTATAGGAAAAGATGGCTTGCATTTAAATAGAAAGGGTTCATACAAATTGAGTGAAGCAATAAAAGATATTGTAAATATAATATGTAAACAACAGGTAAACTGGTGAGGAAGTCAGATGATGTAAAAACATTTCAGCAGGTTAGTAATTCAAAGCATACACCAAATAATGTAAAGAGCAAGCAATGTTCACAGACCAATAATTGGTTAATGCATCTCAATATACAGGGAATAAAAGCAAAATTTGAATTATTGGAAAATTTTCTGGAAGAATTACATTTCACAAATACCTCGGTCATATGTTTAAATGAACACTGGTTAAGAAATTCAGAGATTAAATTACTTAACAAACTTCAAGGGTATAATATAGCTGACTATTACTCTAGGAAAACAGGACAGCAGGGAGGTTCATGCATATTAGTGAAAAGTTGTTTATATACAAATGTAACAATAAAAATAAGAGAAGATCTAAAAATATATCAAGAAGACCATGTATTTCAAATATCTGTAATTGAACTAATTGAGCTGAAGATCATTGCTATCTCTATATATAGAGTGCCCTACTACAACACCTTTGAAGTCTTTTTAAAAAAATTTGAAAATCTGTTAATAAAATTACACAAAGAAAAAGGTAAACAGATTATAATAGCAACTGATAGCAATATAGATATGCTAGGTTCACATTGTTTATTAAAGAAGGGAATGGTAAACAAATTCTCAAATGTTATTGAAATGTATGGGTTTAGCCCTCAATGTAGAGAACCAACTAGAGTAACCAACACATCTAATACTTGTATTGACAATATAATTAGTAATACTTTATATGAAAGTGGAAATTGCAGAACAGTCGAAACTGGTTTCTCTGATCATAAGGCATTATTTATTGCTCTTCCGAATGAACACACAAAAAATGGAAAAAATGAAATATACAAAACAAAGCGATTATTTAGTGATGAAAACATAACATATTTTAAAAATCAGATTTGAGATATAAGTTGGCACTTTGATATATCACGAACTGTTGATGAAAATTACAATACATTCTTAAATCAATTCTTTCTCATTTATAATCAATGTTTTCCTATATGAGTATGCAAACAAAAATATAAAAATTTCTCGCTATATTGGCGTACCCCGGGTATCAGAGTATAAAGTGCAAGGAAAAGGTTATTGTACAGACTTACCAAAGAATCAAATAACTTACAGTTAAAAACTATTATTTGTGTTATACTAAAATTTATAAAAATGTTATAAGAAAAGCCAAACAAATGGCTACTGAAAAACATATAAAAGAAGCTCATAATAAAAGCAAAGCCACATGGCAATTAATTAAATCTGAATTAGGGCTAAGAAGTAAGCAACAAAGCAAATCATCAAGTAATAATATTACAGTAGATATGGTGGAATCTTTGAATAAATATTTTATAAAAATTCCAAATGTGATTCGGAAAACACCCCCATGCATGACTCACACACTTAAGAATATGCAAAAGAGTATCCCCAACCCACAGGTGTTTGATCTTGGATATGTAACAACGAGTGACATAAAAAATATTACTTCAACCTTGAAATCAAAAAATTCTAGTGGATGGGATGATCTTCCTCCTAGGCTTGTAAAAATAATTGTGAATAGTATAAGTGAACCACTTGCAAAAATATTCAACCAATCCTTTCATTATGGCGTTTTTCCAGAAAGGATGAAATATGCATTAATTACTCCTTTGCACAAAGGTGGTACAAATCAGCAAAAAAACTACCGCCCAATATCTGTCCTAACAAGTTTCTCAATAATATTAGAAAAATTAGTATATGTTAGACTAAAAGACTTTTTGGTTAAAAATAAAATATTAAATGATTGCCAACAAGGTTTTAGAAAAAATTTATCGACAATTACTGCCGTAACCACAATGGTAAATGAAATAGCACTAAATTTAGATTTACAAAAAAATACTGCCACAGTAATGTGTGACATTTCGAAGGCTTTTGACTGTGTAGGTCATCAAATTCTTTTAAAAAAACTTGAATATTATAATATAACAGATCAAAACTTAAAGTGGTTTCATTCATACCTGTCCAATCGCAAACAAAGAGTAATTACTAAATGTAGCTCTGGAATTTATAAATCAAAATGGCTAACGAATAGCAATGGTGTACTGCAAGGCTCAGTGCTAGGTCTTTTGCTTTATATACTGTACACTAACGATTTACCTCAAAGTATAAGTGGGAATCTAATATTGTATGCAGATGACACATCAGTTATTTTACAAAATACAAGTTATTATAGTTTGCAAAATGATGTTAGTAACACATTAAATAACCTAGATAAATGGTTCACTGATAATGGTATGAGCTTAAATAGGACAAAAACTAGCAGTATACAATATAAAACTTCTGCTAATCTGAAACAAGATAACTTTGATGATGATGATGATGATGATAATAATAATAACAATAACATTAATAATAACAATAATAATAATAACAACAATAACATTAATAATAACAATAATAATAATAACAACAATAACATTAATAATAACAATAATAATAACATTAATAATAATAATAATAATAATAATAATAATAATAATAATAATAATAATAATAATAATAATAATAATAATAATAATAATAATAATAATAATAATAATAATAATAATAATAATAATAATAATAGTAGTAGTAGTAGTAGTAGTATAACAAAACGTTATACTAAGATATTAGGAATGCACATAGATGAACATTTAAAATGGAATATTCATATTGAACAGGTAACCAAGAAATTGAACTCGGCCTGCTATCATATGTTATGTCTGATACATATAATGAACATAGAAACCAAAAAAATTGTGTATTATAGCTATTTTTATTCAATTTTGGCCTATGGTATAATATAGTGGGGAAACGCATCTGGATGGGAAACAGTTTTCAAAATTCAAAAAAAGATAATTCACATAATGTTACATGCTAGTTTTAAAGATTCATACAAACCATTATTTAAAAAATTAAAAATTTTAACAATGCCCTCGGTATATATTTTAGTTACTTACCTATGTATACAAAAATTATGACAAATTTACGCAAAAACAAAATCAACATCATTACAGCACTCGGAAAGGGTCCAGCATAAAATACCCTATGTATAGACTAATACTATATGAAAAAACACCCTATTACATGGGCATAAAAATATATAATAAACTGCCTCAACGATTCAGAGAGATAAAGACAAAGAAATTGTTTAATAAAAGTGTAAAAGAGTTGTTATCAGATAAGATGTATTACTCCGCACAAGAATATATGGATGACACAATACTATAAGTATTACTTTAATTAGTTGTAATTGACAATTTATATTGTATAAAGAATACCTTGTATACCATACATTAGAATTAGTTTTCTCTTTTATCCTAAATCTGTTTTTATATCTTGACGAATCACCAGTTTACCAGCTTAGGCTCAACATGTAAACATTATGTGACAATAAAACAATACAATACAATACAATTCATCACAACAAACTAACTGCTGGAGTTTATTTATACACACAAGCCTTTGTGGGTAATGTTTAAACATTCTTAAACATTGTCCACACATAAAGTACTTACTATTGTAAGTCGCCCTTGGGGTATTTATCTCAGATGTGAGGTTCCCTTGTGGTCTAACCGGGAAAGCAGAAATTGGTTGGGGAATTTACTGACAAGTTAGTTGGCCATAGTAGCTTAGTGGTTAGAGCAGTTCTCTCATAAGTGGAAGATCTGTGGTTCAAATTCTGGCTATGGCACTGAATTTTTCAGTCCTGATTCCACCTCTTAAATAAGCCTTGTGTCTCTTCAGGGACATATAGAAAGCATTACTTAATAAGCTTAAACAAAGGGCTAATTAAAAATCTAGGGATACTATAAAGACCTCCCAAAAATAAATAAAAACACCGAGAAGACACTATCCAAAGTCACTGTTGAACAGCCCCAAATACTACAGGAAGAAAGGCCAGTAGAGAGAGCTGTGTGGATGCCAGGCATTGCATTTCTATCTCAGTCGTGTCGAAAACTGTATGAGCTCTTTGTAGAGAAGGACATGTGATTGTGCTTCATAACAGAAAAGTGAGTAGTTGAAACCTTAAGAATGTAATTCACTGCATTTCTATTTCAATCATGTGTATTTATTATTTTATTCTGTGTTTCAACTGGATATTTTTGTGTCTTATCGAAGTATTTGAGAGTATACAAGGTCAAAGTGAAAGAAAGTTTGGTTTCAATGAATAAAATGTTTGATGCTATTAATTGAATTGATAAGGGAGAAACATTGAAGCAAATAGCTGCTGAATTGGAAATTGCTAACAAACATTATGGCATACTTGAAGCACCAGTCTGACACCGCTTTAGCTGAACTATTAATGATAAAGTTGTTGTTTTTTAATGTCACACATTAGTCATTTTGCACTTCAACATTTATCACAGATAATTTCATTGTTAGCCAAAGAAGCACAGAATTTATCATTTATTAATGATAAAGTGTACTTTGTTCAAAGATCACATGTACTTAAAACAGGAAACTGTGGATCAATTCTTTGCTAAGCAATGAGTTGATTTTACTGATTAAGATTTTTACTTTCTCTACTACTAAGTAGAGGGAGTATTGTATTCCACCCAAAAATTTGATGTCAAGATTTCACCGGCAATATATGCTTTGAGGCCCCCTGAATCCCAAAAGCAGCATTTTTAGATAAAGGTCCATCTGTGTGTGTCTGTCAGTCCGTGGATAGCATAACTCAAAAACGAAAAGTTGGTTAAAAACCAAAGTTGGTATTTATATTTAATGTCTCTCAAGAATGTGACACATAGATTTTGAAGAAAATTGCTGCACCCTAAACTATCCTTTAAATGGAAAATTTTTCAAAAATTTAGATGATCTCAAAAATGGCTCTAACAATTTTGTTTAAAATGCTGTGTTTGAGATATTTATATGAAAAATCTGATGTGTTGCACTCACATGACTTTCTCTACTCTTGTACTAAACATTCTAACAAACTCTTATTCCTGTATCTCCATGTTAGTTAAGATAAACATTAGTACAAATTATCTTACTGCTTATGTCCTTGTAGGTGCAAGGGGAACATTAGAATACAGAAGGCTTTGTGTGACAGTCAAATCTTTTTGACCTTTGAGATTCCGTTCTCTTTGCACGATTAACATATAAAAAAATGAACAATGTTGTTGCATTTCGCTAAAGTTCTAAGTTTTCCAAAACTCACACACATAACAAGGAATATCTCCGAAATGGTTCACCCTACAAGAAAATTTATTGGTACATAAATTGTGTATTTTAGCAAGATCTACATTTTTTGTATCATATAATTTGGTCTATCTCTAACGGTTTACCAGTTATGCAAAAGTCGTCCAGAGTAAATACGACTACAGGGGCTATAGCCAGAAAATTCAAGATATACATTTCATTTGTCATCAAAATATCTCAAACATATGACATTTTAATCAAAATCGTTACAGCCATTTTCAAAAAAATCAAAAATTTTGAAAAATCTTCCATGTAAAGGGTAGTGTAGGGTGGGGCTATTTTCTTCAAAATCTTCATGTCCCATCCTTGAAAGACATTAAACTTAAATACCAAGTTTGGCTTTTAACCAACTTTTCCTTTTTGAGTTATGCTGTCCACAGGCTGACAGACAGACACACACACAGACCTTTTTCTAAAAATGCTTTTTTTGGATTAAGGGGGCCTCAAAACATATATTTCCGGTGAAATCTTAACATCAAATTTTTGGGTGGAATACAATACTTCCCCTACTTACCAGTAGAGAAAGTAAAAATTAAATGTATACCTTGAATTTTCTGGCTATAGCCTGTGTAGTCCTGTTTACTATGGATGGCTTTTGAGTAACTTGTAAACCATAAGAGATAGGCAAAATCTTACTATACAAAATATGTAGATCCCAACATATAATTTATGTCCCAATAAATTTTTTTCTAGAGTGAACCATTTCGAAGATATTCCTCGTTATTTGTATAAGTTCTGGAGATCTTATACTTCTGTCAAATGGAACATCGCTATTCATTTTTTTATACATTAGGCGTGCAAAGAGAATGGAATTTGAAAGCTTTAAAATATTTGACTATTGCACAATGCCTGCTGTATTCCCATATTCCCATTGCACATGCAAGAAGACGAGCAATAAGATAATTTCTGCAAATGTTTATGTCGACTAAAACGAAAGAGATAGAAGAACAAGAGTTCATAATAATGTTTAGTACAAGAGTAGAGAAAGTCATGTAAATGCAACACATCAGATTTTTATATTTTGTGATGTCTTGTAAACAATACATATGTATTATACATGATTTGGTTACAAGACATGGTTCCTTATTGTCATAAACGGCAAGTCTGCTAATTTAAGGATTTAAAAATTCTGTTTTGCTTATCACCCATATAGCCCAGATTTTAAATTTTCCGGATTGCCTTTGGTCGCTTTTAGTCTGCATAAGCAAGGTTTTGTTGTATGTTAAAGAGGGAGTAGAGAAGAACATGTGAATGTGTCACATAAAAGTAAAGTGAGTTGAGAAAACCTTGAACGTAATACGTTGCATTTGTATTTTAATTATTTAGAAAATTGTATCAATTATATGTTGAAAAGTGAGTAGAGATGGAAGTGTGATGGCGTTTTGTAAAAGAAAGGTGAGTGAATGTAATATGTTGCATTTCTATTTCAATCATAGAAAATTGTATGAATTGTATGTTGATGGGCAAATAGAGAAGGATATGTGAATGTGTTGTGTAAAAGAAAAGCAAGTAGAGAAAACCATGTGAATGTAATATGTTACATAGTAAAATACATAACATAAACATTGTCTCCATGAAAAATACATACACATGTTGAAAATTGCAGTGATCAGTCCAGGCTTTAGAGATTAACATGTTCAACATGTCCAAAATATGGCCATTAGATATGTGTCAAATGCATCTGGAAATTTGTGTACTTCAAATTCATTTAGATGCTTGCAATCAAAGGTGGGTATGGCAAATATGTCAGATTTCAGTTCATAGCTAAGTCTCGGTCTATTTGTGGTTTTTAGATTTTAATGAGACATTTGCCTTTAAAATACAGATGCACAGGTGCTGCTGATGGTTGGCAAAACATATAAGAAATGAATTATAAATTTACAAAAGTTACAAAAAGCATCCATGTGTAGTTGATTTGTTGTGTCATTTGTGACTTTTTAGCAAATACAATGGGAAAAGTGTAGAGTAAAAAGATAATAAAGATAAAGTAAGCTAAACTTTCAGCTGAGAGAAGATGGGACATTCTGCAGCAGCTAAAAATAAAGAATCTTATTGTAATATCTCTTCAAGTGAAAGTGTCACATGTGCTCTCTTGTGTACAGAGCCAGGTTACCCTCTTGTTGACAGTAATGAGCTTGTTCTCAAGAGTATTATGTAGTGAGTGTAAAGAAGAATGTGTTACTGTGAATTTGAGAGAATTCTACGGTTCTTCTCTGATGATTGTAGTAAGGTGCCAAGCCTGTGGATATGTGAAGAGTACTAGTTCCAATAACTCTGTTCCAGAACCTTAAATATCTCTTTCTCCATATAACAAGTTTTGTACTTTGGGGTAAACAGTTTTGCAGTAAATATTGAGGATAAAGCAGAAATTTTCAGGACATCTAGAGTAAAACTTGTTAAAGAATACTGTAGATTGGTTTGTTGATTATAATGCTCTTTTATGTAATTATTAGAATTTATTTTTATTCTGTTCTAAATAGGGTGTCTAAATAGTGATGGTTAGCATAAGATGGATCTTTTTTCTTTTTTTGAGGGGTGGTTGGCTACAAAAGTGGCTGTTGGTTATAGATACATATATTATACATATATTATACATATATGTAGAAAATTATCACCAGTGATATGTTTGCTTGCAAATTTAAAACGAGTAATGTAACAAAATTTTATTCTAATGGCTTATTTCTCATTTTTTCACAGTATTTTTAGATATG
Source organism: Tenodera sinensis (assembly GCA_030765045.1). Taxonomy (NCBI): domain Eukaryota; kingdom Metazoa; phylum Arthropoda; class Insecta; order Mantodea; family Mantidae; genus Tenodera; species Tenodera sinensis. The sequence goes on along the minus strand of CM060974.1, from coordinate 55,919,362 downwards.
GACATGTACTATGGGGTAGTAATCCAAGGATAGCTGACATTTTAAAAATTCAAAAAAAGATTATTAGAATATTGATAAACTCAACCTAAAACATTATAAACCATTACTTGTTGCATTGGGAATTCTAACAGTAGTAAATGTATATGTCTAGGATGTTTTGATCAGTATTAAAGAAAATTTGCAAAATTTTAACTTAAGAAATTCAGTACATGAACATGGGACAAGAAATAGGGATAGAATACACATGCCATATTATACATTACAGAAAACATCTAGATACTGTAAAGTAATAGGAATAAAGCTTTTCAGTGTGCTCCCACAAGAAACAAGAAATCCAAATGTTCAAACTTTTAAGAACAGACTGAATAAACGGCTTTCAGAAAATCCCTTTTATAGTGTGCAAGAATTTTATGAACAAAATAAGACTGGATTGTAAACTTATATAAATCTTAGTTTGTAATTAAGTTAAATGTAAATCTTAAGTTAGCAATGTTTCTATGTATGTATAGAATGAGTATAGTAAGTTGTTTTTGACAAAATAATAATAATAATAATAATAATAATAATAATAATAATAATAATAATAATAATAATAATAATAATAATAATAATAATAATAATAATAATAATAATAATAATAATAATAATAATAATAATAATAATAATAATAATAATAATAATAATAATAATAATAATAATAATGACGATGATGACGACGAAGATGATGATGAAGATGATGAAGATAATGATGATAATAATGATAGTGATGATAATGATAGTGTTGATAATGATAGTGATGATAATGATAGTGATGATAATGATAGTGATGATAATGATAGTGTTGATCATGATAGTGATGATAATGATAGTAAAGACAATGATAGTGATGATAATGATAGTGATGATAATGATAGTGATGATAATGATAGTGATGATAATGATAGTGATACCGAAATTTAGATTTCCGATCGAATGGGCTTTTGAAAAAGACACGTTTTAATTTAATTGCCGGATATGAGATTTGCGATAAATATTGAGTAATAACATAAATAGATAATATAGCAGGAAGTGTTGTAAGGTGAGCAAGATATGAGTAAATAATAGTCGTTAAATTTGTAGAATAAACGCATTATTGGTTTGAAATTAACGAGTGATGACGTCATGACATTCAAATAGGAAGAGAACGGTTTTTTTCTTAGCGTGGGTAAGAGAGAAAGCGTCGGGTCAGTACTCAACGAGAGACCAGTACGGGAGTTCGTGCTGCGCGGATGTGGGGGTGATTCCTCTACATATACAAATATTTTCGGCATATCTCCCGAAAATATTTAATATAAATAAACAATATATAAAGTTGTTCTTGGGTTGTCCATTACACTTACGCAAACCCGAGATAAAGAGATCTTTTGCAGAACTAGCTGGGGCGAGCTACATCGAAGGGCAACGTCACGTCACCAACGACTTCAGCTTCAAATGGCGATCTAATAACTAGGACACAACGATTATACAGCTTCAAATTGGCATCCCAACGTGTGGCGCCGAAAGAATGGACCAAACCCCCAAGACGACCAGATCAGCATCGAGCCAGCAGACAAGAAGGTGCCCAGCGTGTCAACATCTGTGAAAAGTGTAGTGAACAAGTTTAAGTGCAGTTAAAGTGAAATAGTGAAAATATTGAAAATTTTGGTGAGTAGAAAAACACATGTAAATAGCTTAGAAATGGAAGACAGTGATACAGACTTTTTAGGTTTTGAAAGTCCGGAAATTGAGAAAAGTGTAAGTAGGATGGAAGAATTTAATCAGAATGTAATTGGTAGCAGAATATGCCAAGAATTAGAAGATCAGAACGTTAGAGAAACACCTAGAGGTAGTTCAGAAATGTTTAGTAGTAATTCAGAAAGGCCAGCATTTATGTCAGAAATAGAGAATATGTTTCAAACGATAATGAAAAAGATGAATACAGAGTTAAGTAAAAAGATAGATGAAAATAGTAAAGAATTAAGAACAGAGTTAAGTCAAAAGATAGATGAAAATAGTAAAGAATTAAGAACAGAGTTAAGCCAAAAGATGAGTAAGATAGACGAAACTAGTATAGAGTTAGGACAGAAATTAGAAAAGGGACAACAGGAATTGGGAATGCAAGTGGAGAATCAGAGGAGAGTTTTCGAAACCTTTAGGGAAGAAGTTAGGGAGGAAATTAATAAAGTCAGTAGTGAAGTAAAAGAAAATAGAGAACAGGTTAAGGGAGAATTAGAGACAATAAGGCAAGAAGTAAAGAATTCTGAAAAGAAATTAGGTCAACAAGTGAGTGAAAAATTAGATAAAGAAAGGGAAAAAGTAACATATAGATTAGACAAACAAAGGGAAGAAATTAGAGAAGAGTTACAGGGGTGTAAAGTTAGAATAGAAAGATCTGATGTAGAAAGTGAAAGGCAGGCTAGAAATTTGGAGGATGTTACAGACAAAATAAAAGGAGTAGTAACAGAAATTACTCAGGTAAAAGAGGCCTTAGAAAATTTGAAATTAAATGAAAATGCATGTAATCACAACAATCTTAGTAATGAAGTTGCAAGAAACGAGGCAATACCAGGTGTATCAGCTGACATTTCGATGCAAAATAGGGGTAACAGTAATTCCCATTCTGATCTCGGAAATAGCTCAGGGATAGGTGACAATTCAAATTTACATTGGCCTAACCATGTCTTAAATGAAATGACACCTCCAGTTTTTGAAAATGAAGATTCAGATGATCCTAAAGCCTTTTTAGAAGGGTTACAAGAGTACTTCACGGTGAAACGTATACCAGAGGAGTACAAGATGGTGATAGTAAGAAAATGTCTAAAGGGTAATGCTGCTAATTGGCTAGGCCTTTCTATGGGTAACAATAATGATTACAGGACCTTTAGAAACATCTTTTTAACCAGATATTGGGGAGCTAGTAGGCAGGCTAATATTAGAGTTGAATTAAGCAATGGAAAATTTAATCCTAGATCGGAGGAATCGATGGTCAACTATTTTATGAGAATAGCGAGAAAATCGAAGATGTTGGACCCTCCCTTAGATGAAAAAGATCTAATAAATATAGTTACTCCACATTTTCCGGAAACACTTCAACACTACCTAATCATAGCCCGACCCGATAGCATTGCAGCTATGATCGAGTTATTATCAGCCTTAGAAGTCAATAAGCCAAAACACGCATTTGGAAATAAATATGAAGAAAAAGAAACTGTCAATTCTTTCGGGCAAGGGGCACAGTATTATCAGAATAGAAGTGAGATTAGGGAAAGATATAAAGGACCAGTACCAAGGATGGAATCATTCCGGTGGGAAAATCAAGGTAGATATAACCAGGAAGGGCATCACCAAAATAGAAATGATAATCAAAGGGGAAGAAATATAAGGGTGAATTATATGAATACAAATAGATTTGATCGAGGTAGACGGGGACGTTATTTTGGACATGGTAGAAATTCAAATGATGGGTATTGGACAAATGGAGATAATGAGTTTAGACCGAGGTCACCAAGACAGGAAGAAAGGTATTCTAATGGACGAAATTCCCCCGAAAATGCAGAAATGGTTGAGGCCATTAACACGGTCAAAAACATGGTAGGAAGTAACCCCGATTTAATGCAGGAAAACAGAAGTAACAATTCGGGAAATAGTACAGGAGCCATACATAAAAATCAGGGAAACGCCAGACCCGGTCAAACGCGCCTTCAGTGAGAACTGGGTATCCTAGTAATGATTGTGATAAGTACTCGGAAATAAATAGTCCTGGAAGGCAAATGATGATACAAAAGAAAAGAGAATGGAAAAATAGAAACGACGAAAACGAAAAAGTAGGAGATCCACCTAAAATCAAAATTGGAGTAAATGGAAAACAATACAATGCAATTATAGATACGGGATCAAATAGCACAGTATGCTCACAAAATTTTTATGATAATTTACAAAGTAGTGGCTTTAAAGTAATGTCTTTACCAGTTAATGGGATATATTGCTCGCTAGCTGTGGGAAAACGAAAAGAAAGAGTAAAATTTCAAGCAATGATAAATATTGAAATAAATGGGAGAATACTTGGAATTTTATTTCTGATTGTAGGAAGACTTGTGACAGATATTATAATAGGTTGTGATTGTCTTTATGCCTGGGAAGCTGTGGTGAATTTTAAAAACATGATTCTAGAAATGAAAGTTGAAGATGAGACCATTATAGTGCCTTTTGTGGAAGATAGTAGTTCAGAAACTATTGTACGAGAAAAAGAGGAAGAAGAAATCCAAGGGGATACATTCTTTGTAGAATATGTTAAAGTAGGAGCTATGGAATTAACTGAAGTAAATGTCAAAGAGTACAGAGTCGATAATAAAGAAAATGTAGAATGGGATAAAAATGATTTCATAGACAATTTGAGGGTTTCTGATGCAACTAGGTACTATGATAGGGAGAGTAGTGAAGACTTAGAAGAATTGTTGAAAAAAAAAAGTAACTCAGGCTGATCAACTAAATGAACAACAGAGGGATAAATTGTTTGAAATATTAATCCGAAATAAAGAAGTATTCTCTGAGAAACCTGGTAAATGTAATATTTATACTCATTCGTTTGAGATGATACCCATCAAACCTTTTACACATAAAGCGAGAGCTATCCCTAGTACAATAAGAGAAGAGGTAGATGCAGTTATAAAGTCAATGTTAGAAGATGAGGTTATTGAAATTTCGAATTCAGAATTTGTGAATCCCCTATGTATTGTAAATAAGGCCAATGGAAAGATTAGGGTAACATTAGACGCGAGAAAACTAAATCAACATTGTAAACCTGATAGATTTAGACCAGAAAGTGTAGAGGTAATATTGAACAAATTGCAGAAGGGCAAAATTTTTTCTACTCTAGATCTTACAGCATCTTTTTGGCAGATCCCACTTAGAGAAGATTTAAGAAAATATACAGCGTTTTTACATTCAGGAATATTATATCAGTTTCGAGTTTGCGCCTTTGGTATGAATACCAGTGGTAGTGCACTATTAAGAGCTTTGTATGAAATTTTTGGAGAAACCATAAAGAAATTTGTAGCTCAGTATGTGGATGATTTTGTAATTTTTTCAGAAAATATAGAGGATCATTTAAATCATATCAATTATGTGCTTAGTCAGTTAAAGAAAGCAAACATGACAATAAAGCCAAGTAAAACTGCATTCTTTGTGAAACAGACAGAATTTTTAGGTTATGTTATTTCAAATGAGGGAATCAGGCCTAATCCCGACAGAATTGAAAGCATAAATAAAATACCAGCTCCTAAAAATATAAAACAATTGAGAAGATTTCTTGGTATTCTAAATTATCAGTCAAGATTTATCCTGGAATATGCAACCGTAGTAGCCCCATTAAGACAACTTTTGAGAAAAGATGTAAAATGGCAATGGTCATCAGTAGAACAAGAATCTTTCGAAAAGGTAAAAACATTGTTTGCAGCGTCAATTTTATTGGAAAAACCTAGGGAAGATCTCCCCTACATAATTTATACAGATGCTTCAGGACTTGGTTATGGTAGTGTCATATTACAAAAAGATGAGGAAGGAAAAGATCACCTCATTGCTGTAGCTTCAAGGGGGCTTTCAAGGACTGAATCACAGGCTTGCACTACAGAAAAAGAAATAGCAGCTATTTACTTTGCACTTGTAAAATTTAAGCAATATGTATATAACAACCCAGTAATAGTTTACACAGATCATGTTAGTTTGGCATTTATGAACTCTTGCAAACTCACAAGCACACGTATTTCTAGATATATACATGAGATCACATCCCATAACCTAGAAATCAAACACATAGCAGGAAGTCAAAATATTTTTAGTGATTTGTTATCAAGGATGAAAACCAATTATACAATACCAGATACAATTAGTGACAACAAACATGATGTAACCATACTATATTTGAAAACCTTAGAAGGGACTCAATTAGCTAAAGAATTTCGAAATTTGGAACAATTACAGACAGAGGACGATGAACTTAAGAAATTGAGAGAAAAGGCACAACCAATCACAGAAAATCTAAAAGATAATATAGGTATTTATGAGGGAAAAATCTATAAATTTCATGGAAGAATTGAACCTAAATGGAAAGTAATGGTACCAAAAGCTTTACAAGAGAAACTTATACTTGCTTATCACAAAACACTAGCTCATACAGGTAGTGAAAAGCTAATCATGGTAATTAGTGACCATTTTTATATAAAACATTTGGCAAAGAAAGTGAGAAAAATATGTTCAAGCTGTGATTTATGTCAAAGGGCCAAACCATTTAATATCAAATTTGATATAGAACCTCAGACAATCATAAGAGAAGGGAAAAATGTACTAGTTACTGCTGATGCACATGGGGAGCTACCAGTAGGACAATTTGGATGTAGATATATGTTTGTTCTTCATGATGTTTTTAGTAAATTTATTAAAATTTATCCTGTTAGGAATATCAGCAGCAAAACGTGTGTAGGAAAGATAATAAAAGATTATGTGCCTAAATATGGCAAGATTCAGGCAATCTTAACAGATAATGCTACAGTTCATCGGAGCAAAATCTTTAAAGAAACCCTAGAAAATCATGAGATAAAGTTATATCATTGTTCCTCATACTTTCCATCAGGGAATCCAACAGAACGTGTCCTCCGAGATATAGGAATTTATTTACGTGTACTTACACATCATAATCACAAGGATTGGGTAAAATATTGTCCATTGATAGAAAAGATTATCAATCATACCATTAATGTAACTACTGGGTTTGCACCAATAAAATTAATGTTAGGAATTGAACCAGAACCAATATTGATCGGGGTACCAAAAACACTGAAAATTAATGACATTCAGTTAAGTGAAGAAGAAAGAGCGAAAATTGCTTTTGAACGAATCAAGAAAAAGGCAGAGAAACGAAAATTAAAGAAAAAGAGTAGAAAACATAAATGGGAACCTAAGATAGGCGATTGGGTACTAGTTAAAGACCATAAGTTATCAAGTGCCTTGAGAGGTAGGAACAAAAGGATGGAATTGTTATATAAAGGTCCTGCAGAAATTATATCAAAATTTGGTTATCATACCTATGAATTAAAAGATGTTAAAAATGAAAAATGTCTGGGAAGATGGCATAAACAACTCCTTCGACCATACAAGAAACCGTGTGGTGCCTTGGAACCTTGATTTAATGTAAAAGAAAAATTGGAAGTGTCATTTGTCTATTGGCGCCCAATCAGCTTTGAGATAAAATGTAAATGTTAGCTTACTTGAAAATCATATATTGGTCAGGTACTTACCTATTCATGAAAAATGCAGAATGTGAATTGCTATCTACTACAAAGAGCTTAAAAAAATATATTGTATAGAGCTCACAATAACAGCTTCAGAAAGATTGTTAAATTGTTCATCTCCGCATAGAGAGAAAACAGAATATTTACTTTGTAAACATTTGTTAAAATATTTAGATGTATAGATAGTTATCACAGAAAGACAAAGAAAGAACTTGTCTAAAGAGTGCAATGGATTTATATAAATATATGTACATTTTAGTGCTTAAAGGATATAGTACAGATATGTGTTACAATAACAAAAGTGAAAAATCACAGTGCAAGTGATAGTGAGAGCGAAGTGAGCAAACATGAACTAAAAGAAGGAAGTATAAAGAAAGACTCTTGAAGTTTAACCTTTATATAGAAGCTTCACAGAAGAAACCATAACATATTGTAATTAGTATTTAAGGATTAATGTTTAGTCAAGTGTACAATTGTTTGTCATGTTAAAAAGATTAATGAGAAAATGTGTTAATAACCAATTTCAAAAACAGTGTAATTGAAAATTGTATATAATGGGAGTGTTGCCGATTATTCAAAATACAGGAGTAATTTTTAATTTTTCTTTCGGGCAAGACATTTACATTATTTTATTATGAAATAATAAAATAACATAAATGGGGGCATTTGATACCGAAATTTAGATTTCCGATCGAATGGGCTTTTGAAAAAGACACGTTTTAATTTAATTGCCGGATATGAGATTTGCGATAAATATTGAGTAATAACATAAATAGATAATATAGCAGGAAGTGTTGTAAGGTGAGCAAGATATGAGTAAATAATAGTCGTTAAATTTGTAGAATAAACGCATTATTGGTTTGAAATTAACGAGTGATGACGTCATGACATTCAAATAGGAAGAGAACGGTTTTTTTCTTAGCGTGGGTAAGAGAGAAAGCGTCGGGTCAGTACTCAACGAGAGACCAGTACGGGAGTTCGTGCTGCGCGGATGTGGGGGTGATTCCTCTACATATACAAATATTTTCGGCATATCTCCCGAAAATATTTAATATAAATAAACAATATATAAAGTTGTTCTTGGGTTGTCCATTACACTTACGCAAACCCGAGATAAAGAGATCTTTTGCAGAACTAGCTGGGGCGAGCTACATCGAAGGGCAACGTCACGTCACCAACGACTTCAGCTTCAAATGGCGATCTAATAACTAGGACACAACGATTATACAGCTTCAATAGTGATGATAATGATAGTGATGATAATGATAGTGATGATAATGATTGTGATGATAATGATAGTGATGATAATGATAGTGATGATAATGATTGTGATGATAATGAGAGTGATGATTAGGGAATGGATTTTTATGTAAATAAATATATTTTTATGTAAATAAATGTTTTAAGTAATTTTGCTAAGAACACATAATTTATCACTTTTCTGCTAAAACACATAATTTTTCACTTTTCTTTGTTATAATTTTTAAATTTAACAAACCATGCCATGCGTATTATGATAACAATTTGAATGAACTTCATTCGTAAAGGTGCTAAGTAGTGAATGACATCCACTACACATGCTGCCTTGCTTCTTATGATGTGGACGGCTGACGCAAGATACGTAACAGTCTTCAATCACTGCCTGAGTCTTGTAAAGCAGAGCATTTATGCAGTAGGGGTTCTGAAGTGAAGTGATTTGTGATGTAATGCCGTAAGTAAAGTCAACTGTTCGCTCTCGTTTGCAACAATATGTGGCTGAATTCAGTGGCAGCTTTACGAGGAGTCATGGAAGAATTCTACTCTGCCAAAAATGTGGGAAAGCAGTAAATGGAGACCAGCAATTGCAAGTCTTGCAGGATTTAGCAGGTAATAAACATAGAATTGCCGCTTCACATACAAGTTCTAGACAGGTTCTTTTAGGCAAAGCAACTTCCTCTTCAGAGACTTCACATACTCTAGTTTCAAAATGTTCCGAATATTATGCAGATTTATGCAAAACTTTTCTTTTGTGTGATATTCCTTTATACAAATTAAAAGTCCAGAGCTCAGAAATTCTCTTACGAAATACACAAAGTTTCAAACTCCAGAAGAATCAACACTAAGAAAACTCTATGTGCCTGCCTGTTATGAAGACATTCTAAGAAAAATCAGAGCAGAATGTGAAAATAAAAAGATATGAGTAAGCATTGATGAATCACCCTGCTCTAGTGGCAGGAAAGCGGGAAATGTTGCGGTAGGTGTGCTAGAAAATAATGAAATAGCTTCCAAGCGGTGTTTTCTGTTAGCATGCAAAGAAATATCAGTATTGAATCATGTAACAATGGCTCACTTATTCAATGAATCTCTGCATTTGTTATGGCCGAATGGGGTGAAATTTGATAGTGTTTTACTCTTACTCACAGATGCTGCTCCATATATGAACAAAGCCGCCGAAGGTCTTTCTGTAAGCTTCCCACACATGATACTTGTAACTTGTAGAGTACATGGTTTACTCAGACTATGTGAGCAGATATGTACATTGTATCCTAAAGTGTACAAATTGATCTCAAATGGCAAAAAAGTGTTTGTAAAAGCGCCAACAAGAATTGATTTACTCAGAACCAAATTTCCAGATGTTGCACTTCCACCTAGACCCATAGTTACTCGTTGGGGGACATGGTTGGAAGCAGCAGTGTATTATGCAAACAATTTTGAAAATTTTAAATCAGTGATTGATGAACTAAATAAGGGTGATGGTTCTTCAATTGAAATTCTTCAGAACTTACTCAACGACATTACATTGAAAAATGAATTGTCTTACATATCTGCATCTTTGAGTTTCTTGTTTCTTTCTATAAAAAAATTAGAAACATCAACCAGCTTGTTAACTGAAACAATTAATGAAGTGTATGACATTGAGAAAAAAAATCACTCAAAGGTCCAAAAGTGGAAGCTATTAAACAGAAATTTAAAAGCATGATCGAAAAAATTGGTGGATTTCATACTATGTGTAAAACTGCTAAGGTTTTGGAAGCGGAAGTAGACGGTGAAGTTGACAATGTGTGTGCAAGTGACATTCCTTTGATAAAATATACAAGGCTATCATCTTGTGATGTTGAAAGGTCTTTCTCATGGTATCGTGCATTGCTTCGAGACAACCGACATCGGTTTGTGATGGAAAACTTGGAGAAAGTGTTTGTGGTTCACAGCAGCAGCGAGCTGCTTCAATCCAGCACTGCCTCGGTATGAATGGTGAGTGATTTTTTAGCATAAGTATTTGTAATTGTGTAGTACTGAAACAAAATATTTTTGCATTTTTTAGGCATTACATATTTTCCCTACATAAAAAATAAAACATTTTACAGTTTTTAGCACATAAAAATCCGCTCTCTAGTGTTGATAATGATTCTGACAATGATAGTGATGGTAATGATACTGATGATAATGATAGTGTGGCCAGTTCTTCGAACAGACGGATGGGGTAGCCATGGGTTCACCGTTGTCACCTGCTATTGCCAACTTTTTCATGGAGAGCTTTGAACATACTGCCCTGGATACCACCTCAGACAAACCAAAGGCTTTCTTCAGATACGTGGATGATACCTTTGTTATCTGGCCACATGGAAAAGGAAAACTTTCCACCTTCTTAGACCACCTCAACAACCTACATGCGAACATCAAGTTTACCATGGAAGTTGAGATCGATGGCTCACTCCCCTTCCTAGATGTTCTGGTCTACAAGAAGCCGGACGGCAGCCTAGGTCACACGGTATACAGGAAACCAACACACACCAACCGCTACTTGGACGCCTCCAGTCACCACCATCCTACTCAAAAGAAGACAGTTATCTCCACCTTGTTTCACCGAGCTTTCGATATTGCGGATGAAGACCACATTAAGCAGGAACTGAAATACCTACGAGACACATTGCTGAAAAACGGATACAGTGATAACGACATCAAAAAGGCACGCAAGAAGGTTGAAAACAATCGAAACAACCCCCAACGCCTCACTCAAAGGATGGATAGCTGGCCGAACAAAGCCTACATACCATTCTACGGTTCCGTCTCAAACAAGATCTCCCGCATACTCGCTAGGTATAACATCAAGACCTTCTTCACACCTCCAAAGAAGATCCAAGAATACCTTAGACCGGTAAAAGAACCACTTCGACTCAAGGTCCCAGGAGTTTACAGGATTCCTTGCGAATGTGGTAAAGTGTATGTAGGCCAAACAGGACGCACAATAGAAGAAAGGTGTAAAGAACATCAACGCAATATCAGGCTCCTACAACCAGATAAGTCAGCAGTGGCCGAGCATTGTATAGAGTATGTCCACAAAATAAACTTTGAAGACACCAAAGTTCTGGAGCATACGGATAAATACTGGGACAGAGTCATTAAGGAAGCCATTCAAATCAAATTACATCCAAACAATTACAACAGGGACCGCGGTCTTCAGCTAAGCCCTGCCTGGACAATAGCCATGAAACACATTCACAACAGCAACTATAGTGATTCTGGTCCAAGTACTGACCCTCAAGAAAACACTGTGGCCGGTGACAAACATAGCCCGAAACAGCAGGCCCAATCAGGTAGGTTGCTAGGCATCATGGCAAGGAAGAATCGTCGTAACACGCAGACTACGCCGGGAGATGGAGCCACATCGGCCGCCACTTCCGAGCCGACGCCGAACGCCGGTTCTGACCACGCGACACCTCAAAACAACACCGCCGTCAGTGTTCCTCCTGGGAATACGCAAACTACGCCGGAAAATGGAGCCACATCGGCCGCCAACTCCGAGCCAACGCTGAATGCTACTCCTAGCATTGCACCACCTCAACACATCACCGCCGCCTCCGAACCTCCTGTAACCAACCCACGGTACGGCCGCTTCGGCGCAGTTGCCGTCGGAGTCAATCGACACCTGCATCCGCAGATCATACTACAGGAGGGACAGCGTAAATGGAGCTCACTAGTCGGTGCCTCTAGGATCAGGGGAATATACGGAGCGACACCCCTAGTGCGACTTGTCTTCCAAGACAGGACGCATTTCACCGCCGCCATCACCTCAGGACTCACCCTCTTCGGCCGACACATTCGCATAGAGTGTAGTCGGAACGAATGGATCCAGCCGTGTCGGAGATGCTGCTCTTTTGGACATGAAACCCAGTCCTGTGTCGCCCGAGCCAAGTGTCACTACTGTGGAGCAGCAGTACTGACATCCTCCTGTCAGCACCACGACCTCACCAGACGTCGTAGGTATTGCGCCACCTGCGACAGGAGAGACCACTTCACCGGGCAGGTTTGCTGTCCGCTATACCCCAGGCACCGTAACAACGCCGCATCACAACGTGAGCAGTCTCAACCTGCTCAGCCTCCACAACATGAGCCTCGCCAAGCTCCTCAGCCTACACAACGATCAACGCAGACATCGCAGCAAGAACCAATAACCCAAGGGCCGAACTCCACTCACACCGCCGCCTCCACCAGCACACAACCGCCCAGTAAGGAAGTAGACTACCTCTGCTCTGAGGTGCTCAGCCTCAAACAACGACTGGGTAGCATCGAAGACGCCCTACATCAACTCACCAACGCCGTCACCACATTAATCAACACCGCCGCCAACACATTCTCCGGACTTCACCTTATGGAACCAGTAGAAGCTCTACGAACTGAAGTTAGAACGCTATCTGAATACGTCGCACTCAACGGTGAAACTCTCAAATCAGCCCATCTGAAGCTGACACAACTAGAGAGCACGACCACTGCAACAACACAAGTGGCCACCACACAAACCGAAGGACATCACTTCCCGACACCATCTCCGCAGGAAATCGATCTACGACAGCGACAAGTTAAACTTCAGCAGCTTCTAGCCAGAGAACACGTCACTCCTCAATCATGGTGGCCACAACAACTTGACCACCCAGAGTTTTCACACACTGGCTACTACGATCACCATCGCAAGAATTGCGACGATCGTTGTAAGCTCATGATATGCAGTGGCGTCACTGGAAAACGATCATGGAACTGGAACCGACATACATGAAGATCCCGGAACTCACCATCCTATTCCTAATTCCCCGCGTGTGGCAGTCAGGGCCTCGCCATGTCTGTCACCCGGAATACCCTTCCCGATGCCGGTAATGCCGGCTGTATCCATCCGCACTGCGAGGGTGCTTAGGTGGTACCTCGACAGCTACGTTACACTTCTCCCTAAACCCCCTCTTGAAACCTTAGTCTTAGTTTTTCTACCCTTCCCTTGTTCCCATTTTCCCGGCGAAATAAGCCAACTCTTTCTTGTCCAACTCTCTTTCTGTCTCCCCTTTCAAAAAAAAAAAAAAAAAAAAAAAAAAAAAGGCCCAATCACAAATCGTCACCCGCTCATTGGCCAGGGCAACGCAACCCCCTCTCATCTAACATTGTATATATAGGGGGAGCGGGAAAATAACGGTCATTTCATTCTGACGAAGGCCATGGAGTTTACAATGGCCGAAAGCTCAATATTTTCAAACCTCACACGGCTGATCGCCCGTGAAACTTTAATAAATAACGTGCGCCGTGAAAGCTTTAAATCTTACATTATAAACCTGTACGGGGAGGAGATCTATCATCAACTACGACGATTTGAACGGCTACAGACGAGGAGAGTTAGTGCTTTATGCACCTTAGCTTTCCTGAAACGTTGCAGAGACTACTCAGTTGTTCCACGCTTCGCTGAGGTACATCACCATATTAATACGAACCGAGCGCAACACATCCTCCGTCGCGCCAGTCTCGCGCTGGTGAGGGAAAGAATACACAACACCTACTGCCTTCTGGACCGCATCTCTAGAGAACTTCTAACACTGCATCTCCAACTGTTTTCCTCGCTTCGGAGTTTGGACTGTGAATGGATCGACTTATCTTTATCCGCGCAGTACTGGCGACACCAGAAGAAAACCACTGACCGCCATGTTAAGAAGTTCAATAAATTTCACTGCACGCAACAACATCACGCTCAGTTAGACCCGTCTAGGCTGGTGATTAATCTAACGGAACGACCATTAGACCACACAACTACTTCAGTTTTGGCGAGAGGACTCAATTTCGCCCCGGCACCCAGATCCATACCAACCAAGGATTTCATCAGTGGCACTGAGCAGGCACTAATTAGTCTTCCGGCAGACGTAGCTGAAGAAATACGCACCGAAGTCAGCCTTACATTAGCAAGAGCCAAGAAACCCAGGGCCAATATCTCATCTGCTGAATTTAGAGCGCTGAAAGCACTGCGACAAGACGCGACTCTAACTGTGCTTCCTGCTGATAAGGGCAATGCCACGGTCATCATAGACACCATGGATTATCACCAGAAAATTACGAAACTACTTGAAGATCCCTCTTTCAAGGAACTGGATAAGGATCCGACGATCAAGATCACCAGAACAACTACAAGTCTCATAAAAAACTCCAGCCTAACCACTGCAGTACAGAAAAACATCATTCCACACGCAGCAGCTCCACCTAGACTCTACGGACTGCCAAAGATTCACAAGCCTGAAGTACCCCTTCGACCCATTGTGAATGCCATAGGCTCACCTACTTACCTGCTTGCCAAACATCTTACTACGTTACTGAATCCGCTGGTGGGTGACTGTCAACACCACATTGCAAATTCCAGTCACTTTATACAGAAAATTTCAGCGCTGAAAGTGGACCCGGATGATATTTTGGTGAGCTTTGATGTGGAATCCTTGTTCACTAGAGTGCCGCTAGAGGACTCACTACAGCTCCTATCTGAACGGTTTCCGGAAGACATCACCCAGCTTTTCAGACACACGCTCACTTCCACATACTTCAATTACAATGGCCAGTTCTTCGAACAGGCGGATGGGGTAGCCATGGGTTCACCGTTGTCACCTGCTATTGCCAACTTTTTCATGGAGAGCTTTGAACATACTGCCCTGGATACCACCTCAGACAAACCAAAGGCTTTCTTCAGATACGTGGATGATACCTTTGTTATCTGGCCACATGGAAAAGGAAAACTTTCCACCTTCTTAGACCACCTCAACAACCTACATGCGAACATCAAGTTTACCATGGAAGTTGAGATCGATGGCTCACTCCCCTTCCTAGATGTTCTGGTCTACAAGAAGCCGGACGGCAGCCTAGGTCACACGGTATACAGGAAACCAACACACACCAACCGCTACTTGGACGCCTCCAGTCACCACCATCCTACTCAAAAGAAGACAGTTATCTCCACCTTGTTTCACCGAGCTTTCGATATTGCGGATGAAGACCACATTAAGCAGGAACTGAAATACCTACGAGACACATTGCTGAAAAACGGATACAGTGATAACGACATCAAAAAGGCACGCAAGAAGGTTGAAAACAATCGAAACAACCCCCAACGCCTCACTCAAAGGATGGATAGCTGGCCGAACAAAGCCTACATACCATTCTACGGTTCCGTCTCAAACAAGATCTCCCGCATACTCGCTAGGTATAACATCAAGACCTTCTTCACACCTCCAAAGAAGATCCAAGAATACCTTAGACCGGTAAAAGAACCACTTCGACTCAAGGTCCCAGGAGTTTACAGGATTCCTTGCGAATGTGGTAAAGTGTATGTAGGCCAAACAGGACGCACAATAGAAGAAAGGTGTAAAGAACATCAACGCAATATCAGGCTCCTACAACCAGATAAGTCAGCAGTGGCCGAGCATTGTATAGAGTATGTCCACAAAATAAACTTTGAAGACACCAAAGTTCTGGAGCATACGGATAAATACTGGGACAGAGTCATTAAGGAAGCCATTCAAATCAAATTACATCCAAACAATTACAACAGGGACCGCGGTCTTCAGCTAAGCCCTGCCTGGACAATAGCCATGAAACACATTCACAACAGCAACTATAGTGATTCTGGTCCAAGTACTGACCCTCAAGAAAACACTGTGGCCGGTGACAAACATAGCCCGAAACAGCAGGCCCAATCACAAATCGTCACCCGCTCATTGGCCAGGGCAACGCAACCCCCTCTCATCTAACATTGTATATATAGGGGGAGAGGGACTGCCTCTGGAGCCACATTCGTCGAATGGTACTCGCCTCGTACACGTCTACTTTGGACCACTGGTGGAAAACCGTGACGGCACAGCAGGACCTCTCCTCAGGGAGCGGAAAACGACGCAGGAGGAGTTTCTACTACGCACCGCCTACTACATACAGTGTAATAGCCAGGCCGGGCGCCGCTAGTTTCGTCGAGGAGTGTCCTATAAGAGATCTGGCAAGCAGATTTTAGGGCACTCCAATCTGAAGAAGAGAGAAGAGAACCCACCGAGGCAGCTTTCCCGGAGCTGTCCTAACACAGAACCGGGCTTGGGCCCTCTACTGGCCTGTCTAGTGAAGGAGGCTCGCCGAGCGCTTTCACGGGCCAACCAGGAAAAGATGTCGGACGGAGGAGACTCGGTACCGACTGACAGACCAACGAGACCGCAGCCCCACAAGGTTGTAGCCAAGGGTCTGGACTCAGGTCTGGACCCGGGGTTCACTGGAACCCCAATAGGCGCGCCGCAAGGCGTCTGGCCCTCTGTGGGGAGCCGAATGGCACCTGCACCGACTCTGACACAAACACCGAGTACCAGCAAGCAGGTAAGACCTGACATGGTATTGACACCCCCGAAACCCCCAACCTCGAACCCCTCACCCGGTCCCCGAGTGAGCATCGCCAAGGCGAAAGCCAAGGCACTTACTAGGGCCAAGAGTAGGCCGAAGGTGAAGAAGGCCGTGGGCCTTGTTAATCAAGGGACTGTCGCCCCCATAACACCACCAGCTCCTGTCAACCCAACTCCAGCACTGCCGGACGACGATGGCTTTGTAATGGTACAAAGCCGCAGGAAAAGGTCCTCTGGTTCGAACCCAGAACGACCTTCTCCTTCATCGGGACCTGCAGCGTCCCCCCAGCACCAAGCCGCACAAAAGGCGGGAAAAATTCCGCCAATTGTGTCTGACCCCTTCCCTAATCACATCAAGGTGATGAAGGAACTCAGGGGAAAGTTAAAGGCGGTATTTCAGACAACACGACACCCAGGGCGTGTTGTCATCCGAACCACTTCCTCTGGAGACCATGCGGCCGCAAAGGAAGTGCTGAAAGCGAGTGGAATAAAATTCCACACGTATTCGCTACAGCGACCCCACGTGGTCCGCAGGGTAATTAGAGGTCTCGATTCGGAGACAGACCCCCAGGATATCTGTGCCGGCCTGAAGGACGAACACGGAATCGAACCGCGGTCCGTGGTGCAACTCACCACTACAAAGGTGAAAGAGGGGAAACCCACAAAGGTACCCCTACCTCTATTCCTAGTAACCGTAGAAAAACAAGGGGAGGGAACCCCTAAGATTGACGAGGTGACTTGCCTGTACTATACACGGGTCACGATTGAGCCTTACCACGGCAGGGAGGGGCCAGCCCAGTGCTATAAATGCCTGGGTTTCCACCACTCAAGCTTTGCCTGTGAGAGGACTCTTAAGTGTCTCCGTTGTGCGGGCGAGCACCTGGTAAAGGCTTGCCCGGTACCAAAGGAAGAAAGAAGGTGCGCCAACTGCAATGGATCCCACATAGGGATCTATCGCGGGTGCCCTAGGAGACTTGCGATAATGCAAGGCAAACAGGGCAAGGCTGACACTGAAGTCAGAACAGGGGTCTCTTTCGCCACGGCCCTGGCGAGACACGAAGGTGCTCTCGCACAGGCCGAGGCCGCGGAAGTAACCCCTAGCGACCAGGTTGCCAAGTCGATGACAACGCCAGTCCCGGAAAGTGTCCCACCCCAGGTTGTGAGCACAAAACCTGCTCCAACACCCAGCACTGCTCCTAAAGAAAAACGTCCTCCCAAGAAGGGGAAGAAGAAAGCCTCTGTGGTGAAAAACACAGAAAAACCTACTGTGGCGAAGGATTCCAACAAAACTGTTGGAAAACTCTCCCCACCACCAGTACCCACAGCTCAAGCTGCGTCATCCAATCAACAAGCGGCAGAGACAGCCAATGCTAGCCCGTCCCAGCGGACTGGCTCAACCAACCACGAGGCAGCAGTGCCTCTACAAATCATCCCAGAACCAACCTTAGGGGACACATTCGCTTCCGAGGAGATGGCTGAATTCATCGAGTTGGCAACCTGGTTCGCCGACTTAGTTCAGCGTTCCCTCCCAATCCTACGACGCTGCAGGGAAACCATCATCAACCCCGGGATTTCCGCTGTGCAGAAGCATCTCACGGTGCTTCAAACGGCTAAGGACCTCTATTCTAACTCCATAAGTTCGTAATGGCGCATAGAACTGTGCGTTCATTTCGAGCTGCGTTCTGGAACGCAAATGGAGTTAGAGACCAGAGACCTGGCCTGCTGGAGTTCGTGGACAGCCATGGGATTGATATCCTGATGGTCTGTGAAACGCACTTGCACGCTGGTGTACAGTTTAACCTGCCAAGTTACGCCGCTCATCGGTCTGATCGGGTCGGCCGACAGGGCGGTGGTACTGCCATTTTCATAAAGAACCATCTCACCCACACTCCTGTTACCATTCCTCCGCTACAACACCTGGAAGCAACCGCCATAAGGCTATCCTTGGGCGGGAACGATCTGGTGCTTGTGGCGGTATACGACCCGCCGGATGGTCACTTCTATGAAGCGGACATCACGGCACTCCTGAACCTACACCACAGGGTTTGCATTGCAGGCGACTTCAACGCAAAACACCCAAGCTGGCACAGCCGCACCCAGAACGTTAAGGGCCGGGGATTGTACCGTCTCATTAGCGGGAACCCCGCCCTTCACGCGCACGGGCCGAGAGGTCCAACCTACTACCCGGCACGCGGCGCCGCGGATATCATCGATTTCATGGTCACCAAAAACATACCATTTCACTTGGACCTCTCTGTGATTAACGATCTGGACTCCGACCACAACCCTGTTGTGGTGGATGCAGACGTTAATCTTACTGCCCTGGGAGTGCCGGACTGGGTGGATGAAGTCGACTGGGATGCAGCCGTCCTAGCCCTTCAAAACTCTGTGGAAGCAAATCCTCGAATAGACTCGATAGAGGCTCTCGAGGAGGCAGCCACGGGGTTTTCTACCTCTGTCCTAAACGCGGTGCGTGCTCACACGCATCGCATTCCTACCGAAGTACCAAACCCGACATCTATCCCTGTCCCACTAAAACGCCTCATTCAAGCAAAGAATGCTGTCAGACGGCTATGGCAGAGATTCCGACATCCTAGGATAGGAGTAATACACCAGAGGTTCAAATCCCTGGTGAGACGACTCCTAAGAAAACACAGGCAAGCAGCTTGGGACGAAACAATGCGTCGCGTAAACCTCCAAGAGAGGAAACCGTGGCGCATCGTCCGAGCCTTGAGGAAAGACAAATCTGCACACCAGCATCCAGTGCACAGCCCTCGGGGAAGACTTGTCTTTGAACCGAGGGAAAAAGCAGAGGCACTAGCAGACTATCTGGAGACTCAGTTCCAGCCTAGGGTAGATCCTCAGAACGATGACCATACTGACCTCGTGGAACAAGCGGTAGAAGACTTCCTAGAAGTCCGACCCGCGGGCCACGAGGAGTTCCACATCCCGGTAGTTACCCCTCGCGAGGTAACTAACACCATCCGGCACCTAAAACCTAGTAAAGCCCCTGGGCAGGACCGTGTAACAGCGGAAATGCTCCAGCACCTACCCCATAGAGCCGTGATGCACTTGACCCGCATTTACAACGCATGCCTCAGCATGTGCCACTTTCCAGCTGTCTGGAAACAGGCGCGTGTGGTATGCGTTTTGAAGCAGGGAAAGAATCCGGTTTTTCCATCCAGTTACCGTTCCATCAGCCTCCTACCAGTTGTCTCGAAAGTGTTCGAGAAACTGTTCCTGTCCCGCCTCGGACCTCTTTTGGAGGAAAAAGGTCTCCTACCGGAACACCAGTTTGGTTTTCGTTCTGGTCATTCCACGACTGAACAACTACTGCGTGTAGCCGAGAAAGCTTCCCTGGCTTACCAGGAGAGAGCTAAAACGGTGGCAGTGTTGCTCGACGTGGAAAAGGCATTTTCTACCACTTGGCATGAGGGGCTTGTCTACAAGCTCATACAGCAGGAAATCCCCCCTCCATACATTTACTTGGTGGCTAGTTTCCTACAGGAACGTAGCTTCCGGGTGAAGGTGGAGGGATCATTCTCCAGAGAGAGGCCCATTGGCGCAGGAGTCCCCGAGGGCAGTGTACTGTCACCGGCACTCTTCGCAGCTTACATGGCCGATCTCCCGACGCACCCCAACACACACATCTGTCAGTATGCGGACGATCTCATGATCTTCGCTACTAACAAGAACCCGCGCTACAGTTACCGACAAGTACAAGCCCACCTCTGTGCCATCAATAGATGGTGCGAGAACTGGCGTATGTCTATTAACCCGGAGAAAAGCTCTGCGATTCTCCTGGCTAATACGATAGCCAACCGGCTCCCGCTGGACCTCGTGCTTCGGCGCCGTCGGATCCCCTGGGTCACTACGGCGAAGTATCTCGGGGTCACGCTGGACCGGCGGCTGACGTATAGACATCACGTCAGGGGCAAAGTACTTCAAGGCCACGCTGTCCTGCGGCAGTTGTACCCCATCCTCAGTTCCCAAACCATGCCCCTACGCCTGAAGCTTCGGCTGTATCGAGCGATCGTCCCGCCTCTGGTCCTGTACGGATGCGAGATCTGGGGAGTGGTGGCAAGATCCACCTTCATCAGACTCCAGACGTTGCAGAACCGGGCATTAAGGATGATATATGATACAGGCCGAAGATTTCCTGCCCATATCCTACACGAACATTCCGGCATCCCGTACATTGTCGACGTGATCAAAACTCGCGCTCGAACAATGTACAATAAACTCCAGAACCACCCCAACCCTCTGGTGAATACCCTGGGCCAATACGACCAGAGACAGCCGCGCCGACTACCATCCAAAAGATTGCCGAAGGACATCTTAAGTCCGGCGATCTAATCCAAGATGGGAAAGGCGAAAATGCAATCTGTACTCAAAACAGAGCGAATCACCAGTTCAGTCACCTCTCAGCGAGTGACTGACGGCCAGAACCCTGGTAGGAATTAGCGCGTAAAATTCGCGCACAGCTCACTTGCGAACCAATCCCTACCTACAATTACTATAAAAACCCCTGTCCCAACAAATTTCCCAGTGAAAACATCCCTGTAGTGACACCGTCAAAACCATCGCGCAGGTAAAGCCGTATGACGGCTAGGTACTGCGGTAAAGACACTCGACCGGAGGAACATTCACCTCACCTCCGTTCGACTCGAACTGGCGTCTGGCGTCCTCTGGAGCCTCTAAAGGACCTAAACGGTATACGACCCGCCGGATGGTCACTTCTATGAAGCGGACATCACGGCACTCCTGAACCTACACCACAGGGTTTGCATTGCAGGCGACTTCAACGCAAAACACCCAAGCTGGCACAGCCGCACCCAGAACGTTAAGGGCCGGGGATTGTACCGTCTCATTAGCGGGAACCCCGCCCTTCACGCGCACGGGCCGAGAGGTCCAACCTACTACCCGGCACGCGGCGCCGCGGATATCATCGATTTCATGGTCACCAAAAACATACCATTTCACTTGGACCTCTCTGTGATTGACGATCTGGACTCCGACCACAACCCTGTTGTGGTGGATGCAGACGTTAATCTTACTGCCCTGGGAGTGCCGGACTGGGTGGATGAAGTCGACTGGGATGCAGCCGTCCTAGCCCTTCAAAACTCTGTGGAAGCAAATCCTCGAATAGACTCGATAGAGGCTCTCGAGGAGGCAGCCACGGGGTTTTCTACCTCTGTCCTAAACGCGGTGCGTGCTCACACGCATCGCATTCCTACCGAAGTACCAAACCCGACATCTATCCCTGTCCCACTAAAACGCCTCATTCAAGCAAAGAATGCTGTCAGACGGCTATGGCAGAGATTCCGACATCCTAGGATAGGAGTAATACACCAGAGGTTCAAATCCCTGGTGAGACGACTCCTAAGAAAACACAGGCAAGCAGCTTGGGACGAAACAATGCGTCGCGTAAACCTCCAAGAGAGGAAACCGTGGCGCATCGTCCGAGCCTTGAGGAAAGACAAATCTGCACACCAGCATCCAGTGCACAGCCCTCGGGGAAGACTTGTCTTTGAACCGAGGGAAAAAGCAGAGGCACTAGCAGACTATCTGGAGACTCAGTTCCAGCCTAGGGTAGATCCTCAGAACGATGACCATACTGACCTCGTGGAACAAGCGGTAGAAGACTTCCTAGAAGTCCGACCCGCGGGCCACGAGGAGTTCCACATCCCGGTAGTTACCCCTCGCGAGGTAACTAACACCATCCGGCACCTAAAACCTAGTAAAGCCCCTGGGCAGGACCGTGTAACAGCGGAAATGCTCCAGCACCTACCCCATAGAGCCGTGATGCACTTGACCCGCATTTACAACGCATGCCTCAGCATGTGCCACTTTCCAGCTGTCTGGAAACAGGCGCGTGTGCTATGCGTTTTGAAGCAGGGAAAGAATCCGGTTTTTCCATCCAGTTACCGTTCCATCAGCCTCCTACCAGTTGTCTCGAAAGTGTTCGAGAAACTGTTCCTGTCCCGCCTCGGACCTCTTTTGGAGGAAAAAGGTCTCCTACCGGAACACCAGTTTGGTTTTCGTTCTGGTCATTCCACGACTGAACAACTACTGCGGGTAGCCGAGAAAGCTTCCCTGGCTTACCAGGAGAGAGCTAAAACGGTGGCAGTGTTGCTCGACGTGGAAAAGGCATTTTCTACCACTTGGCATGAGGGGCTTGTCTACAAGCTCATACAGCAGGAAATCCCCCCTCCATACATTTACTTGGTGGCTAGTTTCCTACAGGAACGTAGCTTCCGGGTGAAGGTGGAGGGATCATTCTCCAGAGAGAGGCCCATTGGCGCAGGAGTCCCCGAGGGCAGTGTACTGTCACCGGCACTCTTCGCAGCTTACATGGCCGATCTCCCGACGCACCCCAACACACACATCTGTCAGTATGCGGACGATCTCATGATCTTCGCTACTAACAAGAACCCGCGCTACAGTTACCGACAAGTACAAGCCCACCTCTGTGCCATCAATAGATGGTGCGAGAACTGGCGTATGTCTATTAACCCGGAGAAAAGCTCTGCGATTCTCCTGGCTAATACGATAGCCAACCGGCTCCCGCTGGACCTCGTGCTTCGGCGCCGTCGGATCCCCTGGGTCACTACGGCGAAGTATCTCGGGGTCACGCTGGACCGGCGGCTGACGTATAGACATCACGTCAGGGGCAAAGTACTTCAAGGCCACGCTGTCCTGCGGCAGTTGTACCCCATCCTCAGTTCCCAAACCATGCCCCTACGCCTGAAGCTTCGGCTGTATCGAGCGATCGTCCCGCCTCTGGTCCTGTACGGATGCGAGATCTGGGGAGTGGTGGCAAGGTCCACCTTCATCAGACTCCAGACGTTGCAGAACCGGGCATTAAGGATGATCTATGATACAGGCCGAAGATTTCCTGCCCATATCCTACACGAACATTCCGGCATCCCGTACATTGTCGACGTGATCAAAACTCGCGCTCGAACAATGTACAATAAACTCCAGAACCACCCCAACCCTCTGGTGAATACCCTGGGCCAATACGACCAGAGACAGCCGCGCCGACTACCATCCAAAGGATTGTCGAAGGACATCTTAAGTCCGGCGATCTAATCCAAGATGGGAAAGGCGAAAATGCAATCTGTACTCAAAACAGAGCGAATCACCAGTTCAGTCACCTCTCAGCGAGTGACTGACGGCCATAAACCTGGTAGGAATTAGCGCGTAAAATTCGCGCACAGCTCACTTGCGAACCAATCCCTACCTACAATTACTATAAAAACCCCTGTCCCAACAAATTTCCCAGTGAAAACATCCCTGTAGTGACACCATCAAAACCATCGCGCAGGTAAAGCCGTATGACGGCTAGGTACTGCGGTAAAGACACTCGACCGGAGGAACATTCACCTCACCTCCGTTCGACTCGAACTGGCGTCTGGCGTAAAGGACCTAACGGTCGGTGGTCAGGTATTGCATTGCCGTCGGCAAGTTAAATATCTAGGGGTTACCTTGGACCGCACAATGTGCTGGTCCACCCACATAAAAAATAGCGCCAACAAAGGCAGACAGCGGCTAAAGTTATGCGCCCCCATCTTCCGCAGCAAACAGTTGCAATTGAAGTCCAAACTCGTCCTGTATAAGGCTTTCATCCTGTCAGTGGTTCTTTACGCGTGTGTGGCCTGGGCAAACGCCTCAAAAACCGCCTTGAAGACTATCCAAACCCTCCAAAACCTCTCCCTCCGGAAAATCCTCTCTGCTCCCATCCTAACCACTAACCGAACCCTTCACCAGGAAACCCAGATCCTAACCATTTCCGAGGCAATAGCGAAAAGAGCCGCTGTCGCGTGGGCGCGCATCAGAAACCATGACAATTACGTCATTGCCAATATTGGCAAAGGTGAGCCGAAGCATCGGAAACACACTAGAATTAAGATGTTTTAGACGTTGTTCGGCTCACCGACTGATGTGCGTCCGCGCAAAGAGGGGCCCTAGGCCGCACACACGCTACCTCAGAGGCCTGCATCCCAGGGAACCAGTCAGGAGCTGCAACCTGGTCCGCACAGGAAAACTGCGGAAAAACTGTATATAGTAAAGTGTATATAATGCAGTGTGTGTAAATATGTATATACGAGTGTGTGTGTGTGTGTGTGTGTGTGCGTGTGATGGGACATATGTGTGGTATGCCCAGGAGTGAATGAGCGCGTGGATGAGTGTACATAAACAAAAAACGATCAAAAGAAACAAACAAGACATTGAACATACAAAATAAAACTGTTCTCGGTGGGCTAAAGCTGCCCACTGTATGGGTTTTAAAGGAAACACAGATAACACGAATCCACTTGTAAACCTTGTAAATAATATAAATAATGTTAATTTGAGCTTGTAAGCCGGGCCCTTTTGTACCGGCACCAGGCAAATGTTTTAGTTCAATAAATAAGTTCTAAAGTTCTAAACGGTCATTTCATTCTGACGAAGGCCATGGAGTTTACAATGGCCGAAAGCTCAATATTTTCAAACCTCACACGGCTGATCGCCCGTGAAACTTTAATTAATAACGTGCGCCGTGAAAGCTTTAAATCTTACATGATAGTGTTGATAATCATAGTGATGATAGTGATTATAATGATTGTGATAATAATGATAGTGATGGTAATGATGATAATGATAGTGATGATAATGATAATGATGGTAATGATAGTGATGCTAATGATACTGATGATAATGATAGTGATGATATAATGATTGTGATGATAATGATAGTGATGATGAGTGTTGATGATGAGAGAATGATAATGATAGTGATGATAATGATAGTGATGATAATGATAGTGATGATAATGATAGTGTTGATAATAATAGTGATGATAATGATAGTGATGATAATGATAGTGTTGATATAATGATTGTGATGATAATGATAGTGATGCTAATGAGTGTTGATAATGATAGTGATGACAATGATAGTGATGCTAATGATACTGATGATAATGACAGTGATGATATAATGATTGTGATGATAATGATTGTGATGATAATGATAGTGCTGATAATAAGTGATGATAATGATACTGATGACAATGATAGTGTTGATAATGATAGTGATGATGAGAGAGTGATGATAATGATTGTGATGATAATGATTGTGATGATAATCATAGTGATGATAATGATAGTGATGATAATGATAGTGTTGATAATGATAGTGATGATAATGATAGTGATGATAATGATAGTGTTAATAATAGTGATGATAATGATAATGATGACAATGATAGTGTTGATAATGATAGTGATGATGACAGAGTGATGATAATGATTGTGATGATAATGATTGTGATGATAATGATAGTGTTGATAATGATTGTGATGATAATAATAGTGATGATAATGATACTGATGACAATGATAGTGTTGATAATGATAGTGATGATGAGAGAGTGATGATAATGATTGTGATGATAATGATTGTGATGATAAAGATAGTGATGATAATGATAGTGATGATAATGATAGTGATGATAATGATAGTGTTGATAATAATAGTGATGATAATGATACTGATGACAATGATAGTGTTGATAATGATAGTGATGATAATGATAGTGTTGATTATGGTAGTGATGCTAATGATAGTGATAATAATGATAGTGATGGTAATGATGATGGTAATGATAGTGATGATAATGATGATAATGATAGTGATGATAATGATAGTGTTGATAATGATAGTGATGATAATGATAGTGATAATAATGATAGTGATGATAATGATAGTGATGATAATGATGATAATGATAGTGATAATAATGTTAGTGATGCTAATGATAGTGATAATAATGATAGTGATGGTAATGATGGTGATAGTAATAATGATGATAATGATAGTGATGATAATGATAGTGATGATAATGATAGTGTTGATAATTATAGTGATAACAATGATGATAATGATAGTGATGATAATGATAGTGATGATAATGACAGTGTTGATAATGATAGTGATGATAATGACTGTGATGATGATAGTGATGGTAATGATAGTGATGATAATGATAGTGATGATAATGATAGTGATGATAATGATGATAATGATAGTGATGATAATGATAGTGTTGATAATGATAGTGATGATAATGATAGTGATGATAATGATAGTGATAATAATGATAGTGATGATAATGATAGTGATGTTAATCATAGTGATAGTAATGATAGTGATGGTAATGATGGTGATAGTAATGATGATAATGATAGTGATGTTAAAGATAGTGATGTTAAGATAGTGATAATAATGATAGTGATGATAATGATAGTGATGATAATGATAGTGATGATAATGATAGTGATGATAATGATAGTGATGATAATGATAGTGTTGATAATGATAGTGTTGATAATGATAGTGATGATAATGATAGTGCTGATAATGATAGTGTTGATAACGATGATAATGATAGTGATGATAATGACTGTGATGATAATGATAGTGATGATAATGATGATAATGATAGTGATGATAATGATAGTGATCATAATGATAGTGTTGATAATGATACTGTTGATAATGATGATAATGATAGTGATAATAATGATAGTGATGGTAATGATAGTGATGATAATGATAGTGTTGATAATGATACTGTTGATAGTGATGATAATGATAGTGATAATAATGATAGTGATGGTAATGATAGTGATGATAATGATAGTGATGATAATGATAGTGATGAGAATGATAGTGATGATAATGGTAGTGATGATAATGATAGTGTTGATAATGATAGTGATGATAATGATGATAATGATAGTGATGATAATGATAGTGATGATAATGATAGTGATGATAATGATGATAATGATAGTGATAATAATCATAGTGATGGTAATGATGGTGATAGTAGTGATGATGATAATGATAGTGATGATAATGACTGTGATGATAATGATAGTGATGATAGTGATGGTAATGATGATAATGATAGTGATGATAATGATAGTGTTGATAATGATAGTGATGATAATGATAGTGATGATAATGATGATAATGATAGTGATAATAATGATAGTGATGGTAATGATGGTGATAGTAATGATGATGATAATGATAGTGATGACAATGATAGTGATGTTAATGATAGTGATGATAAAGATGATAATGATAGTGATGATAATGATAGTGTTGATAATGATAGTGATGATACTGATGATAATGATAGTGATGATAATGATAGTGATGATAATGATAGTGATGATAATGATGATAATGATAGTGATGATAATGATAGTCATGATAATCATAGTGTTGATAATGATATTGTTGATAATGATGATAATGATAGTGATAATAATGATAGTGATGGTAATGATAGTGATGATAATGATAATGATGATAATGATAGTGATGATAATGATAGTGTTGATAATGATAGTGATGATAATGATAGTGATGATAATGATAGTGATGATAATGATAGTGAAGATAATGATAGTGATGATAATGATGATAATAATAGTGATAATAATGATAGTGATGATAATGATAGTGTTGATAATGATAGTGTTGATAATGATAGTGATGATAATGATAGTGTGGATAATGACGATAATGATAGTGATAATAATGATAGTGATGGTAATGATGGTGATAGTAATGATGATGATAATGATGGTGATGATAATGACTGTGAATATAATGATAGTGATGATAATGATAGTGATGATAATGATAGTGATGATAATGATAGTGATGATAATGATAGTGATGATAATGATAGTGATGATAATGATAGTGATGATAATGATAGTGTTGATAATGTTAGTGTTGATATGTTAGTGTTGATAATGATAGTGATGATAATGATAGTGATGATAATGGTGATAATGATAGTGATAATAATGGTAGTGATGGTAATGATGGTGATAGTAATGATGATGATGATAATAGTGATAGTGATGATAATGATAGTGATGTTAATGATAGTGATGTTAATGATAGTGATAGTAATGATAGTGATGGTAATGATGGTGATATTAATGATGATGATAATGATAGTGATAATGACTGTGATAATGATAGTGATGGTAATGATAGTGATGATGATAGTGATGGTACTGATAGTGATAATAATGATAGTGATGATAATGATGGTAATGATAGTGATGATAATGATAGTGATGATAATGATAGTGTTGATAATGATACTGATGATAATGATAGTGATGATAATGATAGTGATGATAATGATAGTGATGGTAATGATAGTGATGATAATGATAGTGATGATAATGATGATAATGATAGTGATAATAATGATAGTGATGGTATTGATGGTGATAGTAATGATGATGATAATGATGGAGATGATAATGGCTGTGATGATAATGATAGTGATGTTAATGATAGTGATGTTAATGATAGTGATAGCAATGATAGTGATGCTAATGATGCTGATAGTAATGATGATGATAATGATGGTGATGATAATGATAGTGTTGATAATCATAGTGTTGATAATGATAGTGATGATAATGATAGTGTTGATAATGATAGTGATGATAATGATAGTGGTGATAATGATGATAATGATAGTGATGATAATGATAGTGTTGATAATGATAGTGATGATAATGATAGTGATGATAATGATAGTGTTGATAATAATAGTGATGATAATGATACTGATGACAATGATAGTGTTGATAATGATAGTGATGATGAGAGAGTGATGATAATGATTGTCATGATAATGATTGTGATGATAATGATAGTGCTGATAATGATTGTGATGATAATAATAGTGATGATAATGATACTGATGACAATGATAGTGTTGATAATGATTGTGATGATAATGATTATGATGATAAAGATAGTGATGATAATGATTATGATGATAATGATAGTGACGATAATGATAATGATGATAATGATAGTGATGATAATGATAGTGTTGATAATGATAGTGATGATAATGATAGAGATAATAATGATAGTGATGATAATGATAGTGATGATAATGATAATGATGATAATGATAGTGATAATAATGGTAGTGATGCTAATGATAGTGATAATAATGATAGTGATGGTAATGATGGTGATAGTAATAATGATGATAATGATAGTGATGATAATGATAGTGATGATAATGATAGTGATGATAATGATAGTGATTATAATGATAGTGTTGATAATTATAGTGATAATAATGATGATAATGATAGTGATGATAATGATCGTGATGATAATGACAGTGTTGATAATGATAGTGATGATGATAGTGATGGTAATGATAGTGATGATAGTGATAGTGATGATAATGATAGTGATGATAATGATAGTGATGATAGTGATGATAATGATGATAATGATAGTGATGATAATGATAGTGATGATAATGATAGTGTTGATAATGATAGTGATGATAATGATAGTGATGATAATAATAGTGATGATAATGATAGTGTTGGTTATGGTAGTGATGCTAATGATAGTGATAATAATGATAGTGATGGTAATGATGATGGTAATGATAGTGACGATAATGATAATGATGATAATGATAGTGATGATAATGATAGTGTTGATAATGATAGTGATGATAATGATAGTGATAATAATGATAGTGATGATAATGATAGTGATGATAATGATAATGATGATAATGATAGTGATAATAATGGTAGTGATGCTAATGATAGTGATAATAATGATAGTGATGGTAATGATGGTGATAGTAATAATGATGATAATGATAGTGATGATAATGATAGTGATGATAATGATAGTGTTGATAATTATAGTGATAATAATGATGATAATGATAGTGATGATAATGATAGTGATGATAATGAAAGTGTTGATAATGATAGTGATGATGATAGTGATGGTAATGATAGTGATGATAGTGATAGTGATGATAATGATAGTGATGATAATGATAGTGATGATAATGATGATAATGATAGTGATGATAATGATAGTGATGATAATGATAGTGTTGATAATGATAGTGATGATAATGATAGTGATGATAATGATAGTGATAATAATGATAGTGATGATAATGATAGTGATGTTAATCATAGTGATAGTAATGATAGTGATGGTAATGATGGTGATAGTAATGATGATGATAATGATAGTGATGTTAAAGATAGTGATGTTAATGATAGTGATAATAATGATAGTGATGATAATGATAGTGATGATAATGATAGTGATGATAATGATAGTGATGATAATGATAGTGATGATAATGATAGTGATGATAATGATAGTGTTGATAATGATAGTATTGATAATAATAGTGATGATAATGATAGTGATGATAATGATAGTGTTGATAACGATGATAATGATAGTGATGATAATGGGTGTGATGATAATGATAGTGATGATAATGATAGTGATGATAATGATAGTGATGATAATGATGATAATGATAGTGATGATAGTGATGATAATGATAGTGTTGATAATGATACTGTTGATAATGATGATAATGATAGTGATAATAATGATAGTGATGGTAATGATAGTGATGATAATGATAGTGATAAGAATGATAGTGATGATAATGATAGTGTTGATAATGATAGTGATGATAATGATGATAATGATAGTGATGATAATGATAGTGATGATAATGATAGTGATGATAATGATGATAATGATAGTGATAATAATTCAATTCAATTCAATTTTATTGCAATTCAATATGGTGTAATACACGATTGAGTCCAGTCAATAGTAAGCAAGTACATATGAGTAGCAAAGACGTTAATAATAAACAATAACAATAATAATGATAATAATAGTAATATACAAAGAACTGATTAACCAAGTAGTAGAGACTATGCACAATGAACTATTTACAGTATGTACAATTTATAATTAAATTTATACAACTTATAGAATATAAATACAAAACTAGTGCTGTCAATGCAATATTACAAGCTAGTTATTATTTACTATTACAGAATTTATTTACACAGATATTCATCAGTACTGTAAAACGATTTACTAATCAGGAACTGTTTTAACAGTTGTTTAAATTTATTTAAATTATTATTGTGCCATTTCTTTATTTCTTCTGGTAGTCCATTATAAAATTTTATTCCAGTAAAACTAGGCATCTTTTCATACAAATGTAATCTGTCACTAGGAATAGCATAGTCATTTTTATGTCTGGTATTGTATCTATGAACATCAGAGTTGGTTAGTGACAAAGAGTTGTACTTTATAAAATGTAGAATGGTTTTGTAAATATATAAGCTTGGTAGGGTTAAAATATTTAATTGCTTAAAGGTATTTCTGCATGGCTCATTGAAATTTAGTTTGCCTAAGTATCGAACTGCCCTTTTTTGTAAAATAAATATTTTACCAAAATTTGCTTTAGATGTGGTGCCCCATAGTTCAATTGCATAAGCCATATGCGAGTGAATAAGGGAGTAGTATATAGCTATTGCTGCTTCAATTGGAATAAATTTATTTAAATATTTCAGAACAAATAGATTTTTGCTGATAATTGATCCCAGTTTTTGTATGTGTCCAGCATAAGTAAGTGATTTGTCTATATTTAATCCAAGAAGATTTACAGAGTTGACGCTATGGACCACATTGTCGTTTATGGAAAGTTGTAATGATGGCCCAACTGTTTTAAATCCAAAGGTAATTAATTCACATTTAGCTGCATTTACATACATATTTAGGCTACTGAAGTATGTAACTATAGTATTTACAGTATCATCGAGACTTCTATTCAGTGCACACAAATTTTTATTACAGTCTAAAATGGTTGTATCATCAGCATATTGTACTAGTCCGGTATTATCTGATATAATTTCATTTATGTCATGAATATAAAGAATAAATAATAAAGGTCCTAATATAGATCCCTGTGGTACTCCATAAGTTGGATCCTGTATCTGTGAATGGTGTTCATTGTTTTCTGCATTTATGGTCACAAGTTGTTTTCTATTTGACATAAAGGATTTTATTAGCTTATTTGCTATACCTCTAATGCCTAAATTGTATAGCTGAGTTAACAGTTTGTTCCTATCTACACAGTCAAACGCTTTTGTAAGATCTAGTAGAACAGCAGCGGTATGTGTATCTGACTCAATGTTTCCAATAATCATTTCAACTAGGTGAACTTAATGATAGTTTGATAATTACAATTTATTAAGTCATTAAGTAAATACACAATTTACAATAGACTTCGTCACTTACGGCTAAAAATTTCAGAATCATATATTATTCTTGTCCAGCTCTTCAAATTCATGCATATCATATACAGGATTTTCTACTAGCCATGTATAAACTCTATTCTTAAATGCTTGAAGACTTGGGTTACATATTCTGTTCGGCAGTGCATTAAAAAGCTTTATACCTATCAGTTTATGACATTTACTCGTCTTGCTTAGTCTATGATATGGCATATCCAATTTGTTTATGTTTCTTGTATTGTAATTATGTATTTCTTTCCGTATAGTGATGGTAATGATGGTAATAGTAGTGATGATGATAATGATAGTGATGATAATGACTGTGATGATAATGATAGTGATGATAATGATAGTGATGGTAATGATGGTAATGATAGTGATGATAATGATGATAATGATAGTGATGATAATGATAGTGATGATAATGACTGTTGATAATGATAGTGTTGATAATGATAGTGATGATAATGATAGTGATGATAATGATGATAATGATAGTGATAATAATGATAGTGATGGTAATGATGGTGATAGTAATGATGATGATAATGATAGTGATGATAATGATACTGATGATAATGATAGTGTTGATAATGTTAGTGTTGATAATGTTAGTGTTGATAATGATAGTGATGATAATGATAGTGATGATAATGATATTGATAATAATGATAGTGATGGCAATGATGGTGATAGTAATGATGATGATGATAATAGTGATAGTGATGATAATGATAGTGATTTAAATGATAGTGATGTTAATGATAGTGATGTTAATGATAGTGATAGTAATGATAGTGATGGTAATGATGGTGATTGTAATGATGATGATTATGATAGTGATAATGACTGTGATGATAATGATAGTGATGGTAATGATAGTGATGATGATAGTGATGGTAATGATAGTGATAATAATGATAGTGATGATAATGATGGTAATGATGGTGATAGTAATGATGATGATAATGATAGTGATGATAATGGCTGTGATGATAATGATAGTGATGTTAATGATAGTGATGTTAATGATAGTGATAGCAATGATAGTGATGGTAATGATGCTGATAGTAATGATGATGATAATGATGGTGATGATAATGATAGTGTTGATAATGATAGTGTTGATAATGATAGTATTGATAATGATAGTGTTGATAATGATAGTGATGATAATGATAGTGATGATAATGATGAGAATGATAGTGATGATAATGATAGTGATGATAATGATAGTGATGATAATGATGATAATGATAGTGATGATAATGATAGTGATGATAACGATAGTGTTGAGAATGATAGTGATGATAATGATAGTGATGTTAATGATAGTGATGTTAATGATAGTGATAGTAATGATAGTGGTGGTAATGATGGTGATAGTAATGATGATGATAATGATAGTGATGATAATGATAGTGATGATAATGATAGTGATGTTAAAGATAGTGATGTTAATGATAGTGATATAAATGATAGTGATGATAATGATAGTGATGATAATGATGATAATGATAGTGATGATAATAATAGTGATGATAATGATAGTGTTGATAATGATAGTGTTGATAATGATAGTCATGATAATGATAGTGTTGATAATAATGATAATGATAGTGATGATAATGACTGTGATGATAATGATAGTGATGATAATGATAATGATGATAATGATAGTGATGATAATGATGATAATGATAGTGATCATAATGCTAGTGATGATAATGATAGTGCTGATAATGATAGTGTTGATAATGATAGTGTTGATAATGATGATAATGGTAGTGATAATAATGATAGTGATGGTAATGATAGTGATGATAATGATAGTGATGATAATGATGACAATGATGGTGATGATAATGATAGTGTTGATAATGATAGTGATGATGATACGGATAGTGATGATAATGATAGTGATGATAATGATAGTGATGATAATGATGATAATGATAGTGATAATAATGATAGTGATGGTAATGATGCTAATGATAGTGATAATAATGATAGTGATGATAATGATAGTGATGTTAATGATAGTGATAGTAATGATAGTGATGGTAATGATGGTGATAGTAATGATGATGATAATGATAGTGATGAAAATGATAGTGATGTTAAAGATAGTGATGATAATGATAGTGATGGTTATGATGCTAATGATAGTGATAATAATGATAGTGATGATAATGATGGTGAGATTAATGATAGTGATAGTAATGATAGTGATGGTAATGATGGAGATAGTAATGATGATGTAAATGATAGTGATAATAATGATAGTGATGATAATGATAGTGATGATAATGATAGTGTTGATATTAATATTGATGATAATGATACTGATGATAATGATAGTGTTGATAATGATAGTGATGATAATGATAGTGTTGATTATGGTAGTGATGCTAATGATAGTGATAATAATGATAGTGGTGGTAATGATGATGATAATGATAGTGATGATAATGATAATGATGATAATGATAGTGCTGATAATGATAGTGATGATTATGATAGTGATAGTAATGATAGTGATGATAATGATGATAATAATAGTGATGATAATGATAGTGTTGATAATGATAGTGATGATAATGATAGTGTTGATAATGATAGTGATGATAATGATAGTGATGATAATTATGATAATGATAGTGATGATAATGATAGTGATGATAATGATAGTGTTGATAATGATAGTGTTGATAATGATAGTCATGATAATGATAGTGATGATAATGATAGTGATAATAATGATAGTGATGGTAATGATGGTGATAGTAATGATGATGATAATGATAGTGATGTTAATGATAGTGATGATAATGATAGTGTTGATAATGATAGTGATGATAATGATGATAATGATAGTGATGATAATGATAGTGATGATAATGATAGTGAAGATAATGATAGTGATGATAATGATGGTGATAATAATGATAGTGATGATAATGACAGTGTTGATAATGTTAGTGTTGATAATGTTAGTGTTGATAATGATAGTGATGATAATGATAGTGATGATAATGATGATAATGATAGTGATAATAATGATAGTGATGGTAATGATAGTGATAGTAATGATGATAATGATAGTGATGATAACGATAGTGATTTTAATGATAGTGATGTTAATGATAGTGATAGTAATGATAGTGATGGTAATGATGGTGATAGTAATGATGATGTAAATGATAGTGATTATAATGATAGTGATGATAATGATAGTGATGATAATGATAGTGTTGATAATAATAGTGATGATAATGATACTGATGATAATGATAGTGTTGATAATGATAGTGATGATAATGATAGTGTTGATTATGGTAGTGATGCTAATGATAGTGATAATAATGATAGTGGTGGTAATGATGATGATAATGATAGTGATGATAATGATAATGATGATAATGATAGTGCTGATAATGATAGTGATGATAATGATAGTGATAGTAATGATAGTGATGATAATGATGATAATAATAGTGATGATAATGATAGTGTTGATAATGATAGTGATGATAATGATAGTGTTGATAACGATGATAATGATAGTGATGATAATGGGTGTGATGATAATGATAGTGATGATAATGATAGTGATGATAATGATGATAATGATAGTGATGATAATGATAGTGATGATAATGATAGTGTTGATAATGATACTGTTGATAATGATGATAATGATAGTGATAATAATGATAGTGATGGTAATGATAGTGATGATAATGATAGTGATGAGAATGATAGTGATGATAATTATAGTGTTGATAATGATAGTGATGATAATGATGATAATGATAATGATGATAATGATAGTGATGATAATGATAGTGATGATAATGATAGTGATGATAATGATGATGATAGTGATAATAATTCAATTCAATTCAATTTTATTGCAATTCAATATGGTGTAATACACGATTGAGTCCAGTCAATAGTAAGCAAGTACATATGTGTAGCAAAGACGTTAATAATAAACAATAACAATAATAATGATAATAATAGTAATATACAAAGAACTGATTAACCAAGTAGTAGAGACTATGCACAATGAACTATTTACAGTATGTACAATTTATAATTAAATTTATACAACTTATAGAATATAAATACAAAACTAGTGCTGTCAATGCAATATTACAAGCTAGTTATTATTTACTATTACAGAATTTATTTACACAGATATTCATCAGTACTGTAAAACGATTTACTAATCAATAACTGTTTTAACAGTTGTTTAAATTTATTTAAATTATTATTGTGCCATTTCTTTATTTCTTCTGGTAGTCCATTATAAAATTTTATTCCAGTAAAACTAGGCATCTTTTCATACAAATGTAATCTGTCACTAGGAATAGCATAGTCATTTTTATGTCTGGTATTGTATCTATGAACATCAGAGTTGGTTAGTGACAAAGAGTTGTACTTTATAAAATGTAGAATGGTTTTGTAAATATATAAGCTTGGTAGGGTTAAAATATTTAATTGCTTAAAGGTATTTCTGCATGGCTCATTGAAATTTAGTTTGCCTAAGTATCGAACTGCCCTTTTTTGTAAAATAAATATTTTACCAAAATTTGCTTTAGATGTGGTGCCCCATAGTTCAATTGCATAAGCCATATGCGAGTGAATAAGGGAGTAGTATATAGCTATTGCTGCTTCAATTGGAATAAATTTATTTAAATATTTCAGAACAAATAGATTTTTGCTGATAATTGATCCCAGTTTTTGTATGTGTCCAGCATAGGTAAGTGATTTGTCTATATTTAATCCAAGAAGATTTACAGAGTTGACGCTATGGACCACATTGTCGTTTATGGAAAGTTGTAATGATGGCCCAACTGTTTTAAATCCAAAGTTAATTAATTCACATTTAGCTGCATTTACATACATATTTAGGCTACTGAAGTATGTAACTATAGTATTTACAGTATCATCGAGACTTCTATTCAGTGCACACAAATTTTTATTACAGTCTAAAATGTTTGTATCATCAGCATATTGTACTAGTCCGGTATTATCTGATATAATTTCATTTATGTCATGAATATAAAGAATAAATAATAAAGGTCCTAATATAGATCCCTGTGGTACTCCATAAGTTAGATCCTGCATCTGTGAATGGTGTTCATTGTTTTCTGCATTTATGGTCACAAGTTGTTTTCTATTTGACATAAAGGATTTTATTAGCTTATTTGCTATACCTCTAATGCCTAAATTGTATAGCTGAGTTAACAGTTTGTTCCTATCTACACAGTCAAACGCTTTTGTAAGATCTAGTAGAACAGCAGCGGTATGTGTATCTGACTCAATGTTTCCAATAATCATTTCAACTAGGTGAACTTAATGATAGTTTGATAATTACAATTTATTAAGTCATTAAGTAAATACACAATTTACAATAGACTTCGTCACTTACGGCTAAAAATTTCAGAATCATATATTATTCTTGTCCAGCTCTTCAAATTCATGCATATCATATACAGGATTCTCTACTAGCCATGTATAAACTCTATTCTTAAATGCTTGAAGACTTGTGTTACATATTCAGTTTGGCAGTGCATTAAAAAGCTTTATACCTATCAGTTTATGACATTTACTCGTCTTGCTTAGTCTATGATATGGCATATCCATTTTGTTTATGTTTCTTGTATTGTAATTATGTATTTCTTTCCGTATAGTGATGGTAATGATGGTAATAATAGTGATGATGATAATGATAGTGATGATAATGACTGTGATGATAATGATAGTGATGATAATGATAGTGATGGTAATGATGGTAATGATAGTGATGATAATGATGATAATGATAGTGATGATAATGATAGTGATGATAATGACTGTTGATAATGATAGTGTTGATAATGATAGTGATGATAATGATAGTGATGATAATGATGATAATGATAGTGATAATAATGATAGTGATGGTAATGATGGTGATAGTAATGATGATGATGATGATAGTGATGTTAATGATAGTGATGTTAATGATAGTGATGATAAAGATGATAATGATAGTGATGATAATGATAGTGATGATAATGATAGTGTTGATAATGATAGTGATGATACTGATTATAATGATAGTGATGATAATGATAGTGATGATAATGATAGTGATGATAATGTTGATAATGATAGTGATGATAATGATAGTCATGATAATGATAGTGTTGATAATGATATTGTAGATAATGATGATAATGATAGTGATAATAATGATAGTGATGGTAATGATAGTGATGATAATGATAGTGATGATAATGATGATAATGATAGTGTTGATAATGATAGTAATGATAATGATAGTGATGATAATGATAGTGATGATAATGATAGTGAAGATAATGATAGTGATGATAATGATGATAATAATAGTGATAATAATGATAGTGATGATAATGATAGTGTTGATAATGATAGTGTTGATAATGATAGTGATGATAATGATAGTGATGATAATGATGATAATGATAGTGATAATAATGATAGTGATGGTAATGATGGTGATAGTAATGATGATGATAATGATGGTGATGATAATGACTGTGAATATAATGATAGTGATGATAATGATAGTGATGATAATGATAGTGATGATAATGATGATAATGATAGTGATGATAATGATAGTGATGATAATGATAGTGTTGATAATATTAGTGTTGATAATGTTACTGTTGATAATGATAGTGATGATAATGATAGTGATGATAATGATAGTGATAATAATGATAGTGATGGTAATGATGGTGATAGTAATGATGATGATGATAATAGTGATAGTGATGATAATGATAGTGATGTTAATGATAGTGATATTAATGATAGTGATGTTAATGATAGTGATGGTAATGATGGTGATAGTAATGATGATGATTATGATAGTGATAATGACTGTGATGATAATGATAGTGATGGTAATGATAGTGATGATGATAGTGATGGTAATGATAGTGATAATAATGATAGTGATGATAATGATGGTAATGATGGTGATAGTAATGATGATGATAATGATAGTGATGATAATGGCTGTGATGATAATGATAGTGATGTTAATGATAGTGATGTTAATGATAGTGATAGCAATGATAGTGATGGTAATGATGCTGATAATGATGGTGATGATAATGATAGTGTTGATAATGATAGTGTTGATAATGATAGTATTGATAATGATAGTGTTGATAATGATAGTGATGTTAATGATAGTGATGTTAATGATAGTGATAGTAATGATAGTGGTGGTAATGATGGTGATAGTAATGATGATAGTGATAGTGATGATAATGATAGTGATGTTAAAGATAGTGATGTTAATGATAGTGATAATAATGATAGTGATGATAATGATAGTGATGATAATGATGAGAATGATAGTGATGATAATGATAGTGATGATAATGATAGTGATGATAATGATGATAATGATAGTGATGATAATGATAGTGATGATAATGATAGTGTTGAGAATGATAGTGATGATAATGATAGTGATGTTAATGATAGTGATGTTAATGATAGTGATAGTAATGATAGTGGTGGTAATGATGGTGATAGTAATGATGATAGTGATAGTGATGATAATGATAGTGATGTTAAAGATAGTGATGTTAATGATAGTGATAATAATGATAGTGATGATAATGATAGTGATGATAATGATGATAATGATAGTGATGATAATAATAGTGATGATAATGATAGTGTTGATAACGATAGTGTTGATAATGATAGTCATGATAATGATAGTGTTGATAATAATGATAATGATAGTGATGATAATGACTGTGACGATAATGATAGTGATGATAATGATAATGATGATAATGATAGTGATGATAATGATGATAATGATAGTGATGATAATGCTAGTGATGATAATGATAGTGATGATAATGATAGTGTTGATAATGATAGTGTTGATAATGATGATAATGGTAGTGATAATAATGATAGTGATGGTAATGATAGTGATGATAATGATAGTGATGATAATGATGACAATGATGGTGATGATAATGATAGTGTTGATAATGATAGTGATGATGATACGGATAGTGATGATAATGATAGTGATGATAATGATAGTGATGATAATGATGATAATTATAGTGATAATAATGATAGTGATGGTAATGATACTAATGATAGTGATAATAATGATAGTGATGATAATGATGGTGATGTTAATGATAGTGATAGTAATGATAGTGATGGTAATGATGGTGATAGTAATGATGATGATAATGATAGTGATGAAAATGATAGTGATGTTAAAGATACTGATGATAATGATAGTGATGGTAATGATGCTAATGATAGTGATAATAATGATAGTGATGATAATGATGGTGAGATTAATGATAGTGATAGTAATGATAGTGATGGTAATGATGGTGATAGTAATGATGATGTAAATGATAGTGATAATAATGATAGTGATGATAATGATAGTGATGATAATGATAGTGTTGATAATAATATTGATGATAATGATACTGATGATAATGATAGTGTTGATAATGATAGTGATGATAATGATAGTGTTATTATGGTAGTGATGCTAATGATAGTGATAATAATGATAGTGGTGGTAATGAGGATGATAATGATAGTAATGATAATGATGATAATGATAGTGCTGATAATGATAGTGATGATAATGATAGTGATAGTAATGATAGTGATGATAATGATGATAATAATAGTGATGATAATGATAGTGTTGATAATGATAGTGATGATAATGATAGTGTTGATAATGATAGTGATGATAATGATAGTGATGATAATTATGATA
Source organism: Tenodera sinensis (assembly GCA_030765045.1). Taxonomy (NCBI): domain Eukaryota; kingdom Metazoa; phylum Arthropoda; class Insecta; order Mantodea; family Mantidae; genus Tenodera; species Tenodera sinensis. The sequence continues at coordinate 55,877,366 of CM060974.1, read as the reverse complement.
ATGATAGTGATGATAATGATAGTGATGATAATGATAGTGTTGATAATGATAGTGTTGATAATGATAGTCATGATAATGATAGTGATGATAATGATAGTTATAATAATGGTAGTGATGGTAATGATGGTGATAGTAATGATGATGATAATGATAGTGATGTTAATGGTAGTGATGATAATGATAGTGTTGATAATGATAGTGATGATAATGATGATAATGATAGTGATGATAATGATAGTGATGATAATGATAGTGAAGATAATGATAGTGATGATAATGATGGTGATGATAATGACAGTGTTGATAATGTTAGTGTTGATAATGTTAGTGTTGATAATGATAGTGATGATAATGGTGATAATGATAGTGATAATAATGATAGTGATGGTAATGATGGTGATAGTAATGATGATAATGATAGTGATGATAACGATAGTGATGTTAATGATAGTGATGTTAATGATAGTGATAGTAATGATAGTGATGGTAATGATGGTGATAGTAATGATGATGTAAATGATAGTGATAATAATGATAGTGATGATAATGATAGTGATGATAATGATAGTGTTGATAATAATAGTGATGATAATGATACTGATGATAATGATAGTGTTGATAATGATAGTGATGATAATGATAGTGTTGATTATGGCAGTGATGCTAATGATAGTGATAATAATGATAGTGGTGGTAATGATGATGATGATAGTGATGATAATGATAATGATGATAATGATAGTGCTGATAATGATAGTGATGATAATGATAGTGATAGTAATGATAGTGATGATAATGATGATAATAATAGTGATGATAATGATAGTGTTGATAATGATAGTGATGATAATGATAGTGTTGATAACGATGATAATGATAGTGATGATAATGGGTGTGATGATAATGATAGTGATGATAATGATAGTGATGATAATGATAGTGATGATAATGATGATAATGATAATGATGATAATGATAGTGATGATAATGATAGTGTTGATAATGATACTGTTGATAATGATGATAATGATAGTGATAATAATGATAGTGATGGTAATGATAGTGATGATAATGATAGTGATAAGAATGATAGTGATGATAATTATAGTGTTGATAATGATAGTGATGATAATGATGATAATGATAGTGATGATAATGATAGTGATGATAATGATAGTGATGATAATGATAGTGATGATAATGATGATAATGATAGTGATAATAATTCAATTCAATTCAATTTTTTGCAATTCAATATGGTGTAATACACGATTGAGTCCAGTCAATAGTAAGCAAGTACATATGAGTAGCAAAGACGTTAATAATAAACAATAACAATAATAATGATAATAATAGTAATATACAAAGAACTGATTAACCAAGTAGTAGAGACTATGCACAATGAACTATTTACAGTATGTACAATTTATAATTAAATTTATACAACTTATAGAATATAAATACAAAACTAGTGCTGTCAATGCAATATTACAAGCTAGTTATTATTTACTATTACAGAATTTATTTACACAGATATTCATCAGTACTGTAAAACGATTTACTAATCGATAACTGTTTTAACAGTTGTTTAAATTTATTTAAATTATTATTGTGCCATTTCTTTATTTCTTCTGGTAGTCCATTATAAAATTTTATTCCAGTAAAACTAGGCATCTTGTCATACAAATGTAATCTGTGACTAGGAATAGCATAGTCATTTTTATGTCTGGTATTGTATCTATGAACATCAGAGTTGGTTAGTGACAACGAGTTGTACTTTATAAAATGTAGAATGGTTTTGTAAATATATAAGCTTGGTAGGGTTAAAATATTTAATTGCTTAAAGGTATTTCTGCATGGCTCATTGAAATTTAGTTTGCCTAAGTATCGAACTGCCCTTTTTTGTAAAATAAATATTTTACCAAAATTTGCTTTAGATGTGGTGCCCCATAGTTCAATTGCATAAGCCATATGCGAGTGAATAAGGGAGTAGTATATAGCTATTGCTGCTTCAATTGGAATAAATTTATTTAAATATTTCAGAACAAATAGATTTTTGCTGATAATTGATCCCAGTTTTTGTATGTGTCCAGCATAGTAAGTGATTTGTCTATATTTAATCCAAGAAGATTTACAGAGTTGACGCTATGGACCACATTGTCATTTATGGAAAGTTGTAATGATGGCCCAACTGTTTTAAATCCAAAGGTAATTAATTCACATTTAGCTGCATTTACATACATATTTAGGCTACTGAAGTATGTAACTATAGTATTTACAGTATCATCGAGACTTCTATTCAGTGCACACAAATTTTTATTACAGTCTAAAATGGTTGTATCATCAGCATATTGTACTAGTCCGGTATTATCTGATATAATTTCATTTATGTCATGAATATAAAGAATAAATAATAAAGGTCCTAATATAGATCCCTGTGGTACTCCATAAGTTAGATCCTGCATCTGTGAATGGTGTTCATTGTTTTCTGCATTTATGGTCACAAGTTGTTTTCTATTTGACATAAAGGATTTTATTAGCTTATTTGCTATACCTCTAATGCCTAAATTGTATAGCTGAGTTAACAGTTTGTTCCTATCTACACAGTCAAACGCTTTTGTAAGATCTAGTAGAACAGCAGCGGTATGTGTATCTGACTCAATGTTTCCAATCATCATTTCAACTAGGTGAACCTAATGATAGTTTGATAATTACAATTTATTAAGTCATTAAGTAAATACACAATTTACAATAGACTTCGTCACTTACGGCTAAAAATTTCAGAATCATATATTATTCTTGTCCAGCTCTTCAAATTCATGCATATCATATACAGGATTTTCTACTAGCCATGTATAAACTCTATTCTTAAATGCTTGAAGACTTAGGTTACATATTCTGTTCGGCAGTGCATTAAAAAGCTTTATACCTATCAGTTTATGACATTTACTCGTCTTGCTTAGTCTATGATATGGCATATCCAATTTGTTTATGTTTCTTGTATTGTAATTATGTATTTCTTTCCGTATAGTGATGGTAATGATGGTAATAGTAGTGATGATGATAATGATAGTGATGATAATGACTGTGATGATTATGATAGTGATGATAATGATAGTGATGGTAATGATGATAATGATAGTGATGATAATGATGATAATGATAGTGATGATAATGATAGTGATGATAATGACTGTTGATAATGATAGTGTTGATAATGATAGTGATGATAATGATAGTGATGATAATGATGATAATGATAGTGATAATAATGATAGTGATGGTAATGATGGTGATAGTAATGATGATGATAATGATAGTGATGATAATGATAGTGATGTTAATGATAGTCATGTTAATGATAGTGATGATAAAGATGATAATGATAGTGATGATAATGATAGTGATGATAATGTTAGTGTTGATAATGTTAGTGTTGATAATGATGGTGATGATAATGATAGTGATGATAATGATAGTGATAATGATAGTGATGGTAATGATGGTGATAGTAATGATGATGATGATAATAGTGATAGTGATGATAATGATAGTGATGTTAATGATAGTGATGATGATAGTGATGGTAATGATAGTGATAATAATGATAGTGATGATAATGATGGTATTGATGGTGATAGTAATGATGATGATAATGATAGTGATGATAATGGCTGTGATGATAATGATAGTGATGTTAATGATAGTGATGTTAATGATAGTGATAGCAATGATAGTGATGGTAATGATGCTGATAGTAATGATGATGATAATGATGGTGATGATAATGATAGTGTTGATAATGATAGTGTTGATAATGATAGTATTGATAATGATAGTGTTGATAATGATAGTGATGATAATGATAGTGATGATAATGATAGTGATGATAATGATAGTGATGATAATGATAGTGATGATAATGATGATAATGATAGTGATGATAATGATAGTGATGATAATGATAGTGATGATAATGATAGTGATGATAATGATGATAATGATAGTGATGATAATGATAGTGATGATAATGATAGTGTTGAGAATGATAGTGATGATAATGATAGTGATGATAATGACTGTGATGATAATGATAGTGATGATAATGATAATGTTGGTTATGGTAGTGATGCTAATGATAGTGATAATAATGATAGTGGTGGTAATGATGATGATAATGATAGTGATGATAATGATAATGATAGTGCTGATAATGATAGTGATGATAATGATAGTGATAGTAATGATAGTGATGATAAAGGTGATAATGATTGTGATGATAATGATAGTGTTGATAATGATAGTGATGATAATGATAGTGTTGATAATGATAGTGATGATAATGATAGTGATGATAGTGATGATAATGATGATAATGATAGTGATGATAATGATAGTGATGATAATGATGATAATGATAGTGATGATAATGATAGTGATGATAATGATAGTGATGATAATGATGATAATGATAGTGATGATAATGATAGTGATGGTAATGACGGTGATAGTAATGATGATGATATTGATAGTGATGATAATGATAGTGATGTTAATAATAGTGATAGTAATGATAGTATTGCTAATGATGGTGATAGTAATGATGATGATAATGATAGTGATGTTAAAGATAGTGATGTCAATGATAGTGATAATAATGATAGTGATGATAATGATAGTGATGATAATGATGATAATGATAGTGATGATAATGATAGTGTTGATAATGATATTGTTGATATTGATAGTGATGATAATGATAGTGATGATAATGATAGTGTTGATAATGATGATAATGATAGTCATGATAATGACTGATGATAATGATAGTGATGATAATGATAGTGATGATAATGATAGTGATGATAATGATAGTGATGATAATGGTGATAATGATAGTGATAATAATGATAGTGATGGTAATGATAGTGATGATAATGATAGTGATGATAATGATGATAATGATAGTGATGATAATGATAGTGATGATAATGATAGTGTTGATAATGATACTGATGATAATGATGACATTGATAGTGATGATAATGATAGTGATGGTAATGATAGTGATGATAATGATAGTGATGATAATGATGATAATGATTGTGATAATAATGATAGTGATGGTAATGATGGTGATAGTAATGATGATAATGATAGTGATGTTAAAGGTAGTGATGTCAATGATAGTGATAATACTGGTAGTGATGATAATGATAGTGATGATAATGATGATAATGATAGTGATGATAATGATAGTGATGATAATGATAGTGATGATAATGATAGTGATGATAATGATAGTGTTGATAATGATACTGATGATAATGATGATAATGATAGTGATGATAATGATAGTGATGGTAATGATAGTGATGATAATGATAGTGATGATAATGATTGTGATAATAATGATAGTGATGATAATGGTGATAATGATAGTGATAATAATGATAGTGATGGTAATGATAGTGATGATAATGATAGTGATGATAATGTTGATAATGATAGTGATGATAATGATAGTCATGATAATGATAGTGTTGATAATGATATTGTTGATAATGATGATAATGATAGTGATGTTAAAGATAGTGATGTCAATGATAGTGATAATAATGGTAGTCATGATAATGATAGTGATGATAATGATGATAATGATAGTGATGATAATGATAGTGATGATAATGATAGTGTTGATAATGATAGTGTTGATATAGATAGTGATGATAATGATAGTGATGATAATATTAGTGTTGATAATGATGATAATGATAGTCATGATAATGACTGTGATGATAATGATAGTGATGATAATGATAGTGATGATAATGATAGTGATGATAATAGTGATAATGATAGTGATAATAATGATAGTGATAGTAATGATAGTGATGATAATGATAGTGATGATAATGTTGATAATGATAGTGATGATAATGATAGTCATCATAATGATAGTGTTGATAATGATATTGTTGATAATGATGATAATGATAGTCATAATAATGATAGTGATGGTAATGATAGTGATGATAATGATAGTGATGACAATGATGATAATGATAGTGATGATAATGATAGTGTTGATAATGATAGTAATGATAATGATAGTGATGATAATGATAGTGATGATAATTAAGTGAAGATAATGATAGTGATGATAATGATGATAATAATAGTGATAATAATGATAGTGATGATAATGATAGTGTTGATTATGATAGTGTTGATAATGATAGTGATGATAATGATAGTGATGATAATGATGATAAAGATAGTGATAATAATGATAGTGATGGTAATGATGGTGATAGTAATGATGATGATAATGATGGTGATGATAATGACTGTGAATATAATGATAGTGATGATAATGATAGTGATGCTAATGATGATAATGATAGTGATGATAATGATAGTGATGATAATGATAGTGTTGATAATGTTAGTGTTGATATTGATAGTGATGACAATGATGATAATGATAGTGATGATAATGATAGTGTTGATAATGATAGTAATGATAATGATAGTGATGATAATGATAGTGATTATAATGATAGTGAAGATAATGATAGTGATGATAATGATGATGATAATAATAGTGATAATAATGATAGTGATGATAATGATAGTGTTGATAATGATAGTGTTGATCATGATAGTGATGATAATGATAGTGATGATAATGATGATAATGATAGTGATGATAATGATAGTGTTGAGAATGATAGTGATGATAATGATAGTGATGTTAATGATAGTGATGTTAATGATAGTGATAGTAATGATAGTGGTGGTAATGATGGTGATAGTAATGATGATGATAATGATAGTGATGATAATGATAGTGATGTTAAGATAGTGATGTTAATGATAGTGATAATAATGATAGTGATGATAATGATAGTGATGATAATGATAGTGATGATAATGATGATAATGATAGTGATGATAATGATAGTGATGATAATGATAGTGTTGATAATGATAGTGTTGATAATGATAGTAATGATAATGATAGTGTTGATAATAATGATAATGATAGTGATGATAATGACTGTGATGATAATGATAGTGATGATAATGATAATGATGATAATGATAGTGATGATAATGATGATAATGAAAGTGATGATAATGATAGTGATGATAATGATAGTGATGATAATGATAGTGTTGATAATGATAGTGTTGATAATGATGATAATGGTAGTGATAATAATGATAGTGATGGTAATGATAGTGATGATAATGATAGTGATGATAATGATGACAATGATAGTGATGATAATGATAGTGTTGATAATGATGGTGATGATGATAATAATAGTGATGATAATGATAGTGATGATAATGATGATAATGATAGTGATAATAATGATAGTGATGGTAATGATGCTAATGATAGTGATAATAATGATAGTGATGATAATGATAGTGATGTTAATGATAGTGATAGTAATGATAGTGATGGTAATGATGGTGATAGTAATGATGATGATAATGATAGTGATGTTAATGATAGTGATAATAATGATAGTGATGATAATGATGCTAATGATAGTGATAATAATGATAGTGGTGGTAATGATGATGATAATGATAGTGATGATAATGATAATGATGATAATGATAGTGCTGATAATGATAGTGATGATAATGAATGTGATAGTAATGATAGTGATGATAATGATGATAATAGTGATGATAATGATAGTGTTGATAATGATAGTGATGATAATGATAGTGTTGATAACGATGATAATGAAGGTGATGATAATGGGTGTGATGATAATGATAGTGATGATAATGATAGTGATGATAATGATAGTGATGATAATGATGATAATGATAGTGATGATAATGATAGTGATGATAATGATAGTGTTGATAATGATACTGTTGATAATGATGATAATGATAGTGATAATAATGATAGTGATGGTAATGATAGTGATGATAATGATAGTGATGAGAATGATAGTGATGATAATTATAGTGTTGATAATGATAGTGATGATAATGATGATAATGATAATGATGATAATGATAGTGATGATAATGATAGTGATGATAATGATAGTGATGATAATGATGATGATAGTGATAATAATTCAATTCAATTCAATTTTATTGCAATTCAATATGGTGTAATACACGATTGAGTCCAGTCAATAGTAAGCAAGTACATATGAGTAGCAAAGACGTTAATAATAAACAATAACAATAATAATGATAATAATAGTAATATACAAAGAACTGATTAACCAAGTAGTAGAGACTATGCACAATGAACTATTTACAGTATGTACAATTTATAATTAAATTTATACAACTTATAGAATATAAATACAAAACTAGTGCTGTCAATGCAATATTACAAGCTAGTTATTATTTACTATTACAGAATTTATTTACACAGATATTCATCAGTACTGTAAAACGATTTACTAATCAGGAACTGTTTTAACAGTTGTTTAAATTTATTTAAATTATTATTGTGCCATTTCTTTATTTCTTCTGGTAGTCCATTATAAAATTTTATTCCAGTAAAACTAGGCATCTTTTCATACAAATGTAATCTGTGACTAGGAATAGCATAGTCATTTTTATGTCTGGTATTGTATCTATGAACATCAGAGTTGGTTAGTGACAACGAGTTGTACTTTATAAAATGTAGAATGGTTTTGTAAATATATAAGCTTGGTAGGGTTAAAATATTTAATTGCTTAAAGGTATTTCTGCATGGCTCATTGAAATTTAGTTTGCCTAAGTATCGAACTGCCCTTTTTTGTAAAATAAATATTTTACCAAAATTTGCTTTAGATGTGGTGCCCCATAGTTCAATTGCATAAGCCATATGCGAGTGAATAAGGGAGTAGTATATAGCTATTGCTGCTTCAATTGGAATAAATTTATTTAAATATTTCAGAACAAATAGATTTTTGCTGATAATTGATCCCAGTTTTTGTATGTGTCCAGCATAGGTAAGTGATTTGTCTATATTTAATCCAAGAAGATTTACAGAGTTGACGCTATGGACCACATTGTCGTTTATGGAAAGTTGTAATGATGGCCCAACTGTTTTAAATCCAAAGGTAATTAATTCACATTTAGCTGCATTTACATACATATTTAGGCTACTGAAGTATGTAACTATAGTATTTACAGTATCATCGAGACTTCTATTCAGTGCACACAAATTTTTATTACCGTCTAAAATGTTTGTATCATCAGCATATTGTACTAGTCCGGTATTATCTGATATAATTTCATTTATGTCATGAATATAAAGAATAAATAATAAAGGTCCTAATATAGATCCCTGTGGTACTCCATAAGTTAGATCCTGCATCTGTGAATGGTGTTCATTGTTTTCTGCATTTATGGTCACAAGTTGTTTTCTATTTGACATAAAGGATTTTATTAGCTTATTTGCTATACCTCTAATGCCTAAATTGTATAGCTGAGTTAACAGTTTGTTCCTATCTACACAGTCAAACGCTTTTGTAAGATCTAGTAGAACAGCAGCGGTATGTGTATCTGACTCAATGTTTCCAATAATCATTTCAACTAGGTGAACTTAATGATAGTTTGATAATTACAATTTATTAAGTCATTAAGTAAATACACAATTTACAATAGACATCGTCACTTACGGCTAAAAATTTCAGAATCATATATTATTCTTGTCCAGCTCTTCAAATTCATGCATATCATATACAGGATTTTCTACTAGCCATGTATAAACTCTATTCTTAAATGCTTGAAGACTTAGGTTACATATTCTGCTCGGCAGTGCATTAAAAAGCATTATACCTATCAGTTTATGACATTTACTCGTCTTGCTTAGTCTAAGATATGGCATATCCAATTTGTTTGTTTCTTGTATTGTAATTATGTATTTCTTTCCGTATAGTGATGGTAATGATGGTAATAGTAGTGATGATGATAATGATAGTGATGATAATGATAGTGATGGTAATGATGATAATGATAGTGATGATAATGATGATAATGATAGTGATGATAATGATAGTGATGATAATGACTGTTGATAATGATAGTGTTGATAATGATAGTGTTGATAATGATAGTGATGATAATGATAGTGATGATAATGATGACAATGATAGTGATAATAATGATAGTGATGGTAATGATGGTGATAGTAATGATGATGATAATTATAGTGATGATAATGATAGTGATGTTAATGATAGTGATGTTAATGATAGTGATGATAAAGATGCTAATGATAGTGATGATAATGATAGTGATGATAATGATAGTGTTGATAATGATAGTGATGATACTGATGATAATTATAGTGATGATAATGATGGTGATGATAATGATAGTGATGATAATGTTGATAATGATAGTGATGATAATGATAGTCATGATAATGATAGTGTTGATAATGATATTGTTGATAATGATGATAATGATAGTGATAATAATGATAGTGATGGTAATGATAGTGATGATAATGATAGTGATGATAATGATGATAATGATAGTGATGATAATGATAGTGTTGATAATGATAGTAATGATAATGATAGTGATGATAATGATAGTGATGATAATGATAGTGAAGATAATGATAGTGATGATAATGATGATAATAATAGTGATAATAATGATAGTGAAGATAATGATAGTGTTGATAATGATAGTGTTGATAATGATAGTGATGATAATGATAGTGATGATAATGATGATAATGAGAGTGATAATAATGATAGTGATGGTAATGATGGTGATAGTAATCATGATGATAATGATGGTGATGATAATGACTGTGAATATAATGATAGAGATGATAATGATAGTGATGATAATGATAGTGATGATAATGATAGTGATGATAATGATAGTGATGATAATGATAGTGATGATAATGATAGTGTTGATAATGTTAGTGTTGATAATGTTAGTGATGATAATGATAGTGATGATAATGATAGTGATGATAATGATAGTGATAATAATGATAGTGATGGTAATGATGGTGATAGTAATGATGATGATGATGATGATAATGTTAGTGTTGATAATGATAGTGATGATAATGATAGTGATGATAATGATAGTGATAATAATGATAGTGATGGTAATGATGGTGATAGTAATGATGATGATGATAATAGTGATAGTGATGATAATGATAGTGATGTTAATGATAGTGATGTTACTGATAGTGATGTTAATGATAGTGATAGTAATGATAGTGATGGTAATGATGGTGATAGTAATGATGATGATAATGATAGTGATAATGACTGTGATGATAATGATAGTGATGGTAATGATAGTGATAATAATGATAGTGATGATAATGATGGTAATGATCGTGATAGTAATGATAATGATAGTGATGATAATGATAGTGATGTTAATGATAGTGATGTTAATGATAGTGATAGCAATGATAGTGATGGTAATGATGCTGATAGTAATGATAATGATAATCATGGTGATGATAATGATAGTGTTGATAATGATAGTGTTGATAATGATAGTATTGATAATGATAGTGTTGATAATGATAGTGTTGATATTGATAGTGGTGATAATGATAGTGATGATAATGATAGTGTTGATAATGATGATAATGATAGTCATGATAATGACTGTGATGATAATGATAGTGATGATTATGATAGTGATGATAATGATAGTGATGATAATGGTGATAATGATAGTGATAATAATGATAGTGATGGTAATGATAGTGATGATGATAGTGATGATAATGTTGATAATGATAGTGATGATAATGATAGTCATGATAATGATAGTGTTGATAATGATATTGTTGATAATGATGATAATGATAGTGATAATAATGATAGTGATGGTAATCATAGTGATGATAATGATAGTGATGACAATGATGATAATGATAGTGATGATAATGATAGTGTTGATAATGATAGTAATGATAATGATAGTGATGATAATGATAGTGATGATAATGATAGTGAAGATAATGATAGTGATGATAATGATGATAATAATAGTGATAATAATGATAGTGATGATAATGATAGTGTTGATAATGATAGTGTTGATAATGATAGTGATGATAATGATAGTGATGATAATGATGATAATGATAGTGATAATAATGATAGTGATGGTAATGATGGTGATAGTAATGATGATGATAATGATGGTGATGATAATGACTGTGAATATAATGATAGTGATGATAATGATAGTGATGATAATGATACTGATGATAATGATAGTGATGATAATGATAGTGATGATAATGATAGTGTTGATAATGTTAGTGTTGATAATGTTAGTGTTGATAATGATAGTGATGATAATGATAGTGATGATAATGATGATAATGATAGTGATAATAATGATAGTGATGGTAATGATGGTGATAGTAATGATGATGATAACAGTGATAGTGATGATAATGATAGTGATGCTAATGATAGTGATGTTAATGATAGTGATCTTAATGATAGTGATAGTAATGATAGTGATGGTAATGATGGTGATAGTAATGATGATGATAATGATAGTGATAATGACTGTGATGATAATGATAGTGATGGTAATGATAGTGATGATGAAAGTGATGGTAATGATAGTGATAATAATGATAGTGATGATAATGATGGTAATGATGGTGATAGTAATGATGATGATAATGATAGTGATGATAATGCCTGTGATGATAATGATAGTGATGTTAATGATAGTGATGTTAATGATAGTGATAGCAATGATAGTGATGGTAATGATGCTGATAGTAATGATGATGATAATGATGGTGATGATAATGATAGTGTTGATAATGATAGTGATGATAATGATGAGAATGATAGTGATGACAATGATAGTGATGATAATGATAGTGATGATAATGTTGATAATGATAGTGATCATAATGATAGTGTTGAGAATGATAGTGATGATAATGATAGTGATGTTAATGATAGTGATGTTAATGATAGTGATAGTAATGACAGTGGTGGTAATGATGGTGATAGTAATGATGATGATAATGATAGTGATGATAATGATAGTGATGTTAAGATAGTGATGTTAATGATAATGATGATAATGATAGTGATGATAATGATAGTGATGATAATGATGATAATGATAGTGATGATAATGATAGTGATGATAATGATAGTGTTGATAATGATAGTGTTGATAATGATAGTAAATATAATGATAGTGTTGATAATAATGATAATGATAGTGATGATAATGACTGTGATGATAATGATAGTGATGATAATGATGATAATGATAGTGATGATAATGATGATAATGATAGTGATGATAACGATAGTGATGATAATGATAGTGATGATAATGATAGTGTTGATAATGATAGTGTTGATAATGACGATAATGGTAGTGATAATAATGATAGTGATGGTAATGATAGTGATGATAATGATAGTGATGATAATGATGACAATGATAGTGATGATAATGATAGTGTTGATAATGATAGTGATGATGATAATGATAGTGATGATAATGATAGAGATGATAATGATGATAATGATAGTGATAGTAATGATAGTGATGGTAATGATGCTAATGATAGTGATAATAATGATAGTGATGATAATGATAGTGATGTTAATGATAGTGATAGTAATGATAGTGATGGTAATGATGGTGATAGTAATGATGATGATAATGATAGTGATGATAATGATAGTGATGTTAAAGATAGTGATGATAATGATAGTGATGGTAATGATGCTAATGATAGTGATAATAATGATAGTGATGATAATGATGTTGAGATTTATGATAGTGATAGTAATGATAGTGACGGTAATGATGGTGATAGTAATGATGATGAAAATGATAGTGATAATAATGATAGTGATGATAATGATAGTGATGATAATGATAGTGTTGATAATAATATTGAAGATAATGATACTGATGATAATGATAGTGTTGATAACGATAGTGATGATAATGATAGTGTTGATTATGGTAGTGATGCTAATGATAGTGATAATAATGATAGTGGTGGTAATGATGATGATAATGATAGTGATGATAATGATGATAATGATAGTGCTGATAATGATAGTGATGATAATGATAGTGATAGTAATGATAGTGATGATAATGATGATAATAATAGTAATGATAATGATAGTGTTGATAATGATAGTGATGATAATGATAGTGTTGATAATGATAGTGATGATAATGATAGTGATGAGAATGATGATAATGATAGTGATGATAATATTAGTGATGATAATGATGATAATGATAGTGATGATAATGATAGTGATGATAATGATAGTGATGATAATGATAGTGATGATAATGATGATAATGATAGTGATGATAATGATAGTGATGGTAATGATGGTGATAGTAATGATGATGATAATGATAGTGATGATAATGATAGTGATGTTAATGATAGTGATAGTAATGATAGTGATGCTAATGATGGTGATAGTAATGATGATGATAATGATAGTGATGTTAAAGATAGTGATGTCAATGATAGTGATAATAATGATAGTGATGATAATGATAGTGAAGATGATAATGATGATAATGATAGTGATGATAATGATAGTGATGATAATGATAGTGTTGATAATGATAGTGTTGATATTGATAGTGATGATAATGATAGTGATGATAATGATAGTGTTGATAATGATGACAATGATAGTCATGATAATGACTGTGATGATAATGATAGTGATGATAATGATAGTGATGATAATGGTGATAATGATAGTGATAATGATAGTGATGGTAATGATAGTGATGATAATGATAGTGATGATAATGATAGTGTTGATAATGATACTGATGATAATGATACTGATGATAATGATGATAATGATAGTGATGATAATGATAGTGATGGTAATGATAGTGATGATAATGATAGTGATGATAATGATGATAATGATTGTGATAATAATGATAGTGATGGTAATGATGATGATAATGATAGTGATGATAATGCCTGTGATGATAATGATAGTGTTGATAATGATAGTGATGATAATGATAGTGATGATAATGATAGTGATGATAATGATAGTGAAGATAATGATAGTAATGATAATGATGATAGTGATAATAATGATAGTGATGGTAATGATAGTGATGATAATGATAGTGATGATAATGATAGTGTTGATAATGATACTGATGATAATGATACTGATGATAATGATGATAATGATAGTGATGATAATGATAGTGATGGTAATGATAGTGATGATAATGATAGTGATGATAATGATGATAATGATTGTGATAATAATGATAGTGATGGTAATGATGGTGATAGTAATGATGATGATAATGATAGTGATGATAATGCCTGTGATGATAATGATAGTGATGATAATGATAGTGTTGATAATGATAGTGATGATAATGATAGTGATGATAATGATAGTGTTGATAATGATAGTGTTGATAATGATAGTCATGATAATGATAGTGATATTAATGATAGTGATGGTAATGATGGTGATAGTAATGATGATAATGATAGTGATGATAATGATAGTGATGCTAATGATAGTGATGATAATGATAGTGTTGATAATGATAGTGATGATAATGATAATAATGATAGTGATGATAATGACAGTGTTGATAATGATAGTGTTGATAATGATAGTATTGATAGTGATAGTGTTGATAATGATAGTGATGATAATGATAGTGATGATAATGATGATAATGATAGTGATGATAATGATAGTGATGATAATGATAGTGATGATAATGATGATAATGATAGTGATGATAATGATAGTGATGATAATGATAGTGATGTTAATTTTAGTGATAGTAATGATAGTGGTGGTAATGATGGTGATAATAATGATGATGATAATGATAGTGATGATAATGATAGTGATGTTAAAGATAGTGATGTTAATGATAGTGATAATAATGATAGTGATGATAATGATAGTGATGATAATGATGATAATGATAGTGATGATAATGATAGTGATGATAATGATAGTGTTGATAATGATAGTGATGTTAATGATAGTGATGTTAATTTTAGTGATAGTAATGATAGTGGTGGTAATGATGGTGATAATAATGATGATGATAATGATAGTGATGATAATGATAGTGATGTTAAAGATAGTGATGTTAATGATAGTGATAATAATGATAGTGATGATAATGATAGTGATGATAATGATGATAATGATAGTGATGATAATGATAGTGATGATAATGATAGTGTTGATAATGATAGTGTTGATAATGAAGTAATGATAATGATAGTGTTGATAATAATGATAATGATAGTGATGATAATGACTGTGATGATAATGATAGTGATGATAATGATAATGATGATAATGATAGTGATGATAATGATGATAATGATAGTGATGATAATGCTAGTGATGATAATGCTAGTGATGATAATGATAGTGATGATAATGATAGTGTTGATAATGATAGTGCTGATAATGATGATTATGACTGTGATGATAATGATAGTGATGATAATGATAATGATGATAATGATAGTGATGATAATGATGATAATGATAGTGATGATAATGCTAGTGATGATAATGCTAGTGATGATAATGGTAGTGATGATAATGATAGTGATGATAATGATAGTGATAATAATGATAGTGATGGTAATGATGCTAATGATAGTGATAATAGTGATAGTGATGATAATGATAGTGATGTTAATGATAGTGATAGTAATGATAGTGATGGTAATGATGGTGATAGTAATGATGATGATAATGATAGTGATGATAATGATAGTGATGTTAAAGATAGTGATGATAATGATAGTGATGGTAATGATGCTAATGATAGTGATAATAATGATAGTGATGATAATGATGGTGAGATTAATGATAGTGATAGTAATGATAGTGATGGTAATGATGGTGATAGTAATGATGATGTAAATGATAGTGATAATAATGATAGTGATGATAATGATAGTGATGATAATGATAGTGTTCATAATAATATTGATGATAATTATACTGATGATAATGATAGTGTTGATAATGATAGTGATGATAATGATAGTGTTGATTATGGTAGTGATGCTAATGATAGTGATAATAATGATAGTGGTGGTAATGATGATGATAATGATAGTGATGATAATGATAATGATGATAATGATAGTGCTGATAATGATAGTGATGATAATGATAGTGATAGTAATGATAGTGATGATAATCATGATAATAATATTGATGATAATGATAGTGCTGATAATGATAGTGATGATAATGATAGTGTTGATAATGATAGTGATGATAATGATAGTGATGATAATGATGATAATGATAGTGATGATAATGATAGTGATGATAATGATGATAATGATAGTGATGATAATGATAGTGATGATAATGATGGTGATGATAATGATGATAATAATAGTGATGATAATGATAGTGATGGTAAGGATGGTGATGTTAATGATAGTGATAGTAATGATAGTGATGCTAATGATGGTGATAGTAATGATGATGATAATGATAGTAATGTTAAAGATAGTGATGTCAATGATAGTGATAATAATGGTAGTGATGATAATGATAGTGATGATAATGATGATAATGATAGTGATGATAATGATAGTGATGATAATGATAGTGTTGATAATGATAGTGTTGATATTGATAGTGATGATAATGATAGTGATGATAATGATAGTGTTGATAATGATGATAATGATAGTCATGATAATGACTGTGATGATAATGATAGTGATGATAATGATATTGATGATAATGATAGTGATGATAATGGTGATAATGATAGTGATAATAATGATAGTGATGGTAATGATAGTGATGATAATGATAGTGATGATAATGTTGATAATGATAGTGATGATAATGATAGTCATGATAATGATAGTGTTGATAATGATATTGTTGATAATCATGATAATGATAGTGATAATAATGATAGTGATGGTAATGATAGTGATGATAATGATAGTGATGACAATGATGATAATGATAGTGATGATAATGATAGTGTTGATAATGATAGTAATGATACTGATAGTGATGATAATGATAGTGATGATAATGATAGTGAAGATAATGATAGTGATGTAAATGATGATAATAATAGTGATAATAATGATAGTGATGATAATGATAGTGTTGATAATGATAGTGTTGATAATGATAGTGATGATAATGATAGTGATGATAATGATGATAATGATAGTGATAATAATGATAGTGATGGTAATGATGGTGATAGTAATGATGATGATAATGATGGTGATGATAATGACTGTGAATATAATGATAGTGATGATAATCATAGTGATGATAATGATAGTGATGATAATGATGATAATGATAGTGATGATAATGATAGTGATGATAATGATAGTGTTGATAGTGTTAGTGTTGATAATGTTAGTGTTGATAATGATAGTGATGATAATGATAGTGATGATAATGATGATAATGATAGTGATAATAATGATAGTGATGGTAATGATGGTGATAGTAATGATGATGATAATAGTGATAGTGATGATAATGATAGTGATGTCAATGATAGTGATGTTAATGATAGTGATGTTAATGATAGTGATAGTAATGATAGTGATGGTAATGATGGTGATAGTAATGATGATGATAATGATAGTGATAATGACTGTGATGATAATGATAGTGATGGTAATGATAGTGATGATAATGATAGTGATGATAATGATGATAATGATAGTGATGATAATGATAGCGATGATAATGATGGTGATGATAATGATGATAATAATAGTGATGATAATGATAGTGATGGTAATGATGGTGATGTTAATGATAGTGATAGTAATGATAGTGATGCTAATGATGGTGATAGTAATGATGATGATAATGATAGTAATGTTAAAGATAGTGATGTCAATGATAGTGATAATAATGGTAGTGATGATAATGATAGTGATGATAATGATGATAATGATAGTGATGATAATGATAGTGTTGATAATGATAGTGTTGATATTGATAGTGATGATAATGATAGTGATGATAATGATAGTGTTGATAATGATGATAATGATAGTCATGATAATGACTGTGATGATAATGATAGTGATGATAATGATATTGATGATAATGATAGTGATGATAATGGTGATAATGATAGTGATAATAATGATAGTGATGATAATGATAGTGATGATAATGTTGATAATGATAGTGATGATAATGATAGTCATGATAATGATAGTGTTGATAATGATATTGTTGATAATGATGATAATGATAGTGATAATAATCATAGTGATGGTAATGATAGTGATGATAATGATAGTGATGACAATGATGATAATGATAGTGATGATAATGATAGTGTTGATAATGATAGTAATGATAATGATAGTGATGATAATGATAGTGATGATAATGTTAGTGAAGATAATGATACTGATGATAATGATGATAATAATAGTGATTATATGATAGTGATGATAATGATAGTGATGATAATGATAGTGATGATAATGATGATAATGATAGTGATAATAATGATAGTGATGGTAATGATGGTGATAGTAATGATGATGATAATGATGGTGATGATAATGACTGTGAATATAATGATAGTGATGATAATGATAGTGATGATAATGATGATAATGATAGTGATGATAATGATAGTGATGATAATGATAGTGTTGATAGTGTTAGTGTTGATAATGTTAGTGTTGATAATGATAGTGATGATAATGATAGTGATGATAATGATGATAATGATAGTGATAATAATGATAGTGATGGTAATGATGGTGATAGTAATGATGATGATGATAATAGTGATAGTGATGATAATGATAGTGATGTTAATGATAGTGATGTTAATGATAGTGATAGTAATGATAGTGGTGGTAATGATGGTGATAGTAATGATGATGATAATGATAGTGATGTTAAAGATAGTGATGTTAATGATAGTGATAATAATGATAGTGATGATAATGATAGTGATGATAATGATAGTGATGATAATGATAGTGATGATAATGATGATAATGATAGTGATGATAATGATAGTGATGATATTGATAGTGTTGATAATGATAGTGTTGATAATGATAGTAATGATAATGATAGTGTTGATAATAATGATAGTGATGATAATGACTGTGATGATAATGATAGTGATGATAATGATAATGATGATAATGATAGTGATGATAGTGATGATAATGATGATAATGATAGTGATGATAATGATAGTGATGATAATGATAGTGTTGATAATGATAGTGTTGATAATGATGATAATGGTAGTGATAATAATGATAGTGATGGTAATGATAGTGATGATAATGATAGTGATGATAATGATGACAATGATAGTGATGATAATGATAGTGTTGATAACGATAGTGATGATGATAATGATAGTGATGATAATGATAGTGATGATAATGATGATAATGATAGTGATAATAATGATAGTGATGGTAATGATGCTAATGATAGTGATAATAATGATAGTGATGATAATGATAGTGATGTTAATGATAGTGATAGTAATGATAGTGATGGTAATGATGGTGATAGTAATGGTGATGATAATGATAGTGATGATAATGATAGTGATGTTAATGATAGTGATGATAATGATAGTGATGGTAATGATGCTAATGATAGTGATAATAATAATAGTGATGATAATGATGGTGAGATTAATGATAGTGATAGTAATGATAGTGACGGTAATAATGGTGATAGTAATGATGATGTAAATTATAGTGATAATAATGATAGTGATGATAATGATAGTGATGATAATGATAGTCTTGATAATAATATTGATGATAATGATATTGATGATAATGATAGTGTTGATAATGATAGTGATGATAATGATAGTGTTGATTATGGTAGTGATGCTAATGATAGTGATAATAATGATAGTGGTGGTAATGATGATGATAATGATAGTGATGATAATGATAATGATGATAATTATAGTGCTGATAATGATAGTGATGATAATGATAGTGATAGCAATGATAGTGATGATAAAGATGTTAATAGTGATGATAATGATAGTGTTGATAATGATAGTGATGATAATGATAGTGATGATAATGATAGTGATGATAATGATAATGATAGTGATGATAATGATGATAATGATAGTGATGATAATGATAGTGATGATAATGATGATAATGTTAGTGATGATAATGATAGCGATGGTAATGATGGTGATAGAAATGATGATGATAATGATAGTGATGATAATGATAGTGATGTTAATGATAGTGATGTTAATGATGGTGATAGTAATGATAGTGATGCTAATGATGGTGATAGTAATGATGATGATAATGATAGTGATGTTAGAGATAGTGATGTCAATGATAGTGATAATAATGATAGTGATGATAATGATAGTGATGATAATCATGATAATGATAGTGATAATAATGATAGTGTTGATAATGATAGTGTTGATATTGATAGTGATGATAATGATAGTGAATATAATGATAGTGTTGATAATGATGATAATGATAGTCATGATAATGACTGTGAAGATAATGATAGTGATGATAGTGATAGTGATGATAATGATAGTGATGATAATGGTGATAATGATAGTGATAATAATGATAGTGATGGTAATGATAGTGATGATAATGATAGTAATGATAATGATGATAATGATAGTGATGATAATGATAGTGATGATAATGATAGTGTTGATAATGATACTGATGATAATGATGGTAATGATAGTGATGATAATGATAGTGATGGTAATGATAGTGATGATAATGATAGTGATGATAATGATTGTGATAATAATGATAGTGATGGTAATGATGGTGATAGTAATGATGATAATGATAGTGATGTTAAAGATAGTGATGATAATGATAGTGATAATAATGGTAGTGATGATAATGATAGTGATGATAATGATGATAATGATAGTGATGATAATGATAGTGATGATAATGATAGTGATGATAATGATAGTGATGATAATGATAGTGTTGATAATGATACTGATGATAATGATGATAATGATAGTGATGATAATGATAGTGATGGTAATGATAGTGATGATAATGATAGTGATGATAATGATTGTGATAATAATGATAGTGATGGTAATGATGGTGATAGTAATGATGATGATAATGATAGTGATGTGAAAGATAGTGATGTCAATGATAGTGATAATAATGGTAGTGATGATAATGATAATGATGATAATGATGATAATGATAGTGATGATAATGATAGTGATGATAATGATAGTGTTGATAATGATAGTGTTGATATTGATAGTGATGATAATGATAATGATGATAATGATAGTGTTGATAATGATGATAATGATAGTCATGATAATGACTGTGATGATAATGATAGTGATCATTATGATAGTGATGATAATGGTGATAATGATAGTGATAATAATGATAGTGATGGTAATGATAGTGATGATAATGATAGTGATGTTAATGTTGATAATGATAGTGATAATGATAGTCATGATAATGATAGTGTTGATAATGATATTGTTGATAATGATGATAATGATAGTGATAATAGTGATAGTGATGGTAATGATAGTGATGATAATGATAGTGATGACAATGATGATAATGATAGTGATGATAATGATAGTGTTGATAATGATAGTAATGATAATGATAGTGATGATAATGATAGTGATGATAATGATAGTGAAGATAATGATAGTGATGATAATGATGATAATAATAGTGATAATAATGATAGTGATGATAATGATAGTGTTGATAATGATAGTGTTGATAATGATAGTGATCATAATGATAGTGATGATAATGATGATAATGATAGTGATAATAATGATAGTGATGGTAATGAAGGTGATAGTAATGATGATGATAATGATGGTGATGATAATGACTGTGAATATAATGATAGTGATGATAATGATAGCGATGATAATGATAGTGATGATAATGATGATAATGATAGTGATGATAATGATAGTGATGATAATGATAGTGATGATAATGTTAGTGTTGATAATGTTAGTGTTGATAATGATAGTGATGATAATGATAGTGATGATAATGATGATAATGATAGTGATAATAATGATAGTGATGGTAATGATGGTGATAGCAGTGATGATGATGATAACAGTGAAAGTGATGATAATGATAGTGATGTTAATGATAGTGATGTTAATGATAGTGATGTTAATGATAGTGATAGTAATGATAGTAAGGTAATGATGGTGATAGTAATGATGATGATAATGATAGTGATAATGACTGTGATGATAATGATAGTGATGGTAATGATAGTGATGATGATAGTGATGGTAATGATAGTGATAATAATGATAGTGATGATAATGATGGTAATGATGGTGATAGTAATGATGATGCTAATGATAGTGATGATAATGGCTGTGATGATAATGATAGTGATGTTAATGATAGTGATGTTAATGATAGTGATAGCAATGATAGTGATGGTAATGATGCTGATAGTAATGATGATGATAATGATGGTGATGATAATGATAGTGTTGATAATGATAGTGATGATAATGATGAGAATGATAGTGATGATAATGATAGTAATGATAATGATAGTGATGATAATGATGATAATGATAGTGATGATAATGATAGTGTTGAGAATGATACTGATGATAATCATAGTGATGTTACTGATAGTGATGTTAATGATAGTGATAGTAATCACAGTGGTGGTAATGATGGTGATAGTAATGATGATGATAATGATAGTGATGATAATGATAGTGATGTTAAGATAGTGATGTTAATGATAGTGATAATAATGATAGTGATGATAATGATAGTGATGATAATGATGATAATGATAGTGATGATAATGATAGTGTTGATAATGATAGTGTTGATAATGATAGTAATGATAATGATAGTGTTGATAATAATGATAATGATAGTGATGATAATGACTGTGATGATAATGATAGTGATGATTATGATAATGATGATAATGATAGTGATGATAATGATGATAATGATAGTGATGATAATGATAGGGAAGATAATGATAGTGATGATAATGATAGTGTTGATAATGATAGTGTTGATAATGATGATAATGGTAGTGATAATAATGATAGTGATGGTAATGATAGTGATGATAATGATAGTGATGATAATGATGACAATGATAGTGATGATAATGATAGTGTTGATAATGATAGTGATGATGATAATGATAGTGATAGTGATGATAATGATAGTGATAATAATGATAGTAATGGTAATGATGCTAATGATAGTGATAATAATGATAGTGATGATAATGATAGTGATGATAATGATAGTGATGGTAATGATGGTGATAGTAATGATGATGACAATGATGGTGATGATAATGATAGTGATGTTAAAGATAGTGATGATAATGATAGTGATGGTAATGATGCTAATGATAGTGATAATAATGATAGTGATGATAATGATGGTGAGATAAATGATAGTGATAGTAATGATAGTGATGTAAATGATGGTGATAGTAATGATGATGTAAATGATAGTGATAATAATGATAGTGATGATAATGATAGTGATGAGAATGATAGTGTTGATAATAATATTGATGATAATGATACTGATGATAATGATAGTGTTGATAGTGATAGTGATGATAATGATAGTGTTGATTATGGTAGTGATGCAAATGATAGTGATAATAATGATAGTGGTGGTAATGATGTAGATAATGATAGTGATGATAATGATAATGATGATAATGATAGTGCTGATAATGATAGTGATGATAATGATAGCGATAGTAATGATAGTGATGATAATGATGATAATAATAGTGATGATAATGATAGTGTTGATAATGATAGTGATTATAATGATAGTGTTGATAATGATAGTGATGATAATGATAGTGATGATAATGATGATAATGATAGTGATGATAATGATAGTGATGATAATGATGATAATGATAGTGATGATAATGATAGTGATGATAATGATAGTGATGATAATGATAGTGATGATAATGATAGTGATGATAATGATAGTGATGATAATGATGATAATGATAGTGATGATAATGATAGTGATGGTAATGATGGTGATAGTAATGATGATGATAATGATAGTGATGATAATGATAGTGATGTTAATGATAGTGATAGTAATGATAGTGATGCTAATGATGGTGATAGTAATGATGATGATAATGATAGTGATGTTAAAGGTAGTGATGTCAATGATAGTGATAATAATGATAGTGATGATAATGATAGTGATGATAATGATGATAATGATAGTGATGATAATGATAGTGATGATAATGATAGTGTTGATAATGATAGTGATGATAATGATAGTGATGATAATGATAGTGTTGATAATGATGATAATGATAGTGATGATAATGATAGTGATGATAATGATGATAATGATAGTGATGATAATGATAGTGATGATAATGATAGTGATGATAATGATAGTGATGATAATGATAGTGATGATAATGATGATAATGATAGTGATGATAATGATAGTGATGGTAATGATGGTGATAGTAATGATGATGATAATGATAGTGATGATAATGATAGTGATGTTAATGATAGTGATAGTAATGATAGTGATGCTAATGATGGTGATAGTAATGATGATGATAATGATAGTGATGTTAAAGGTAGTGATGTCAATGATAGTGATAATAATGATAGTGATGATAATGATAGTGATGATAATGATGATAATGATAGTGATGATAATGACTGTGATGATAATGATAGTGATGATAATGATAGTGATGATAATGATAGTGTTGATAATGATAGTGTTGATAATGATGATAATGGTAGTGATAATAATGATAGTGATGGTAATGATAGTGATGATAATGATAGTGATGATAATGATGACAATGATAGTGATGATAATGATAGTGATGATGATAATGATAGTGATGATAATGATAGTGATGATAATGATGATAATGATAGTGATAATAATGATAGTGATGGTAATGATGCTAATGATAGTGATAATAATGATAGTGATGATAATGATAGTGATGTTAATGATAGTGATATTAATGATAGTGATGGTAATGATGGTAATAGTAATGATGATGATAATGATAGTGATGATAATGATAGAGATGTTAAAGATAGTGATGATAATGATAGTGATGGTAATGATGCTAATGACACTGATAATAATGATAGTGATGATAATGATGGTGAGATTAATGATAGTGATAGTAATGATAGTGATGGTAATGATGGTGATAGTAATGATGATGTAAATGATAGTGATAATAATGATAGTGATGATAATGATAGTGATGATAATGATAGTGTTGATAATAATATTGATGATAATGATACTGATGATAATGATAGTGTTGATAATGATAGTGATGATAATGATAGTGTTGATTATGGTAGTGATGCTAATGATAGTGATAATAATGATGGTGGTAATGATGATGAAAATGATAGTTATGATAATGATAATGATAGTGCTGATAATGATAGTGATGATAATGATAGTGATAGTAATGATAGTGATGATAATGATGATAATAATAGTGATGATAATGATAGTGTTGATAATGATAGTGATGATAATGATAGTGTTGATAATGATAGTGATGATAATGATAGTGATGATAATGATGATAATGATAGTGATGATAATGATGATAATGATAGTGACGATAATGATAGTGATGATAATGATAGTGATGATAATGATAGTGATGATAATGATGATAATGATAATGATAGTGATGATAATGATAGTGATGATAATGATAGTGATGATAATGATAGTGATGATAATGATAGTGTTGATAATGATACTGATGATAATGATGATAATGATAGTGATGATAATGATAGTGATGGTAATGATAGTGATGATAATGATAGTGATGATAATGATGATAATGATTGTGATAATAATGATAGTGATGGTAATGATGGTGATAGTAATGATGATGATAATGATAGTGATGATAATGCCTGTGATGATAATGATAGTGATGATAGTGATGATAATGATAGTGATGATAATGATTGTGATGGTAATGATGATAATGAAAGTGATGATAATGATGATAATGATAGTGATGATAATGATAGTGATGATAATGAGAGTGATGATAATGATAGTGTTGATAATGATAGTGTTGATAATGATAGTGATGATAATGATAGTGATAAAAATGATAGTGATGGTAATGATGGTGATAGTAATGATGATGGTAATGATAGTGATGATAATGATAGTGATGTTAATGATAGTGATGATAGTGATGATAATGATTGTGATGATAATGATAGTGATGATAATGATAGTGTTGATGATGATAGTGATGATAATGATAGTGATGATATTGATAGTGATGATAATGATAGTGAAGATAATGATAGTAATGATAATGATGATAATGATAGTGATAATAATGATAGTGATGATAATGATAGTGTTGATAATGATAATGATGGTCGTGATAATGATAGTGATGATAATGATAGTGATAATAATGATAGTGATGGTAATGATGGTGATAGTAATGATGATGATAATGATAGTGATGATAATGATAGTGATGTTAATGATAGTGATGATAATGATAGTGGTGATAATGATAGTGATGATAATGATGATAATGATAGTGATGATAATGATAGTGATGATAATGATAGTGAAGATAATGATAGTGATGATATTGATGGTGATAATAATGATAGTGATGATAATGACAGTGTTGATAATGTTAGTGTTGATAATGTTAGTGTTGATAATGATAGTGATAATAATGATAGTGATGATAATGATGATAATGATAGTGATAATAATGATAGTGATGGTAATGATGGTGATAGTAATGATGATAATGATAGTGATGATAACGATAGTGATGTTAATGATAGTGATGTTAATGATAGTGATAGTAATGATAGTGATGGTAATGATGGTGATAGTAATGATGATGTAAATGATAGTGATAATAATGATACTGATGATAATGATAGTGATGATAATGATAGTGTTGATAATAATAGTGATGATAATGATACTGATGATAATGATAGTGTTGATAATGATAGTGATGATAATGATAGTGTTGATTATGGTAGTGATGCTAATGATAGTGATAATAATGATAGTGGTGGTAATGGTGATGATAATGATAGTGATGATAATGATAATCATGATAATGATAGTGCTGATAATGATAGTGATGATAATGATAGTGATAGTAATGATAGTGATGATAATGATGATAATAATAGTGATGATAATGATAGTGTTGATAATGATAGTGTTGATAATGATAGTGATGATAATGATAGTGTTGATAATGATAGTGATGATAATGATAGTGATGATAATGATGATAATGATAGTGATGATAATGATAGTGATGATAATGATGATAATGATAGTGATGATAATGATGGTGATGATAATGATAGTGATGATAATGATAGTGTTGATAATGATACTGTTGATAATGATGATAATGATAGTGATGATAATGATAGTGATGGTAATGATAGTGATGATAATGATAGTGATGATAATGATAGTGATGATAATGATAGTGTTGATAATGATAGTGATGATAATGATGATAGTGATAGTGATGATAATGATAGTGATGATAATGATAGTGATGATAATGATGATAATGATAGTGATAATAATTCAATTCAATTCAATTTTATTGCAATTCAATATGGTGTAATACACGATTGAGTCCAGTCAATAGTAAGCAAGTACATATGAGTAGCAAAGACGTTAATAATAAACAATAACAATAATAATGATAATAATAGTAATATACCAAGAACTGATTAACCAAGTAGTAGAGACTATGCACAATGAACTATTTACAGTATGTACAATTTATAATTAAATTTATACAACTTATAGAATATAAATACAAAACTAGTGCTGTCAATGCAATATTACAAGCTAGTAATTATTTACTATTACAGAATTTATTTACACAGATATTCATCAGTACTGTAAAACGATTTACTAATCAATAACTGTTTTAACAGTTGTTTAAATTTATTTAAATTATTATTGTGCCATTTCTTTATTTCTTCTGGTAGTCCATTATAAAATTTTATTCCAGTAAAACTAGGCATCTTTTCATACAAATGTAATCTGTCACTAGGAATAGCATAGTCATTTTTAAGTCTGGTATTGTATCTATGAACATCAGAGTTGGTTAGTGACAAAGAGTTGTACTTTATAAAATGTAGAATGGTTTTGTAAATATATAAGCTTGGTAGGGTTAAAATATTTAATTGCTTAAAGGTATTTCTGCATGGCTCATTGAAATTTAGTTTGCCTAAGTATCGAACTGCCCTTTTTTGTAAAATAAATATTTTACCAAAATTTGCTTTAGATGTGGTGCCCCATAGTTCAATTGCATAAGCCATATGCGAGTGAATAAGGGAGTAGTATATAGCTATTGCTGCTTCAATTGGAATAAATTTATTTAAATATTTCAGAACAAATAGATTTTTGCTGATAATTGATCCCAGTTTTTGTATGTGTCCAGCATGGGTAAGTGATTTGTCTATATT
Organism: Tenodera sinensis; assembly: GCA_030765045.1. Taxonomy (NCBI): domain Eukaryota; kingdom Metazoa; phylum Arthropoda; class Insecta; order Mantodea; family Mantidae; genus Tenodera; species Tenodera sinensis. The sequence goes on along the minus strand of CM060974.1, from coordinate 55,847,687 downwards.
TAATCCAAGAAGATTTACAGAGTTGACGCTATGGACCACATTGTCGTTTATGGAAAGTTGTAATGATGGCCCAACTGTTTTAAATCCAAAGGTAATTAATTCACATTTAGCTGCATTTACATACATATTTAGGCTACTGAAGTATGTAACTATAGTATTTACAGTATCATCGAGACTTCTATTCAGTGCACACAAATTTTTATTACAGTCTAAAATGGTTGTATCATCAGCATATTGTACTAGTCCGGTATTATCTGATATAATTTCATTTATGTCATGAATATAAAGAATAAATAATAAAGGTCCTAATATAGATCCCTGTGGTACTCCATAAGTTAGATCCTGCATCTGTGAATGTTGTTCATTGTTTTCTGCATTTATGGTCACAAGTTGTTTTCTATTTGACATAAAGGATTTTATTAGCTTATTTGCTATACCTCTAATGCCTAAATTGTATAGCTGAGTTAACAGTTTGTTCCTATCTACACAGTCAAACGCTTTTGTAAGATCTAATAGAACAGCAGCGGTATGTGTATCTGACTCAATGTTTCCAATAATCATTTCAACTAGGTGAACTTAATGATAGTGATGGTAATGATGGTAATAGTAGTGATGATGATAATGATAGTGATGATAATGACTGTGATGATAGTGATAGTGATGATAATGATAGTGATGGTAATGATGATAATGATAGTGATGATAATGATGATAATGATAGTGATGATAATGATAGTGATGATAATGACTGTTGATAATGATAGTGTTGATAATGATAGTGTTGATAATGATAGTGATGATAATGATAGTGATGATAATGATAGTGGTAATAATGATGGTGATGGTAATGATGGTGATAGTAATGATGATGATGATAATGATAGTGATGATAATGATAGTGATGTTAATGATAGTGATGTTAATGATAGTGATGATAAAGATGATAATGATAGTGTTGATAATGATAGTGATGATAATGATAGTGTTGATAATGATAGTGATGATACTGATGGTAATGATAGTGATGATAATGATAGTGATGATAATGATAGTGATGATAATGATGATAATGATAGTGATGATAATGATAGTCATGATAATGATAGTGTTGATAATGATATTGTTGATAATGATGATAATGATAGTGATAATAATGATAGTGATGGTAATGATAGTGATGATAATGATGATAATGATAGTGATGATAATGATAGTGTTGATAATGATAGTAATGATAATGATAGTGATGATAATGATAGTGATGATAATGATAGTGAAGATAATGATAGTGATGATAATGATGATAATAATAGTGATAATAATGATAGTGATGGTAATGATAGTGTTGATAATGATAGTGTTGATAATGATAGTAATGATAATGATAGTGATGATAATGATGATAATGATAGTGATAATAATGATAGTGATGGTAATGATGGTGATAGTAATGATGATGATAATGATGGTGATGATAATGACTGTGAATATAATGATAGTGATGATAATGATAGTGATGATAATGATAGTGATGATAATGATAGTGATGATAATGATGATAATGATAATGATGATAATGATAGTGATGATAATGATAGTGTTGATAATGTTAGTGTTGATAATGTTAGTGTTCATAATGATAGTGATGATAATGATGATAATGATAGTGATAATAATGATAGTGATGGTAATGATGGTGATAGTAATGATGATGATGATAATAGTGATAGTGATGATAATGATAGTGATGATAATGATAGTGATGTTAATGATAGTGATGTTAATGATAGTGATGTTAATGATAGTGATAGTAATGATAGTGATGGTAATGATGGTGATAGTAATGGTGATGATAATGATAGTGATAATGACTGTGATGATAATGATAGTGATGATAATGATAGTGATGATGATAGTGATGGTAATGATAGTGATAATAATGATAGTGATGATAATGATGGTGATAATAATGATAGTGTTGATAATGATGATAATGATAGTGATAATAATGATAGTGATGGTAATGATGGTGATAGTAATGATGATAATGATAGTGATGATAACGATAGTGATGTTAATGATAGTGATGTTAATGATAGTGATGGTAATAATGGTGATAGTAATGATGATGTAAATGATAGTGATAATAATGATAGTGATGATAACGATAGTGATGATAATGATAGTGTTGATAATAATAGTGATGATAATGATACTGATGATAATGATAGTGTTGATAATGATAGTGATGATAATGATAGTGTTGATTATGGTAGTGATGCTAATGATAGTGATAATAATGATAGTGGTGGTAATGATGATGATAATGATAGTGATGATAATTATAATGATGATAATGATAGTGCTGATAATGATAGTGATGATAATGATAGTGATAGTAATGATAGTGATGATAATGATAGTGATGATAATGATGATAATGATAATGATGATAATGATAGTGATGATAATGATAGTGTTGATAATGTTAGTGTTGATAATGTTAGTGTTCATAATGATAGTGATGATAATGATGATAATGATAGTGATAATAATGATAGTGATGGTAATGATGGTGATAGTAATGATGATGATGATAATAGTGATAGTGATGATAATGATAGTGATGTTAATGATAGTGATGTTAATGATAGTGATGATAATGATAGTGTTGATAATGATAGTGATGATAATGATGATAATGATAGTGATGATAATGATAGTGATGATAATGATAGTGAAGATAATGATAGTGATGATAATGATGGTGATAATAATGATAGTGATGATAATGACAGTGTTGATAATGTTAGTGTTGATAATGTTAGTGTTGATAATGATAGTGATAATAATGATAGTGATGATAATGATGATAATGATAGTGATAATAATGATAGTGATGGTAATGATGGTGATAGTAATGATGATAATGATAGTGATGATAACGATAGTGATGTTAATGATAGTGATGTTAATGATAGTGATAGTAATGATAGTGATGGTAATGATGGTGATAGTAATGATGATGTAAATGATAGTGATAATAATGATAGTGATGATAATGATAGTGATGATAATGATAGTGTTGATAATAATAGTGATGATAATGATACTGATGATAATGATAGTGTTGATAATGATAGTGATGATAATGATAGTGTTGATTATGGTAGTGATGCTAATGATAGTGATAATAATGATAGTGGTGGTAATGATGATGATAATGATAGTGATGATAATGATAATGATGATAATGATAGTGCTGATAATGATAGTGATGATAATGATAGTGATAGTAATGATAGTGATGATAATGATGATAATAATAGTGATGATAATGATAGTGTTGATAATGATAGTGTTGATAATGATAGTGATGATAATGATAGTGTTGGTAATGATAGTGATGATAATGATAGTGATGATAATGATGATAATGATAGTGATGATAATGATAGTGATGATAATGATGATAATGATAGTGATGATAATGATAGTGATGATAATGATAGTGATGATAATGATAGTGTTGATAATGATACTGTTGATAATGATGATAATGATAGTGATGATGATGATAGTGATGGTAATGATAGTGATGATAATGATAGTGATGATAATGATAGTGATGATAATGATAGTGTTGATAATGATAGTGATGATAATGATGATAATGATAGTGATGATAATGATAGTGTTGATAATGATAGTAATGATAATGATAGTGATGATAATGATAGTGATGATAATGATAGTGAAGATAATGATAGTGATGATAATGATGATAATAATAGTGATAATAATGATAGTGATGGTAATGATAGTGTTGATAATGATAGTGTTGATAATGATAGTGATGATAATGATGATAATGATAATGATGATAATGATAGTGATGATAATGATAGTGTTGATAATGTTAGTGTTGATAATGTTAGTGTTCATAATGATAGTGATGATAATGATGATAATGATAGTGATAATAATGATAGTGATGGTAATGATGGTGATAGTAATGATGATGATGATAATAGTGATAGTGATGATAATGATAGTGATGATAATGATAGTGATGTTAATGATAGTGATGTTAATGATAGTGATGTTAATGATAGTGATAATAATGATAGTGATGATAACGATGGTGATAATAATGATAGTGATGATAATGATGATAATGATAGTGATAATAATGATAGTGATGGTAATGATGGTGATAGTAATGATGATAATGATAGTGATGATAACGATAGTGATGTTAATGATAGTGATGTTAATGATAGTGATGGTAATAATGGTGATAGTAATGATGATGTAAATGATAGTGATAATAATGATAGTGATGATAACGATAGTGATGATAATGATAGTGTTGATAATAATAGTGATGATAATGATACTGATGATAATGATAGTGTTGATAATGATAGTGATGATAATGATAGTGTTGATTATGGTAGTGATGCTAATGATAGTGATAATAATGATAGTGGTGGTAATGATGATGATAATGATAGTGATGATAATTATAATGATGATAATGATAGTGCTGATAATGATAGTGATGATAATGATAGTGATAGTAATGATAGTGATGATAATGATAGTGATGATAATGATGATAATGATAATGATGATAATGATAGTGATGATAATGATAGTGTTGATAATGTTAGTGTTGATAATGTTAGTGTTCATAATGATAGTGATGATAATGATGATAATGATAGTGATAATAATGATAGTGATGGTAATGATGGTGATAGTAATGATGATGATGATAATAGTGATAGTGATGATAATGATAGTGATGTTAATGATAGTGATGTTAATGATAGTGATGATAATGATAGTGTTGATAATGATAGTGATGATAATGATGATAATGATAGTGATGATAATGATAGTGATGATAATGATAGTGAAGATAATGATAGTGATGATAATGATGGTGATAATAATGATAGTGATGATAATGACAGTGTTGATAATGTTAGTGTTGATAATGTTAGTGTTGATAATGATAGTGATAATAATGATAGTGATGATAATGATGATAATGATAGTGATAATAATGATAGTGATGGTAATGATGGTGATAGTAATGATGATAATGATAGTGATGATAACGATAGTGATGTTAATGATAGTGATGTTAATGATAGTGATAGTAATGATAGTGATGGTAATGATGGTGATAGTAATGATGATGTAAATGATAGTGATAATAATGATAGTGATGATAATGATAGTGATGATAATGATAGTGTTGATAATAATAGTGATGATAATGATACTGATGATAATGATAGTGTTGATAATGATAGTGATGATAATGATAGTGTTGATTATGGTAGTGATGCTAATGATAGTGATAATAATGATAGTGGTGGTAATGATGATGATAATGATAGTGATGATAATGATAATGATGATAATGATAGTGCTGATAATGATAGTGATGATAATGATAGTGATAGTAATGATAGTGATGATAATGATGATAATAATAGTGATGATAATGATAGTGTTGATAATGATAGTGTTGATAATGATAGTGATGATAATGATAGTGTTGGAAATGATAGTGATGATAATGATAGTGATGATAATGATGATAATGATAGTGATGATAATGATAGTGATGATAATGATGATAATGATAGTGATGATAATGATAGTGATGATAATGATAGTGATGATAATGATAGTGTTGATAATGATACTGTTGATAATGATGATAATGATAGTGATGATGATGATAGTGATGGTAATGATAGTGATGATAATGATAGTGATGATAATGATAGTGATGATAATGATAGTGTTGATAATGATAGTGATGATAATGATGATAATGATAGTGATGATAATGATAGTGATGATAATGATGATAATGATAGTGATAATAATTCAATTCAATTTAATTTTATTGCAATTCAATATGGTGTAATACACGATTGAATCCAGTCAATAGTAAGCAAGTACATATGAGTAGCAAAGACGTTAATAATAAACAATAAGAATAATAATGATAATAGTAGTAATATACAAAGAACTGATTAACCAAGTAGTAGAGACTATGCACAATGAACTATTTACAGTATGTACAATTTATAATTAAATTTATACAACTTATAGAATATAAATACAAAACTAGTGCTGTCAATGCAATATTACAAGCTAGTTATTATTTACTATTACAGAATTTATTTACACAGATATTCATCAGTACTGTAAAACGATTTACTAATCAGGAACAGTTTTAACTGTTGTTTAAATTTATTTAAATTATTATTGTGCCATTTCTTTATTTCTTCTGGTAGTCCATTATAAAATTTTATTCCAGTAAAACTAGGCATCTTTTCATACAAATGTAATCTGTGACTAGGAATAGCATAGTCATTTTTATGTCTGGTATTGTATCTATGAACATCAGAGTTGGTTAGTGACAAAGAGTTGTACTTTATAAAATGTAGAATGGTTTTGTAAATATATAAGCTTGGTAGGGTTAAAATATTTAATTGCTTAAAGGTATTTCTGCATGGCTCATTGAAATTTAGTTTGCCTAAGTATCGAAGTGCCCTTTTTTGTAAAATAAATATTTTACCAAAATTTGCTTTAGATGTGGTGCCCCATAGTTCAATTGCATAAGCCATATGCGAGTGAATAAGGGAGTAGTATATAGCTATTGCTGCTTCAATTGGAATAAATTTATTTAAATATTTCAGAACAAATAGATTTTTGCTGATAATTGATCCCAGTTTTTGTATGTGTCCAGCATAGGTAAGTGATTTGTCTATATTTAATCCAAGAAGATTTACAGAGTTGACGCTATGGACCACATTGTCGTTTATGGAAAGTTGTAATGATGGCCCAACTGTTTTAAATCCAAAGGTAATTAATTCACATTTAGCTGCATTTACATACATATTTAGGCTACTGAAGTATGTAACTATAGTATTTACAGTATCATCGAGACTTCTATTCAGTGCACACAAATTTTTATTACAGTCTAAAATGTTTGTATCATCAGCATATTGTACTAGTCCGGTATTATCTGATATAATTTCATTTATGTCATGAATATAAAGAATAAATAATAAAGGTCCTAATATAGATCCCTGTGGTACTCCATAAGTTAGATCCTGCATCTGTGAATGGTGTTCATTGTTTTCTGCATTTATGGTCACAAGTTGTTTTCTATTTGACATAAAGGATTTTATTAGCTTATTTGCTATACCTCTAATGCCTAAATTGTATAGCTGAGTTAACAGTTTGTTCCTATCTACACAGTCAAACGCTTTTGTAAGATCTAGTAGAACAGCAGCGGTATGTGTATCTGACTCAATGTTTCCAATAATCATTTCAACTAGGTGAACTTAATGATAGTGATGGTAATGATGGTAATAGTAGTGATGATGATAATGATAGTGATGATAATGACTGTGATGATAGTGATAGTGATGATAATGATAGTGATGGTAATGATGATAATGATAGTGATGATAATGATGATAATGATAGTGATGATAATGATAGTGATGATAATGACTGTTGATAATGATAGTGTTGATACTGATAGTGCTGATAATGATAGTGATGATAATGATGATAATGATACTGGTAATAATGATAGTGATGGTAATGATGGTGATAGTAATGATGATGATAATGATAGTGATGATAATGATAGTGATGTTAATGATAGTGATGTTAATGATAGTGATGATAATGATGATAATGATAGTGATGATAATGATAGTGATGATAATGATAGTGTTGATAATGATAGTGATGATACTGATGGTAATGATAGTGATGATAATGGTAGTGATGATAATGATAGTGATGAAAATGATGATAATGATAGTGATGATAATGATAGTCATGATAATGATAGTGTTGATAATGATATTGTTGATAATGATGATAATGATAGTGATAATAATGATAGTGATGGTAATGATAGTGATGATAATGATGATAATGATAGTGATGATAATGATAGTGGTGATAATGATAGTAATGATAATGATAGTGATGATAATGATAGTGATGATAATGATAGTGAAGATAATGATAGTGATGATAATGATAGTGAAGATAATGATAGTGATGATAATGATGATAATAATAGTGATAATAATGATAGTGATGATAATGATAGTGTTGATAATGATGATAATGATAGTGATAATAATGATAGTGATGGTAATGATAGTGATGGTAATGATGGTGATAGTAATGATGATGATAATGATGGTGATGATAATGACTGTGAATATAATGATAGTGATGATAATGATAGTGATGATAATGATAGTGATGATAATGATAGTGATGATAATGATGATAATGATAATGATGATAATGATAGTGATGATAATGATAGTGTTGATAATGTTAGTGTTGATAATGTTAGTGTTGATAATGATAGTGATGATAATGATGATAATGATAGTGATAATAATGATAGTGATGGTAATGATGGTGATAGTAATGATGATGATGATGATGATAGTGATAGTGATGATAATGATAGTGATGTTAATGGTAGTGATGTTAATGATAGTGATGTTAATGATAGTGATAGTAATGATAGTGATGGTAATGATGGTGATATTAATGATGATGATAATGATAGTGATAATGACTGTGATGATAATGATAGTGATGATAATGATAGTGATGATGATAGTGATGGTAATGATAGTGATAATAATGATAGTGATGATAATGATGGTAATGATGGTGATAGTAATGATGATGATAATGATAGTGATGATAATGGCTGTGATGATAATGATAGTGATGTTAATGATAGTGATGTTAATGATAGTGATAGCAATGATAGTGATGGTAATGATGCTGATAGTAATGATGATGATAATGATGGTGATGATAATGATACTGTTGATAATGATAGTGTTGATAATGATAGTATTGATAATGATAGTGTTGATAATGATAGTGATGATAATGATAGTGATGATAATGATGATAATGATAGTGATGATAATGATAGTGATGATAATGATAGTGATGTTAATGATAGTGATGTTAATGATAGTGATAGTAATGATAGTGATGGTAATGATGCTGATAGTAATGATGATGATAATGATGGTGATGATAATGATAGTGTTGATAATGATAGTGTTGATAATGATAGTATTGATAATGATAGTGTTGATAATGATAGTGATGATAATGATAGTGATGATAATGATGATAATGATAGTGATGATAATGATAGTGATGATAATGATGATAATGATAGTGATGATAATGATAGTGATGATAATGATAGTGTTGAGAATGATAGTGATGATAATGATAGTGATGTTAATGATAGTGATGTTAATGATAGTGATAGTAATGATAGTGGTGGTAATGATGGTGATAGTAATGATGATGATAATGATAGTGATGATAATGATAGTGATGTTAAAGATAGTGATGTTAATGATAGTGATAATAATGATAGGGATGATAATGATAGTGATGATAATGATGATAATGATAGTGATGATAATGATAGTGATGATAATGATAGTGATGATAATGATAGTGTTGATAATGATAGTGTTGATAATGATAGTAATGATAATGATAGTGTTGATAATAATGATAATGATAGTGATGATAATGACTGTGATGATAATGATAGTGATGATAATGATAATGATGATAATGATAGTGATGATAATGATAGTGATGATAATGATAGTGTTGATAATGATGATAATATTAGTGATAATAATGATAGTGATGGTAATGATAGTGATGATAATGATAGTGATGATAATGATGACAATGATAGTGTTGATAATGATAGTGATGATGATAATGATAGTGATGATAATGATAGTGATGATAATGATAGTGATGATAATGATGATAATGATAGTGATAATAATGATAGTGATGGTAATGATGCTAATGATAGTGATAATAATGATAGTGATGATAATGATAGTGATGTTAATGATAGTGATAGTAATGATAGTGATGGTAATGATGGTGATAGTAATGATGATGATAATGATAGTGATGATAATGATAGTGATGTTAAAGGTAGTGATGATAATGATAGTGATGGTAATGATGCTAATGATAGTGATAATAATGATAGTGATGATACTGATGGTGAGATTAATGATAGTGATAGTAATGATAGTGATGGTAATGATGGTGATAGTAATGATGATGTAAATGATAGTGATAATAATGATAGTGATGATAATGATAGTGATGATAATGATAGTGTTGATAATAATAGTGATGATAATGATACTGATGATAATGATAGTGTTGATAATGATAGTGATGATAATGATAGTGTTGATTATGGTAGTGATGCTAATGATAGTGATAATAATGATAGTGGTGGTAATGATGATGATAATGATAGTGATGATAATGATAATGATGATAATGATAGTGCTGATAATGATAGTGATGATAATGATAGTGATAGTAATGATAGTGATGATGATGATGATGATGATGATAATAGTGATGATAATGATAGTGTTGATAATGATAGTGATGATAATGATAGTGTTGATAATGATAGTGATGATAATGATAGTGATGATAATGATGATAATGATAGTGATGATAATGATAGTGATGATAATGATGATAATGATAGTGATGATAATGATAGTGATGATAATGATAGTGATGATAATGATAGTGATGATAATGATAGTGATGATAATGATGATAATGATAGTGATGATAATGATAGTGATGGTAATGATGGTGATAGTAATGATGATGATAATGATAGTGATGATAATGATAGTGATGTTAATGATAGTGATAGTAATGATAGTGATGCTAATGATGGTGATAGTAATGATGATGATAATGATAGTGATGTTAAAGATAGTGATGTCAATGATAGTGATAATAATGATAGTGATGATAATGATAGTGATGATAATGATGATAATGATAGTGATGATAATGATAGTGATGATAATGATAGTGTTGATAATGATAGTGTTGATATTGATAGTGATGATAATGATAGTGATGATAATGATAGTGTTGATAATGATGATAATGATAGTCATGATAATGACTGTGATGATAATGATAGTGATGATAATGATAGTGATGATAATGATGATAATTTTAGTGATGATAATGATAGTGATGATAATGATAGTGTTGATAATGGTGATAATGATAGTGATAATAATGATAGTGATGGTAATGATAGTGATGATAATGATAGTGATGATAATGATGATAATGATAGTGATGATAATGATAGTGATGATAATGATAGTGTTGATAATGATACTGATGATAATGATGATAATTATAGTGATGATAATGATAGTGATGGTGATGATAGTGATGATAATGATAGTGATGATAATGATGATAATGATTGTGATAATAATGATAGTGATGGTAATGATGGTGATAGTAATGATGATGATAATGATAGTGATGATAATGCCTGTGATGATAATGATAGTGATGATAGTGATGATAATGATAGTGATGATAATGATAGTGATGATAATGTTAGTGATGGTAATGATGATAATGATAGTGATGATAATGATGATAATGATAGTGATGATAATGATAGTGATGATAATGACAGTGTTGATAATGATAGTGTTGATAATGATAGTGTTGATAATGATAGTGATGATAATGATGATAATGATAGTGATAATAATGATAGTGATGGTAATGATGGTGATAGTAATGATGATAATGATAGTGATGATAATGATAGTGATGTTAATGATAGTGATGTTAATGATAGTGATGATAGTGATGATAATGATAGTGATGATAATGATAGTGATGATAATGATAGTGTTGATAATGATAGTGATGATAATGATAGTGATGATAATGATAGTGTTGATAATGATAGTGAAGATAGTGATAGTAATGATAATGATGATAATGATAGTGATAATAATGATAGTGATGATAATGATAGTGTTGATAATGATAGTGTTGATAATGATAGTCATGATAATGATAGTGATGATAATGATGATAATGATAGTGATAATAATGATAGTGATGGTAATGATGGTGATAGTAATGATGATGATAATGATAGTGATGATAATGATAGTGATGTTAATGATAGTGATGAGAATGATAGTGTTGATAATGATAGTGATGATAATGATGATAATGATAGTGATGATAATGATAGTGATGATAATGATAGTGAAGATAATGATAGTGATGATAATGATGGTGATAATAATGAGAGTGATGATAATGACAGTGTTGATAATGTTAGTGTTGATAATGTTTGTGTTGATAATGATAGTGATGATAATGATAGTGATGATAATGATGATAATGATAGTGATAATAATGATAGTGATGGTAATGATGGTGATAGTAATGATGATAATGATAGTGATGATAACGATAGTGATGTTAATGATAGTGATGTTAATGATAGTGATAGTAATGATAGTGATGGTAATGATGGTGATAGTAATGATGATGATAATGATAGTGAGGATAATGACTGTGATGATAATGATAGTGATGGTAATGATAGTGATGATGATAGTGATGGTAATGATAGTGATAATAATGATAGTGATGATAATGATGGTAATGATGGTGATAGTAATGATGATGATAGTGATGATAATGGCTGTGATGATAATGATAGTGATGATAATGATAGTGATGTTAATGATAGTGATGTTAATGATAGTGATATTAATGATAGTGATGGTAATGATGGTGATAGTAATGATGATGATAATGATAGTGATGATAATGACTGTGATGATAATGATAGTGATGATAATGATAGTGATGTTAATGATAGTGATGATAATGATAGTGTTGATACTGATAGTGATGATAATGATAGTGATGGTAATGATGATAATGATAGTGATGATAATGATTGGAATGATAATGATAGTGATGGTAATGATGATGCTGATAGTGATGGTAATAAAGATGGTGCTGATGATGATGGTAATGATGGTAGTAATGATTATGATGGTAGTGATGATGATAATGATAGCGGTGATGAGTGTGATGATAATAGTGAGGGTAATGCTGATGGTAATGATGATGATAGTAATGATGATTGTAATGATGATAGTAATGATGGTGGTGGTGATGATGTTGTTGATGATGATGATGATGATACTGATGATGATGATGATGATGATGATGATGATGATGATGATGATGGTAATAATAGATAGTTTTCAGTACTTGAAGCCCCGGCATTGGCGATGTCCTTTAAGCTGTGGTGGTTGGTTGTCTTCTGTAACTGGGTTAAGTTGTCGGAGTTAGAGAAATTCTCTAGCTGTTCATGTCTGATTAGAGTGCAAGGAGTTTACTTGTTGGAGTTGGTTTGATAGTAGATGATGTAATTGTTGTTACTGAGACAGCATTTCATGTTGGAATTGATGGCCGAAAGTTGAGAAATAATATTTGTGTTGTGTTCTTGTAGTTGTTTAGTGATTGTCTTCTCCATGGTGTCCAGTCACTCATGTGGTTTGTTGCATTCTGCTGTGTGATACTATTGAAAGGACCAGTATATATGCCATCTGCTGGTACAGTAAAAAAAAATCACACATCAGTCATTCATTATTCTTATGACAGGAGAGATTTATGCTTATGAAACGTGGATGGCTGTTGATCATTATACTTGGCTTGAAGCCCAAGAACATCTGGAATAAAGCATTTTCTCAGTAAGGACACACAAGCCCCCATACACAACTGTTTCTCTGGATAACTAAGATATAATCATTTAACTTGTTTATAATATTTATCTCCCCTTGGCAAGCCAATGTTCATTTAAACTGACAATGCCCACTTTTAGTTCCTCGGTTTAATCTTCAAAGATTTGTAAAGCTAGTCTTGATTTTACACTTTGAATGTTCAAGTGCAATAGCAGACATTCCCTTTTACCTTACAGAGAGAAACAGTCTTGTGTAAGCCAGAGGTCTAATGTAATGTCATGATATTTTCAAAGCAGAGACAACAGAAATGGAAAAAGATTGAATGTGCCAGAGGTTGTACACCATGACAGTGTCATCAAGATCTTCAAGAGGCTTGCAAAGAATCTGCATTGCCTTACAGAACAATGGTATGGTGCGAAATGCCTTCAACAAAGGATTCCAAGGTGTGGCAGACAATGTAGCAGGTCATCCTAGTATCAGTGAAGATGTGCATGCTTTTACAGTGTTACGGGATACCGATCGATGCCATGTTATTATGAACTGGCCAGAGATATCAGGTTAGCTCATACACTGTGCTTCATGTTCTGAAGGAATGGGAATGAAAAAAATTGCATCACAATGGATTCTACATGTTTACGGAAATGCAGAAATGGTTCTGAAACAACATTGCTTGGCCACATACAGCACAAGCTGTAACTGATTTGTCCAGTCAATGGGGCTGGGAAGTATTTATGACTTTGACTTGATTCCAAAGATGAAGGAACCACTTTGGTGCAGTTTTTGTAATTATTATATAAAACGTTGTCTTTGAGCTATTGAGATCTTTGTGATCTCAGGGCGTGGTAACTGATGGAATGAAAAATCACACAATGTTTTTTCACCACAATGTATTATTTTATTAACACTTTTTCGATATTTTATATTAAATTATTCCTCTTAGCACCGTTCTAAATGCTTAAAACCTTTCCACTTTTTCATTTAGTAGAACTTATGCTAGATGAAAGTCTGGTGAAAGTTCCATGTTCACACGCTACACCAATACGTCCTCATGCCTTGATTACACACACGCAAATGGGCAGATTATGGCATCACCTCACGTGACACCGCCTTTTTCGTATACATCCGCGTATGCGTCCATCAAATAGTTCTTTCTTGTTAGGGAAGCAATCCCTAACCATCCTCCCTTATGGAACACATATAATTCTAATATTTATACATATATATTAAAATCAAATATGGAAAGATTTATGACGTCTTTGGGCAAACTTAGTTGTTCGTAACAATGAACATTATTAACACGTTTTTGCCATTTAACCAACACATACCAACATCAAAAAACAAATTGCACTTTCAACAAATATTCATATAAACGATTTTCTTTTGGGGTTTTCTAATATTCTGTCTCAACTTCATGGCATTTACTTCAGAACTGTTTGGAATATTCGTCAGGCAGTAGACCACTCCATTCAAACTATCAACAGAACTGGTGCTGCTGAGGGCATCCTATGACTTCCACATTGCTGGCAACAGGTTATACAAAATACTGGTGATTACTATGAATGACAGTAAAGCTTGGTAACATGTATCTCTTTTGTGTCAGTTGTAAATAAATAGTTGTCACTATTAAAGTTCGAACCCTTGCATTTTTGACACCTTCTTTCATGGCAGCTAGTTTAACTGACAAATGAATTATTAAATGAATTGTACATATGTTTCCAATAAAATGAACTGGTAATTAATACCAACAAAACTGTTGCTGTGCATTTTCGCAACAGATAAAATATGAATATGGTGAGATGGAAACTGTCATTAAATGCAAGTGAAATTTACTACAATGAGGAAACAAATTTCTTAGGGATGAATATTACAGAAATACTTAAGTACAACACACGTTTAAAATCATTGGTGCAAAAGCTCAGTTCTGTTGCATATATGATCTATTCACTTAGGAATACAGACAGCAATAAAATGTTAAGAAATATATATTTTGCCCATTTTCAGTCTCTACTGAGATATGGAGATTTTAGAGTGGTGGAAGTGACAGTGAAGAGATTTTAAGAATGCAGAAAAAGGTTCTAAAAATGATGGATAGAATGCAAACAGGGAATTGTGCAGGGTAATCTTCGAAAGAGACAAAATACAGGTGTGCACAAATGATCTGAGCAGTTTCAAAAATTTATTTTAGCAATATTATTTGACTGAACACTACAAACACTGTATACTCAGATATAGCAACTCATAAAGTCTTTTTTAATGGCTTATTGGTGCTCCATATGTGCTCCATGAGTGACTTTACAAATATCAACTCGATAATGAAGTTCGGCCCACACTCGATGTAGCATGTCCCTGTTAATTTCACCAAATGCATGGATGATGCAGACCTGTAGTTCTTGTAGCTGGGGATATGAGCAGTGCGGAAAATAGCATTGTAGATCAGTGTTAGCAGGACTGGCACATTGAAAATGAAGTAATAAGGTTGCACAATAAACTTAGGTTCTGGAGATTTGTGAGCTGAGGTATGAACGATGACATTTTTGACTTCAGCAGGGGTAAAGTAGTGTCGAAAAGGATCAAGCAATAAAAGGTGCATGAGTTCTTCCTCCACAAGATGATTGAATTCCACAGTGAGCACAAGATTGGGTGAAAACTGTCATGCCAGGAGTTCAGAAAACAGATCGACCATCTCAAGTGACATAGAAAATCAAGCGTTGCCGATCTTAAGAGGTGATATGGCAGCAGAATGGCATGTCAAAATTCTAGTCTTCTGCCATAGGGATCCATCGTGGGCATTTAAGGCTCAAAGTTCTCTATCAGCAGCATTGCAGCACGTAGGGCAGCCTTCAGCTCCTGAGTAGCACAGTTAAAATTAGTTTTATGAAGTGGGCAATATGTATGTTCCCAGAGTTTCTGACAGTCTTTCTTGATGGAATGCAGAAGACGAATCTCAGCAGAGCGGAAAGTCACAGACCAAGGAAGATGTGGATCTTGGATATTGTTGCTGGCAAGGTTGGAAGCACACTGTATATTATGAGTCAGGGTAGAAACAGCCACATCAACATCATGGGGTGACTTAATTGGCACAGTCATAACAGTGAGGTCAACAAGCAAGGAGGTGTACAAAGGCCAATCAAAAGGATGCCATACCAGGGACAGAAAGAAGTATTTGTACTTCACAGCATCTGAGAGAGTAAACGGGACTAATGATCAGAGCTCAGTTTATGAAAAACGGAAAGACGGGAACAATGACAGGAAATATTACATCGAACATCCAGCATGTCCGGAGTCCCACCATTGTGCGGGTAGAACGTGGGTTCAGCTGGACAGATTACATCTAGGTGTAATTGATGAATTGCAGAGTGTAAAAGTTTATCTCTAGGATTTGAGAGGTTTGAACCCCAAAGAGGATGTTTGGAATTAATGTCACCTCCGACTAGAAAGAGGGCTTCAAAAGTATGACTAATACCCCAGAAATCAGCCGGACTAACATCATTCTGAGGAGTAGATTAGAAAGATCCAACTTGAATGTTTGTGGAAGTAGTAGACAGTTGAATCCAAGCAACCTGGAAGGAGTCCTTCAGAAGGGGTGGAAGGGCATGATGAGCGAAACAGATTTTGATGAACACTGCAGAACCACCTGTTCTTGGAGTTAGGGTGATCTGCACGATATACTGGGTGAGTAAAAAGTATGGAACAATGCTGGTAACCCTGCTGTTTCAACTCTATGAAGTGATATTTTTTATAAAAGCTGTAAGATATCAACATGCCCTCATATTACTATGATTACAAATAAAGGCTATGAGTCTTTTTTTTTTTTGTGTAACATTTCTTTTTTCTGCACTCCTCCAGTCCTCAAGTCTCAGAACGTACAAACAAATATCCTTTCAAACTGCAATTTAAATTTGTTAGGACCTTACTGCATGTGTACTGAGAAAAGGAAAATACTTCATTACTTCAAATTGAATAAGTTTTGAATTAAACAATACAGAAGGCTACTTCAATATGTGACTTTGGATTGAACAAATATGGATAAAAGCTAAGCTGATAAGAACAACAATGCCTACTTCATTGAAATATCTTCCTTAAAGTAATTAGTCATGGCACAACTTACAGAAAGGCAACAAATTGAAATATTAATGATGATCGGATATGGTGATAGGAGGGATACCCAAAATGAGCTTTGTATCTTGTTTAATGAACTGCATCCGGAATGAAGGATTACTCATTCTGCAGTAAGCAAAGTTTTGAAAAAAATCAATGAAACTGGAAGTGTTAAAAATAAGGCAAAGTCTTGAAGGCCAAAATAAGTTACAGCTGGTGATAAAGCTCTTGATATTTTATTACCAGTGGAAGAAAACCCACATTTATCTACTTGCCAGCTTGCAATGGACTACAGTGTCAGTCAAAAGTCCATATGCAACTTAATGAAGGTAGTCAAATGGCAACCATACAAGGTACAACTGCTGCAAGAACTCAGTGAAGATGACTTTGACAGACATACTCAGTTTACTGAAACCTTAAATGACATGCTTGATCAGAACCCTAACATCTTGAATAGAATTGTGTTCTCTGATAAAGCTACTTTCTGCTTAAATAGCAGTAATAGTAACCGCTTTTTAGAGAGCACCATATTTTTATGTTTTGGCAGTCACATCGCTCTCTCACAACCCCCAGAATGTCTGGAAGACCACACCTGTTGTTGGTTTATGGGTCTCACCGACCTGACTAGGAGAATTATCAAAATAAATTCACCGACCATATCCTCTATTGCTCTCTTCAATATCATCAGTGAAAAATATTGGAGAGCAAGAGGATTAATGACTTCATTGTCAGAAATCCAGCATTAGCTAACAACAACTTTCTGCTTAAATGGGGATGTAAATTGTTACAACTGTCACTATTGCACTAAAGAGAATCCTCATTGGATGATTGAACAACATACACAACGTTTACAAAAAGTAAATGTGTGGGCTGGTATAATTAGTGGCGGATTGATAGGCCCATTTTACATTGATGACAACTTAAATTCTGAAATGTATTTATGCTTTTTACAAAACGAAATAATTCCTGCTTGTTCTACTTTATTCCCTGGCGAAGGAGGAATTTAAAATTATCTTATTCCAGCAAGATGGTGCCGCTACACATTATGGAAAACAGGTGGTGAAGTGAATGTCTTTTCGTGGTTTAAATTCCATGTGCTGTAATACATCCTAATAAATTTAAATTACAGTTCAAAAAAAAGCATCTACCTGTAGTTCTGAGACTTGAGGGCAAAAAAATGAAAAAGAAAAATGTTGCCATTAGAAAAGGTTGCACCCTGTTCACAATCATAGTAATATGAAAACATGTTGATATCTTACAGATTTTCTAAAAAGTATCACTTCACAAAACCATAAAAACAAAGTTACAAACATTGTTCCATACTTTTTACTCACCCTGTATAGCATACCCAGGAATGTGGAAATGTATGTGAGGAACCAATTTGGTTTCAGTAGCAAGCAGGAGGTCGACCTCATTAACCGTAAGAAAGTATAATAATTCGTGAAACTTATTTGAGACACTGATAATTCCAAGTGCAGATTCGAATGGAAGTGAGGACCAAATTAGCCTGAATACAAAGCAGAACAGGAAGCAATCATTGCAGGATATTAAGGAGAGGCTGTAGAATAATGAAGACAGAGTCCAATTGAGCCATCAGGCAGTCCAATTTTTTATTTTTTTTATTTTTTGAATTAATGTCCTCCAACATTGTGTCATATCGGACAAATGAATGAAAATGGGTGAAATGATGCACAAATGAGCCTGAGGTCCATGGAGCTTTAAGTTACCTGACATTCGTCTTCTCAGGGTAGGGAAAACCTTGGAAAAAAACCTTACCCGGATAACTTACCCTAAGCGAGATTCGAACTCGCAACCTCTTGATCGTGAGGCAGACACGCTAACCATCATGCTACTGAGGCGGGTAGGCAGTCCAATGGAGAATAATTTGATTGACACTGATGGGTTCTGGCTGCATAGGACTGCGAAGCATCATGAGGTGAGTCCCGAGAATCTGGAGACAATGTCTGCCTGTGAACAGCATAACTCAAAAATGAAGTCAGTTAAAAACCAATGTTGGTTAAAGAGGTTGAATCAGAAACTGAAAAATTCAATGGCTTTGCTGGGATTTGAGCCACGGATCTTCCGCTTATCAAGTGGCTGCTCTAACCATTAAGCTACCATGGCCAACTTCCCAGTAGGACATTAAATTCCCCAGATGATTCATAGTTTTTCCCGATTAACCACAAGGGAATCTCACATCAGAGATAAATACCCCATGGTTAGAGCAGCCGCTCGATAAGCGGAAGATCCGTGGTTCAAATCCCAGCTATGGCATTGAATTTTTCAGTTTCTGGTTCAACCTCTTAAACATTGTCCACACATGGCTTGTGTGTTTAAAAACGCCAGCAGTAAGCTTGTGGCATAAATAAATAATAATTACCAATATTGGTACTCAAGTTTAATATCTTTCAAGGATGTGATAAGATGATTTTGAAGACAATTGCTCTACCCTAAATTACCCTTTACTTAGAAAATTTTCTGAAAATTTTGATTTTCTTGAAAATAGCTCTAACAATTTTGATAAAAATACCATATTTTTGAGATATTTTGGTGACAAATGGAATGTATATTTTGAATTTTCTGACTATAGCCTATGTAGTCCAGTTTACTCTGGATTACTTTTGAATAACTTGTAAACCATAAGAGATAGACAAATTCTTAATATACAAAAAATGTTGTTATTGTTAGGTAATGCTGGATTTCTGACAATGAAGTCATTAATCCTCTTGCTCTCCAATATTTTTCACTGATGGATGGGGCACTAGAAGTGGCCGAGCATATTTGAAGGTGGTCTTGATCCATTTCCTCTTGCACATCACAAAGAGGGCAGAGTGGTGAAGAATTGTAGATCTCACTAAAACACAATTTATGTCTAAATAATTTTTTTAGAGTGAACCATTTCGGAGATATTCCTCGTTATTTGTGTCAGTTTTGGAGAACTTAAAACTTTTGTGAAATGAAGCATTATTGTTCATTTTTTCATATTGAGACAGAATATTGGAAGACCCCAAAAGAAAATTGTTTATGTGAATATTATATGTATATTATATATTATATATATTATATGTATTGTAGGCCTTTTTTTTCATTTTTTATTTTTTTTTATTTTTATTTGTATGTGCATCAGACTTTTCAGTTGATAATGTAGATGCCTTTTTTCACATCTTTGACCATGCTCTCATTCATTTCACCAGTTAACCATAAGTTTACCTCTCCATTGTTGACAAAGTCCGTGTTATGAGTTTTGAATTATCTGAGGTACTGTCTATCCTCCTTACTTGGTAATCAAGGCTCTACTGTGTTGATTTATAAACAAGATCATCATTTAAAAGTCTGATAAAATAATTTGAGAAACCATAGTAATCTTCAGATTTAGAATTGCTAAGCCACTTGATTGCCATAGAAATGTTTTCAGGTGTTATATATCACCAGTTAAATTTGGCATTTTTTAGACATTTTGTAATATATTCTATTTTTTCTCCCCGTTATTCCAGTATAATAAGTTTTGTTACAATTGTTACAGAATTATACTTTAGTTTATCAGGTTTCATAGGTATTAGCTAGTCTGTTTTTTTGACAACTTCAGTTTTTATAACATTCTGTGCTGCCTTACATTTGTTTTTTTTGACTCAGGGATCTCCATCTAGGGGATATGTGAATAGCGACCACAAGGTACCCAAGCTGAGCAGAACATTACTTCCACTTACTGGTGTTTTGCTCCTCACTGTAACTTTTCTATCTGACCTTACCTTGGTCATCTCTTGTTCTCTTCCGACCCCAATGCTAATAGGGTTTCTGAGGGCTAGGGAGTCTTTATTTTTCCAACCTCTACATTTCTCTAATTTCTCTATAAAATCTTAACCCCTAACATGCTGACCTGTCATGGCATGTAATACGTCCTCTGATTGGTAATCAGAGGATATGGTCGGTGAATTTATTTTGATAAGTCTCCCGGTCAGGTCGGTGAGACCCATAAACCAACGACAGGTGTGGTCCTCCAGACATTCTGGGGTATGTGAGAGAGCGATGTGACCGCCAAAACATAAAAATATGGTGCCCTCTAAAAATCGGTTATTATACTGCTATTGCTCTATCAATATATTAAATATTGGAGAGCAGGAGGATTAATGACTTCATTGTCAGAAATCCAGCATTACCTAACAACAACATATTTGTTAGAAGTGTAATTTGTTTTTTGATGTTGATATGAGATGGTTAAATGACGAAAACATGTTAATAATGTTCATTGTTATGAACAACTAAGTTTGTTTAAAGACGTCATAAATATTTCCATATTTAATTTTAATATATATGTATAAATATTAGAATTATATGTGTTCCATAATAAAAGCGAAGGGAGGATGGTTAGGGATCACTTCCCTAACAAGAAGGAACTATTTGATGGACACATACGCGGATGTATACGAGAAAGGTAATATCACGTGAGGTGACGCCATAATCCTTCCACTAGCGTGTGTATATTCAAGGTGTAAGGATGTATTGATGTAACGTGTGAACATTGTAGAACATTTACCAGACTTTCATCAAGCATTAGTTCCAATAAATGAAAAAGTGGAAAGGTTTTAAATAATTTAAAACGGTGCTAGGAGGATTTATTTTAATGTAAAATATAGAAAAAGTGTTAATAAGATAATACATTGTGGTGAAGAAACATCGTGTGATTTTTCATTCCATCCATTACCACGACCCGAGATCACAAAGATTTCAAAGGCTCAAAGACCCAATGAAGTTTAAATTATAAAAAACAGCACCAATATGTTAAGCATACAAACAGAGTGGGATCTCAAAGCTTTAAAGTATTGGACTATCACTCAAATCCTACTGTATTCTAATATTCTCGTTGCACCTACAAGGAAATAAACAACAAGATAGTTTGTACAAATGTTTATCTCAACTAACACAAAGAAGATACAGGTATAAGAGTTTGTAAGAATGGTTAGTACAAGAGTAGAGAAAGTCATGTGAGTGCAGCACATCAGATTTTTCGTTTTATAGTAGCCTAAAAGTTTAAAATTTTGTTTAAGCATATTAAGTAGTAGTTTTTTAAATGTCCCCAACAGGGTTCAAGACATTAAATTATTTCCCCAGCTCATCAGAGAAGAATTCCTTCCATGCCAAGGAAGTATTTTTCTTTTTACTGAAAGTATTTACTATTACTGTTCTTTGAAAACGTAGGATAGTTAAATTATATTCAAACCCTCTCTCATGATGTCTCTCTACTGTGTGAGGTAGCCAGCAGTTGCCGGGAAATTTATGCAGGTAGAGGTAGATTAAACTCCTTACCTTATAAAAGGTGCTGGAAATGTTGACCTTGTGCTCTCTAACAGGCAGCACATCTTGTGTAAATATTCTTGCTCACTCTCAGAAGCTTAGCAGCAGGAATTCTTAAGATTTCTTGCATAATGTTTTCTCTAAGTTCCTGTAGTGTGCAAAAATTGGAAAGATATACATTGTCTTTTAAAGAACCCCATAAATAAAAATCACAACTCTTTAGGTCAGGAGAATGAGGGTGCCACAAATTAACACTAATTATTCTGTCATCAAACACCTCTCTTAGTGTCTTTAATGATAAGATATGATATTTAATGATATGGCAGCCCAATGTGCTGTTGCAGAATCTTGCTGGAACTAACCATATGATTTCTCTTCATCTGTCAGGTGATGAAAAATGGCTTCAGAATTAACCTCTGATGTAACTCTGCATTTATTGTTTCATCAAAGAATATGGGCCCTGTTATTCTTCTACATTTATTGCACACCACACTCCAATTTTCTGATCAAAATGAGGCGTTTCATCCACTAGCACAGATTTTTCTGAAGCCTATTAGTGACTATTGTGAGTATTCACATGTCCGGTTAGATGAAACCAAGATTCATCAGTGAGAAACAAAACCTGTGGGTCAATGAAACCTCTTTCTACAGATTGGAAAACTAATAATAATAATAATTCACATTCACATTTGGCTTTAACGCTTGCACTTGTGTGTAGTGATAGGGCTTCAGTTTCAACTGACACATAGCATTTCTCCTAGATGATCGGGTTACACCTGTTTGTTGCACTAGTGTTTTCAGTGATTTTTGAGGTGAACAATCCAAAGCAGCACCAATGTCATCCAGTTTATTTTCAGTTAACACTGACCTCTTCCTCAAATGTTTCTTGTTCAACACTGAACCTGAAGCTTCAAATTTATGTATGACCACATCAGTATCAGTATCAGTATCAGTATCAGTTTACTCACCAATGTAATAAAATTTACAAGTTTCGTCAGATAAAAAACAAAAAATACCAAATTTTACAATTTGAAGAATTTTGTACATTAGACAAGTGAATTCATTTACAATTTTAATTATAAGTTTTACAATTTTAAGAGTTGTTTCATGAGGTATACAATACCAAATTACAATTTTAGTTATGTATACACAACTATCAGATTTTAACTTCAGAGCTACTCTTAAAGGAGAGGTAAACTAACAGCGTACATTTCTTCCTGCCTTATACTCTTCTACAGAATAAAATACATTTTTGATGAGATAGGACTTCATTTCCATTCTCATTTTCACCTCATTATTTATTTTCTTAATTTCACCAGGTAAGTGATTACACAAATCCTTTGTGTTACTCTCAATACATTTCTTTCCAAGGGAGCCTCTTAATCTACTTCTAAAATAGTTTTGCCTAGTTCTAGTGTCATGACTGTGTACATTCATGTTTTCATCATCTTTATTTGCCTTTATTACATGCTTGAGACATTCATAAATGTATAAGCAAGGTAGTGTTAGTAAATTTAATTGTTTGAAAGCGTCTCTACATGAGATTCTAGTCTGCATTTTTTTATTACCCTTATCGCTCTTTTCTGTAGTCTGAATATTTTCAGTAAATGTCGATCCCCATACTATCAGCCCGTATTTCACATGCAAATGCACAAAATCATAATATACCTTTATTACACTATCCTCTGCCATATTTTGTGCTACCTGTTTTAATATGTTGTTGTTAGCTAATGCTGGATTTCTGACAATGAAGTCATTAATCTTCTTGCTCTCCAATATTATTAAAGAGAGCAATAGCAGTAATAGTAACCGCTTTTTAGAGAGCACCATATTTTTATGTTTTGGCAGTCACATCGCTCTCTCACAACCCCCAGAATGTCTGGAGGGCCACACCTGTCGTTGGTTTACGGGTCTCACCGACCTGACCGGGAGACTTATCAAAATAAATTCACCGACCATATCCTCTGATTACCAATCAGAGGACGTATTACATGCCATGACAGGTCAGTATGATAGGGTTTAAGATTTTATAGAGAAATGGAGCGGTTGGAAAAATAAAGACTACCTAGCCCTCAGGAACCCTAATAGCATTGGGGTCGGAAGAGAACAAGAGATGACCAAGGTAGGTCAGGTAAAAAAGTTACAGTGAGGAGCAAAACACCAGTAAGTGGAAGTAATGTTCTGCTCAGCTTGGGTACCTTGTGGTTGCCATTCACATATCCCCTAGACGGAGACCCCTGAGTAAACTTAGACAAATATGCGCTTCCAGTGTCTGCTAATTCTTTTTTGTCTTAAGGGGTATATACAGACTGTCCCAAAAAACACAGACAACGGTTAGTACATATGTTATGCGGGACATCAAATGGATCGGCTTCCAAATAGGAACCCCCGTCCAGAGGTGCACGGTGTGGACGCTGTAGCACAGCGAAGCGTGAGATGGTTGTAAGTTTACGTTTCGCAATAAACCTCACATCGAGCTGTCTACATTACAAACCGGCTTCGAACTGTGTACCGCTCATGTCGTTGCAGACGTTATATCGGCGGTGGTGCTAAGCCTCATGCACATGACCCAAAACGTGCAGTTGTCTTTGAAGATTTTCAATCGCTCCGTGGACTCGAGCTGCAAGGTCCACTGATGACATTGCAGGAGTATATTACACCATACTCTTCATACAACTCCACAAAAAATAGTCGAGAGGTGTCAGATCTGGCGACCATGCTGACCACGGAACTGGTCCACCTCTACCAATCCATCGATTTGAATATGCGACGTTAAAGTGATTACACACATTTACATCAATGTGTGCTGGAACTCATGTTGGTCATCTCCGCAGCTGTGTACTGCTGTACCCATACCGCTATTGACAGGCTGAGAACAGCCCGAGGTGTGTCAATAATGTACGTACCCTTTTAGGGCTTAACCACTTTATGACGGGATGTGGGGTTTCTCAGGGTGATGGATGATGATAAGGTTGAGGGTAGAAAGGAGGTAGTAACTTTATGCTCCTCAACGGCTGCTTTTCAGTGTGCAACTTTTGATGGGCACTGCTGGTCTGTTGAATCCAAATATGGAGGTTTGAAATTTAGAACTTTGATTCCAAGCTTCTCTTGGAAGGACTGTATGGGAGCTCAGGTTGTGCTGTTGTTGGAGTAACTCCTTTGTTACCGGGGGTGCCTGCAAGCCATTCGGGGAACCAGGTGTCGTACAAGCGTGTACTGCTGTTTAAAAAGGGTCCTGTATTAGAAACAGCACACGTAACACAGTAGGTTGCACACCAAGGACTCTATGGAGGAATTTAGCGCATGCGCAGGAATGCTGTTATGTTCAGGTCTACATCTCCAGTACACAGACGGCTAAAGGGTTGCATACCTTCCTTATTAAGATACCAAAAGGAATGTTAACAAATTGTCACAACCGTTCGTTCTCAAACTTAAACGCTCCACAGCGCCCAAACCGCACACCTCCGGACAGGAATTCCTATTCGGAAACCGAGTCTGTCACCCCCACAACATACCAAACGCTGTCAGTGTTTTTTTTTGGGGGGGAGGGGGGGACACCCAGTATATATCTGTATCTGTGTGTGTGTGTGTGTTTACTGACTTTATATATAAAGTAAGTGGATATGAGTGTGGAAGAGAGATAGAGGGAGAGAGATTCAGAGTATTTTTAGTTGTAGGTATGTGTAACAGTTCTGATTGAGAAGACCGCATAACTGGTCGGGAGGGACCGGGTCACTGACCACATCCTTTTTGGTCTAGTTTGTCTAATTTGAAATAAAAATTTATGCTTTCGTGAAACTTAATGTTGTTGTTGTTGTTTTCTAGTGCCTTGCATCTGGCAATGAAGCCATTAGCATTCGTGCTTTCCAATACTTTTGAACTGTAGTTTCTTCTGATCTTAATGCTTCACAGGTCTTCAAGTGTTCTTCATTCATTTCTGCTGGATCGTTACACAGGACACATATTGGTGAAGCTGAGATACCTATTCTGTAGAGGTGACTTGCTAAGCAGTCGTGATTTGTCAATAGTCGGAAGGCTGCAACCGCTGTTTTCCTTGGTCTCTGGGGGATTATATCTGGGTTGGAAAGTAGTGTAATCCATTTTTTATCTTTGGCATTTGTTTCTATTTCTTGTAGGTATGAATGAGAAAAATTTTTAATGATCAAGCGTTTTATTGAGGAATATGAGAAATTGAATTTAGACTTTTGTTTTATTGTTGTGCCTTTCTTTGCAAGTGAGTCTGCAGCTTCATTCCCCATGACTCCACAGTGTGCTGGAATCCATTGGAGATGAACAGTCTTATTAACTTTTTGGAGTTGTGTTAACATTTTGTAGCATTCTCTAATTTTTGTTGACTTCTTTGTAGTATTTGAACATATTCCCTGAATTGCAGCTTTAGAATCTGAAAGAATTACTGCCTTGTTAAATTTATTTAAGGGAAGATTTAATAATTGTCGGAGAGCAATGTATATACTTAATGTAGATATTAGAAATTACGTTATAACGAGTTCAATGAAAGTTTTAACATTTTCTCTGATGTATAAGTAAGGCAATTGGGTATATCAGAGTTGAAGTGTTGAAAAGGTGGCTACATTGTCAAACACGTAATAGATGTTTCAGTCGATGCCAATGTATGAATAAAATGTTTTGTCGTACACGCAAATAATCTTTCAGTGGATTAAGAAAGCGCTGATTGACCCTAATAGGAGTAATAACCCACGATTAGAGGTGTATGAGAAAGTAGTAATGAAAATGTTACCCCCTTTAACATTACCAAAGCAGAATTCTGCTCAAAGTTAAGGGTAATGAGTAGAATATAGAATGAAAATCTACAATTATTGGGCATTATACCTATTCAACGAAACGTTAAATTTTAGGTTTTACCTGCACAGTAAAATATGCACTATTACTATCGTATATACATATTAATTAATAAAAATGAGTTGAAACGTTTTTCGCAATGGTAAAAATGTAGCAGTAATAACTTTGGACATACCATTGCTAAGAACTGTAGTTTCATTTATGTAGAAATATTTTCTAAAAAATTTGACCAATTGATTATTCATAACATTCAAATTTGTTCATGGATGTACATGCCAGTATAAAAATATTGGAAAGTTAGATATTCGTAATTAACACTTCATACTGCAACTTAAAAAGTCTTCCACTGTGCGAAAGGCCTGGTCAGTTAAAATTTACTTTATATTTACTTTAAATTGATTTCACGGCAATGCTCGTATTTGCAACATAGAGTAAAGTCATTGAAATCATCAATATTGAGTGGGATATGTATTTTATTTACTAAAGAGGGTAATGCACACTCCAAAAGTAATGCACACTATTTTTAGTTTCTCTACTGGTAAGTAGAGGAAGTATTATATTCCACCCAAAAATCCGATGTCAAGATTACACCAGAAATATATTGTAACAAATTTAGCACATCTTTTTATTTTCTCAAGCTTCAAGTACAGCCACACTACTAGTTTCTGTCTCTTAATCTTTCCAAACTCTCACACCATACTAGTTTCTGTCTCTACATCTTCAACAACTCAAACTGTCTCTATGGCAACCTCCTTGAAAATCAAAGAGTCTTAATGACATGGAGAAGCCATGTCACACTGCTCCCTCCTCAGAGCTGGTCGTCCCGACCAGCACTATCACTGCGGCATCTCCCTTGCGCCCCGGTGGATTAACCCATCGAACCTCTTCTCCTGGTGGTCCACGAGGGCCTGGTGGTCCTGGTATACCTTGAGGTCCTGGGTTTCCATCTCTTCCAGGCATACCTTTAGTTCCAGGTTCACCATCTTTTCCCGACAATCCTGGAGGTCCAGTCATGCCTTTGTCTCCTGGAGGTCCCTGAGGTCCAGGTAACCCTTGTAGACCAATGAGACCACGGTGTCCTTTTGCACCCTTTGGACCTTCTTCTCCTCTATCACCCTTACCTCCCTCTGGCCCTGGAGGTCCTGGCTTTCCTCTAGCTCCCTGTGGCCCTTCTACACCCTGTGGTCCAGTTTCTCCTCGAAGACCCCGTTCTCCTGCTGGTCCTGGAGGTCCATTTGGACCAGGTGGCCCTGGAAGACCTGGTGCCCCTGGAGTTCCCGGAGGTCCTGAAGGTCCTACAGGTCCCTTATCTCCCGGTCTTCCTGCAATACCAGGTGTTCCTGCTTTACCTGGTGCTCCCTCTGGTCCCTGTTCTCCAATTGGTCCCGGTGGTCCTAGAGGTCCTGCAATACCTTGTGGTCCTGGAGGTCCTTCACTGCCTGGCTTCCCTGGTGGACCTGTCTCACCTTGTGCACCTCTCTGACCTCTGAGGCCAGCAGGTCCTGTTGGGCCGGGTAATCCTGGAAGTCCTCTGTCTCCTGGAGGGCCCTGTGGACCAGGTTGTCCTGGAGCTCCATGTTGTCCTTGAGAGCCTGAGTCACCCTTAGGTCCTTCAGGTCCTGGTGCACCAGCTTGTCCTGGAGGTCCTGGATTGCCCTGTTCACCTTTCATTCCTGGGAATCCACGTTCACCCTTCATTCCAGGCAAGCCTACCAGACCCTGAGGGCCAGGGAATCCTTGTAAACCTTGAGGGCCAGTAGGACCTCGCTCTCCAGGGGGCACGATCCTAGGTATCGCTGTTGGATAGTGTCCCTTGGTCCAGGTAGGACGATGTATGCCATCCTGCTTCGAAATTCTGCAACAGTACCGCCGGTCTTGACGGTCCCTCGTCCAGTTGCCCTTCTTCCTGGTGTGTTGACGGGCCATCCTGCGCACTTTGAAACGGCTCACTGGGTACCATGTCCGCCGACCTCTCTGGCGCACCTTCGCAGCCACCTTGCTTCCGATGGGTCCGGCAACAAACCCCACCACATCCGCGCGAGTCGCGTCCACCGCTGCACTCGTGTTCACTCGTGCTCGGCACGGCCTCTCCTGTATCCTGCCGTCCACGATGATGTCCACCATTCTTCCGTTCACGGCACTATGCGTCAGGTGATTGGATGGCCCCGACGGTCCCCCCATGTCACACGCCAAGTCGGTTCTCGCGTGTTGCTCGTTTGCTTGTGCGCTTCCCTGCTGATCGTCCGAAACGGGCGCAACTGTCGCCTCGGCCACTAGGTGCTCCCTCCCCGGCTCCGCGCTATTCCGTCTGCCCCTGGCATCCAGTACTTTGACGCTCTCGTCAACTCTTACTACCAGGGCGCCAAGACGTTCCCCGTCGTCCTCCACGACGTCCACGTGCTGGCAGAGGTCTTCCACCTTTTCGCCGAGTTGTTCCACGTCTTCCGTCACGCCAATCCGTTCGCCGAGTTGTTCTACGTCTTCCGTCACGCCAATCCGTTCGCCGAGTTGTTCCACGTCTTCCGTCACGCCAATCCGTTCGCCGAGTTGTTCCACGTTTCCCCTCATATCATCCGAAACGGGCGCAACTGTCGCCTCGGCCACTAGGTGCTCCCTCCCCGGCTCCGCGCTATTCCGTCTGCCCCTGGCATCCAGTACTTTGACGCTCTCGTCAACTCTTACTACCAGGGCGCCAAGACGTTCCCCGTCGTCCTCCACGACGTCCACGTGCTGGCAGAGGTCTTCCACCTTTTCGCCGAGTTCTTCCACGCCTTCCGTCACGCCAGCCAGTTGCCCGTCAATTTTCGCCGATAGCTCCGTCTTCATCTCTTTCAGCTCGGCAGCGAGGTTGTCGTTTCTCGTTTCCATTTTGGCAAATAATTCTTTCATCATTGCCATCATCCTGGTTTCCGAATCTCCCTCCATCTTGGTTCTAACGTTGCAACTTCTAACGACGATGTAATGAAACTAGAAGCAACTCGACGAATCCCACTTCCTGACACCAAATGTAACAAATTTAGCACATCTTTTTATTTTCTCAAGCTTCAAGTACAGCCACACTACTAGTTTCTGTCTCTTAATCTTTCCAAACTCTCACACCATACTAGTTTCTGTCTCTACATCTTCAACAACTCAAACTGTCTCTATGGCAACCTCCTTGAAAATCAAAGAGTCTTAATGACATGGAGAAGCCATGTCACAATATGTTTTGAGACCCCCTGAATCCAAAAAAAGAATTTTTAGAAAAAGGCCTGTGTGTGTGTCTGTGTGTCATTATATTGTTTTCATTCTACATCCTTGACATGTTTACACTGTGTAAATACATTCTTCCCGCTTGTGTTCAATTTATTTGAACCTGTTCCTGTAAATGGCAATGTCACAGCATGCCTCCAAGATGGCTGCTGCACTTGACATCTGTCAGAAACAATGTGCTATCATAGAATTCCTGTGCTATGAAAACGAGACAGTGGGAAACATCCACAAGAGGTTGATGAAGGTGTATGGAGATGCTGCTGTCGATTGCAGGACAGTTAGTTGGTGGGCAAGCAGATTATGTGATGAAAGAGGGCATGGCAATATTCAGGATTCTCCTTGCAGTGGCAGGTCTCACTGCACAAAATCCTGGCAATGTGCAGAGTTAACGAACTGGTTTCTGCTGACAGTTGCATCACAGTAAATGAATTGTCACTCTACGTTGGAATAGGGGAAGCAAGTGTATGCAAAGTACTTAAAGAGTTCGGGTTACGAAAGGTTTGTGCAAGTGGGTTCCCAGGATGTTGACAGAGGCTCACAAAGAAACACGAAAAACAGTATGCAGCGAACTTTTGGAACAGTACAGGAATGGTGGAGATAACTTTCTTAGAAGAATTGTGACAGGTGATGAAACATGGCTCCATTATTTTTCACCAGAAACAAAGAGGCAATCAATGGATTGGCATCATGCCAATTCACCCCCCCCTCCCAAAAAAAAAATCAAAACTGCACCTTCGGCTGGAAAGGTTATGGCTACAGTGTTTTTCAATTCTGAAGGACTCTTGCTTGTGGACATCATGCCATGTGGAACCGCCATTAATTCTGATGCATATGTGGTGACTCTGAAGAAACTTCATGCTCATGTTCAACCACATTGGCAATAGCAGGATATTTTGCTGTTGCACGACCACATGCCAGTCAAAAAAGCATGGAAGTGATAAAAAAAACTTGGGTGAACAACAATGAAACATCCCCCTTACAGTCCTGGCCTGGCTCCATGTGACTATCATCTCTTTGGGAAACTGAAAGAATCTCTGCATGGAACGAGGTTTGAAAATGACTCCCTCATGAATGCTGCCAAACAGTGGCTCAAACATGCTGGTCCAGACTTTTATTGTGCAGGTATAAAGGCACTGGTTCCAAGATGGTGTAAGGTAGTTGAGAAGGATGGGGATTATGTGGAGAAATGAAATGTTGTTCCTAAAGAATGTATATTCAAATTGTAAAAATTTCAAAAATATACAATAAAAACTGTATTTTAAAAAAAAATAGTGTGCATTTCTTTCGGAGTGATCCTGATACATTAGGATGTTTCACAGACTGTTACTTACAAGAACGTTTGTTAACAATATAAATCTTTGTATTGTATGCTTAAAAAAATTACTTTGATTTAAACTAGATTATTGTCATTTGTTCCTGCACCTTGTTTGAATAACTGTCTGCCACACTGCCTATGGTTATTCAATCGAAGCTCTTGATTCTATTTCTCCCTCTAATCACACTGTACCAGAAATTATGACACATGATTAATGCCTCTACACACTTTTCTTTTATGAAACACAATCACACTTATTTCTCTAATCCCACTTCTACAAATAACTCATAAAATTTTCCACATGTTTGAAATTGAAATGCAACACATTACATTTACACAATTATCTTTATTGAAGTTTCTTTTATGAAACACAATCACATTTCTTTTTCTACTCCCTCTTCTACAAATAATTCATACAATTTTCTATATGACTGATATAGAAATGTAACATCTTACATTCACACAGAATTGGGATATATTCTTCACCACTCTGTCCTCTATGTGATTTGCAAGAGGAAATGGACCAAGACCACCTTCAAATATGCCCAACCACTTCTAGCGCCCCATCCGTCAGTGAAAAATATTGGAGAGCAAGAGGAGTAATGACTTCACTGTCAGAAATCCAGCATTAGCTAACAACATTCACGCAGCTTTCTCTACTCACTTTTCTTCCTGTGGTATTTGTGATAATTTAAACCTGCTTATGCATAGTGTTTTCCCAGTGTTTTTATTTACCTATTTTGTTTACTTTGAATTCTTTATAGCATTCAATGTAAGTGTAAATGTTGCAGGGATAAAATTGTCAAACCAGGGGAAACACTGGGTATTTCAGCTAGTGCTGAATGTAAAGTATCCATAATAAACACCAGCATTAGCTGATAGCCATTTCCATTTCTCATGAATTAAATAAATGTTCTGTACTTACAAATCCCTGTACCGGAATGGGGACCTTCTCCTGCTGGGAGACCTGGCTCGGGATGCACTCAACCTTGTTAGGTATCTAAGGGGCCAATTGAGGAGCTACTTGATTGAGAAGTACCAGCCCCTGGTTGAGAAGACTGCATGACCGTCTGGGAGGGACTGGAGCACTGATCATGTCCCACCTTCAGTACTGCACCTTACTCCTGACACCTGTGGTGGGTAGGTGGGGGATGCAGTGGTCACACAGTAGACCATGGCCCAGATGGGCTGTTGTGCTATTGGATTGGTTTTTCTGGGCTTATAATTTCCCTTACATTTGCCCCATGATCATTTTTATGTGTGCACAATTCATTTCCTAGTTTCTAATACAATTGTGGGAGCAAAGGAAACAATCATTATTACTCCACTCACTTTCACTTACAATTTTATAAATTTTGTTTACAAATTAATTTGTTTAATCCCTGCATAATGTGTAGGTCTGGGTGGCTCAGTTGGTTAGATGTTGGCCTACTGATCCCAAGGTCACAGGTTCAAATCCGGCCCAGACTGATGATTTTTAGTTTGAATATGTAAATACCACTATTTATTTTCTTTGAAATCCTTTCTATATGTTTATTCCATTTTAAATTATTAGCAATAGTTAATCCCAAAATGTTAGTTTGATTTATCTGTTTGATTTGTTTATCTTGTACTGCCAAGGTAATATTTGATCATGTTTTGTTGCTTATACTAATTTGCATCCATTGTGTTTTGTTTATATTTAGTGCCATCCCCAATTCTGCAAAATGTGTATTTATGATTTGTAATATTTTATTTGTTTTGATCTGCACATCAACTGTAGTGTTGGCAGTTACAACTATGGTAGTATCGTCAGCATATCCTATAGGTAGATCTCCTGCTTTGTGTATTTTTTTAAACAGACTATTTATACTAGATGCAATAATATTAACCGGGCTTGTGGGCCGTGGTCTATTGGGTTCATTCTTCTTCCCAAACGTTTCGTCTGCGACTACGGCAGACATCTTCAGTGGCGGCGAGGTCGAAGTTTCCTAGTGGAGATCTCAGCACCGACTGTGCTGGTCACCACCAGAGGTACGGTATTTATGTCGGCGGCTGGAGGGGAAGTACGTTGTGATAGGTCCGGGTGGCCAGTGGGCTGGACTTGTACCAATGGAGTACTACAAGGAGCTGGCGTCTGATTGACTGGAGAGGGGTTCTGGATTTTTGTTTTTGTTAACGCTGTTTGCCATATTCTGTTGAGTTTAAGTCCTTCTTCTTTGCGATTGATATTATTTTTGTGCTTGTGTATTTCAATGGCTTCACGGAATAAGCGAGAATAGTAGTGGGATGTAGATGCCAGAATATCTGTGTTACCATATTGGATGATGTGTTCCCCTTCTTCGAGTATGGCATGTTCAGCAATTGCTGATTTTTCAGTTTGACCCAAGCGACAATTTCTTCTGTGTTCTTCAATGCGGGTTTTTATAACAAAAACAAAAATCCAGAACCCCTCTCCAGCCAATCAGACGCCAGCTCCTTGTAGTACTCCATTGGTACAAGTACAGCCCACTGGCCACCCGGACCTATCACAACGTACTTCCCCTCCAGCCGCCGACATAAATACCGTACCTCTGGTGGTGACCAGCACAGTCGGTGCTGAGATCTCCACTAGGAAACTTCGACCTCGCCGCCACTGAAGATGTCTGCCGTAGTCGCAGACGAAACGTTTGGGAAGAAGAATGAACCCAATAGACCACGGCCCACAAGCCCGGTTAATATTATTGCATCTAGTATTGACACCGGCCGTGAAAGCCTTAAAACTTAGACTATTTATATACAGGATGAATGGGTATGGTCCCAACTTTGAACCCTGTGGTACACCATGTGTTATGCGTTTAAATGGAGATCGAACTTTTGTAAGATTTCCGTTTGCGTTGTGTACTATCTCTACACATTGCTCTCTATTTGTCCAGTAAGATTTTATCCACTCTAGTGGTACACCTCTAACACCATAATTTTCTAATATTTCTATCAATTTTTCAATATCTACACAGTTGAATGCCTTCGAAAGTTCAAGAAAGATTGCAAGCACATATTCTTTTCTGTCTAATGCCTTAATAATTACATCATTTTCCTTGCTAATTGCCTGTATAGTCAATTTCTTTTTTTGAAAGTTGAACTGATACTCAGATACAATGTTACATTTGTTACAGAATTTTTGCAGCTGTTCTAGAAATATGCCTTCCATAATTTTTTAAAATCCAGGGCATAAAGATATTGGCTGATAGTTTTCTATCATTAGATTGGAACCCTTCTTTTTATAAATTGGTCTAACTGTTGTATACTTTAATATAT
This sequence comes from Tenodera sinensis, assembly GCA_030765045.1. Lineage (NCBI taxonomy): Eukaryota > Metazoa > Arthropoda > Insecta > Mantodea > Mantidae > Tenodera > Tenodera sinensis. The sequence goes on along the minus strand of CM060974.1, from coordinate 55,811,909 downwards.
CTAGAAATGTTCCACTGTAAAAACTTTCATTTATCAGGTGAGTTAGAATCTCTGCTATCTCATGTTTGCAATATTTGATCATGTATGGTTGTCCTTGTAGGTGGTACAGGGTTCAGAATCTTTTCAACAAACTCCCTGCACAAAGAGTGAGCAGATGCATGCTTGGAGTAAACTTTACAAATAAACACGCGTTCTTTCACAGATAAGTGATGCACCATGTTTACTGCATGAGAGAGGCACCTGAGTCATACTGAGTGACTGCACCTGATGCAGCAATACCAATGAGAGTTGGCACCGGCACACTTTCAAGCAGGAACTGCCAATCCAAAGTCCTGTAGTCAGTGGGGAAGTAGCAAAGGAGAGAGACAGACCGCGAATGGGTTTAAATATCATTCAACTACCCTGTACAGGAAGATACCTAATACTTTCGACATAGACTGTACATGGTACCAGTGTGAGCTGTGAGTAAGCAGATACAGCATATCGCAAGAAAGCTGAACAATAAATAATTTTCAGGTTGATTAGTTGAGTTGGCATTCAGGGTCACAATTCCAGCAATTCTGCACCAGCTGTGATTGCAGCTTGCAGTATTCAGTTCAGTTTCTTGCAACTCACTGTTCTATTGTTCGTGTGTTAGTAAAAATGGTGAAAGTAGGTGCATTACACTAATCAGGGATATGTAGACAAAAACTAGATTTGAGAAGTGGAAAACAAATTGCTGCTGAAGTTCATCAAACAGTTTTGAGAGGGTTATATGCCTGTCTGCACTGCTCAGAAATACAAAATCATAGTGCTCTTAAAGAAAGTACATACAATGCTTATTCCTGCTGCTGCTACTTGCAACATAGAGCATTTATCCCTTCAACTTGTAGACCAGGGGAAGACAGGTATCGCTGCTGTGACGTCAGCTCACTGAGCTCGCATGCTCTCATCGATGGCTAGTTGAACGTGTGACGTCACAGTAGGAAAGAGGAAATGGCATGTGGTACATCGTAATTTTAATGCTGACTGTTTTAATTACGGAATAGGCACAGATTACAAATAATTACATTTCTTCTTTATGCCATTATATATAAATTCTAGTTTATGTGAACAGTCATGTTATAATGCAAATAGAACAGAAATTATAACTATTTTGCCTGAGCTAGAGGAGAGCTATACAGAACAATTAGGTGGACATTTTCCGACATTTGTCGTTTCGCTTTTATTTATCTAGTTTGTCAATGTTAGGGCGTAATGTACAGCACATTTGTAACCGAAGACTGCATGTTAGATTGTGATCTGACAATATGCTTCGGGATTTTGACTTAGAAAGATTCATAACAGAAAAGAATTGTTCGCACACATACGTAGAACCAAACATACACAATACCCGTGCAACAAGGGCATATAACCTCAGAAATCTGGTTTGAGGAACATTCTTATAAAAATCAGCCAAGTCTTCCTTGTGTTTATATTTCCTTCAGCAAATCATCGCACTGTAAATTTATCAATTCAATTTGCTACCTGCTAGAAACATTGTTAACATCCCATGAATACGGGGTCAGAAAGACCTGAAACTTAGTTGACAATGTTTCAACATCTTGAAGCCTGGTCTCAAACTAGTGTGAAACACGGGGAACTGAACACAAACACAAAACCACTACACACAACACTACACAACGTCAACAAAAGCATAAAATAAAAACAAAATTCGCACTAACCCAGTTGAGATTCCTCACACAACAAATAAAATACCTGAGACTAGGCTGAAGAGGGTTCTCCCCAAAAATGCCCAAATTTCATTTTTCATATTCCTTCAGTTTCGTGCAAGTAGCGCCGCTGATCTATGCAGCATAGCAATACAATGCTCTCGCCTGACGTCACACAAACATGCAGGCTGGCTCCTCGTTTAAATAAGTCACACGGCTCAAAGTTGTCTTCCCCTGTTGTAGACTTAGGCCGCACTTGTCCAATAGCCCTGTATTTCTGTGGAGACCAGACCAGCGTTGGAATCATATTTTCTGATGGGTGGCGGGGGATCTTAAGTTTGTTATACTTATGGCAATAATGGTAGTAATACCAGGAGTAGCAGTATTGGTGTGTGCATGAATGGTTAAACTATGGGCAATGCCAGGTATTTCAGCTTGTACATATATAAAAATGTGATGTGTTGCACTCACATGACTTTCTCTACTCTTGTACATACCATTCTTACAAATGCTTATTCCTAAGAGTATATCTTGTTCTTGTTAGTGATGATAAACATTGGTACAAATTATCTTATTGCTTATTTCCTTGTACGAGTAGATGCAAGGGAAATATTAGAATACAGTATGCCTTGTGCGATAGTCAAATCTTTTAAAGCTTTGAGATTCTGTTCTCTTTGCACACTTAACATATAAAAAAATGAACAACGATGTTTCATTTCACCAAAGTTTAGTTTTCCAAAACTCACACACATAATAAGGAATATCTCCGAAATGTTCACTGTACAAGAAACTGAGACATAAATTGTGTATTTTAGCAAGATCTACATTTTTTGTAGAGTATGATTTGGTGTATCTCTAACGGTTTACCAGTTATGCAAAAGTCATCCAGAGTAAATATGGCTACAGCAGCTATAGCCAGAAAATTCAAGATATGCTTGAGAGGTAGAATTGGAACTTAAAAATTCAATGCCACAACTGGGATTTGAACCAGTTCTACCTCTCAAACTTTGCCCACACACGGCTTGTGTGTTTAAAAACACCAACAGTAAGTTTGTTGGCATAAATAAATAATAATTCAAGATATGCATTTCATTTGTTATAAAAATATCTCAAACATGTCACATTTTAATCAAAATCGTTAGAGCCATTTTCAAGAAAATCAAAATTTTCGAAAAATTTTTCATCTAAAGGGTAGTTTAGGGTAGGGTTATTTTCTTCAAAAACTTCTTGTCGCATCCTTGAAAGACATTAAACTTAAATACCAACTTTGGTTTTTAACTGACTTTTCGTTTTTGAGATATGCTGTCCACAGACTGGTACACAGATGACACACAGACACATACACAGACCTTTTTCTAAAAATGCTTTTTTTTGGATTCAGGGGGTCTCAAAACATATATTATGGTGAAATCTCAGCATCAAATTTTTGGGTGGAATACAACACTTCCCCTACTTACCAGTAGAGAAAGTAAAAATGGATGTGTATATATGTAACTGCTATTCACTAAAACCTGAAATTTTGACGTATGTATTTTTTCATGTTTTTATGTTATCTATTTTATTATGCAACATATAGCACTCATATGACTTTCTCTACTTGCTTTTCTTTTAAACAACTCATTCACATATCCTTCTCTACTTGCCCTTCAACATAAAATGCATACAATTTTCTATGATAGAAATAGGAATGCAATATATTACATTCACACAGTTTTCTTCATTTACCCTTCTCTTACAAAACATAATCTACGTCTTTCTCTACTCGCTTTTCAGCATATAATTGATACAATTTTCTATATGATTGAAATACAAATGCAATGTATTACATTCCAAGTTTTCTCAACTCACTTTTCTTTTATATAACACATTCACATGTTCTGTACTTGCTCAACATACAGTAAAACCTTGTCTATCTGGACTAGCTGTAACCAAAGGCAATCCAGAAAATCAAAACTCCAGAAAATCCAGGTTATATGGGTAAACAAAATTCTTAAATCCTTAAATTAGCAGACTTGCCATTTATGACAATAAAGAACCATGTCTTCTAACAAAATAATGTACAGTACATATAGTATGTATTGTTTACCAGACAATAGAAAATACAAAAATCTTAATCAGTAAAATCAAATCATTGCTTAGGAAAGAATTGATCCACAGTTTTCTGTTTTAAGAATGTGTGACATTTGAACAAAGTACATTTTATCATTAATAAATGATAAATGGATTTGGAGCACCTTGAAATGTGTGCTTCTTTGGCTGACCATGAAAATATCATTAATAGTTCAGCTAAAGCGGTGTCAGACTGGCGCTTCAAGTATGCCATAATGTTTGTTAGCAATTTCCAATTCAGCAGCTATTTTCTTCAATGTTTCTCCTTTATCAACTCAATAAAATTAATAGCATCCAACATTTTATTCATTGAAACTAAACTTTCTTTCGCTTTGATGTCATTTTAAACTCGTACACTCTCAGATACTTCGATAAGATACAAAAATGTCCGGTTGTAACACATGATAAAATAATAAATACACATGATTGAAATAGAAATGCAGTGAATAACATTCTCAAGGTTTTCAGTACTCACTTTTCTTTTATGAAGCATAATCACATTTCCTTCTCTACAAATAATTCATACAGTTTTCTACATGACTGAGATGGAAATGCAATGCCTGGCATTTACACAACTCTCTCTACTGGCCTTTCTTCCTGTAGTATTTGGGGCTGTTCAACGCTGACTTTGAATAGTGTCTTCTCTGTGTTTTATATATTTTTGGGAGGTCTTTATAATATCCCTAGAGCATTCAGTAGCCCTTTGTTTAACCTTATTAAGTAATGCTTTTTAAATGTCCCTAAAGAAACACAAGGCTTATTTAAGAGGTGGAATCAGGACTGAAAAATTCAATGCCATAGCCGGGACTTGAACCAAGGATCTTTTGAGAGGTAGAACTGGAACTTAAAAATTCAATAACACAGCTGGGATTTGAATCACAGACCCTCCACTTACTAGACAGGTGCTCTAACCATTAAGCTACTGTGACAACCTGCCAGAATGACATTAAATTCTCAAACCAGTTCGTATTTCTCTTGGTAAACCACAAATACAGTCTCACATCAGAGACAATTACCCCAGTGGTGACTTACTATAGCAAGTACTTTATGTCCCAGGATTAAATAACCTTCAGATGGTAATTATTATTTAGTTATGCCAAGAAACTTACAGTAAGATTTTATGAGGTAGAACTGGAACCTAAAAATTCAATGCCACAACTGGGATTTGAACCACAGACCTTCCGCTTACCGGGCGGCTGCTCTAACCATTGAGCTATTGTGACAAACTGCCAGAATGGCATTAAATTCTCAAACCAGTTTGTATTTCTCCTGGTAAACCACAAAGGCAGTCTCACATTAGAGACAAATTAGCCCAATGGTGACTTACTATTGTAAGTACTTTATGTCCCAGGATTAAATAACCTTCAGATGGTAATTATTATTTATTTATGCCAACAAACCTACTGTTGGTGTTTTTAAACACACAAGCCATGTGTGGGCAAAGTTTAAGAGGTAGAACTGGAACTTAAAAATTCAATGCCACAACTGGGATTTGAACCACAGACCTTCCACTTACCGGGCGGCTGCTCTAACCATTGAGCTATTGTGGCATTGAATTTTTAAGTTCCAGTTCTACCCCTTAAACTTTGCCCACACATGGCTTGTGTGTTTAAAAACACCAACAGTAAGTTTGTTGGCATAAATAATTAATAATTACAGTAAGATTGTTGGCATAAATGAATAACAAGGATCGTTTGCTTATCGAGAGACTGTTCTAACCACTAACCTATCATGGCCAATTTGCCTGTATGATATTAAATTCCCCACCCGATTTGTAGTTTCCCAGTAGACACAAAGGAATCTCACATCAGAGATAAATACCCAAGGGTGAGTTACAATAGTAAGTACTTTGTATCCTGGGTTTAAATAACCTTTAGATGGTAATTATTATTTTTTATGCCAACAAACTTACTGCTGGTGTTTGTTTAAACACACCAGCAGTATGTGGAAAATGTTTAAATATTCTTAAAACATTGTCCACACATAAAGTAGGTACTATTGGAGTATTTATCTCTGATGTGAGATTCCCTTGTGGTCTACCAAGGAAGTACCAATTGGTTGGGGAATTTAATATCATACTGGTAATGTTGGAAATGAAAAATTCAATGCCACAGCTGATATTTGAACCAAAGACAGTCCACTTCACAGGTGAGTGCTCTAACCATTAAGCTACTGTGACAAACTACCAGAATGACATTGAATTCTCCAACCCATTCACATTTATCTCAGTTGACCACAAAGGGAATCTCACAGCAGAGGGTAGCTTAATAGTTAGAGCAGCTTAATGGTTAGAGCAGCTGCATGTAAAGCTGAAGATCTGTGGCTCAAATCACAATTTTTAAGTTCTGGTCCTATCTCTCAAACAAGGCTTTTGGGCAAAGTCAACCTAAGTCTAAAAATTGTAGAAGTAAACTCGTCAACCACAGGCAATGCTAGATATTTCAGCTAGTTTCTAATACATTCATTATTATTTATTTATACCAACGTTGTTGATGCCTTCAGTTTGCCGACTACCAGGCAGATGTGACTAAGTGGTAAACAAATGGAGCAACATTTGTTTAGCACACGCCATTAAACATGTTATTCTTCAAATGTGTTCATTTTCTTTTCTATTTCTATATTTACTGCAGTAGACACTTGCATTGCACTGTCTAGTTGAGCACCCTTACACATACATCTCCTACCCTCATTGCAGTGTCAGTGACACTTTTGTTTCCCCTCCTTACCTCCCCTTCCTTTTCAACTTCAGTGTAATGTGGCCTTGCTTAAATAAGTTCAGACTTGCAGATGTTACTGCACACTAATTTATTAAAGTCAACTGAACTACCCATAAATAATTTAATTTTCACATAATGGTCACACAAGGCGTTTTTAGTTTGCGAATAAAGCATAAAAAGTATGACAGGTATGTAAGGGAATATTGGATTATTTTAATTCATGAATAAAAAGTTGACTGCATAATTTATTTAAAGCTATCAAGAAAAATGCAGCTCTGTTATCAAACACCTAGCAATCCATTCCACATTTTGATTATAATAATCTACATGTCATCAATTGTTTTAAAATGCACTAAAATTTGAAACTCACAACGTTTTCATAGTTTTTATTTTATTCATGACTGCATTATAAAACAGAATTACAAAAGTCTACTCTTTCTAAAAAACATGAAGAAGAAAAAGATAAAAACGTTTTTGAAACAATTTGGGTACTTTGATTTATGGTTAATCTTCGAAAAGCATATCAATTTATCATTTCATATGAAAAATATCCTGTTTTAGTCCTTCAGATCGTATTTTTTTCTGGAGAATTCTTTCTTTCTTTTTTCATTTTCAGTTCAGCTTCTTTTGTAGCAATAAGCTCCCTAAGATCTTCGGACACTTCTTGAAACAGGGCTTTTAAATTTTTAAAATATTCTTCTCTTTCAGTTAATTTCTTTGGTGATGGAAATTTCTGTAGTAGCTCTATTGGTTCTTCAGCACCTGCAAAATAGTATGGTATATTATATGGTAGTATACGTTTATATAGTCTCTAAAAGCTATATACAGACATGGTGTACCCTAAAATTCTATTTGGGTAACATGCTCAAAATAAGACATTATAGCCTTCTTACTATTAAAATGTTGTATATAACAATACCTGCCAGAAACACGTGTCAGTCCAAATGCTAATAATTACTTAACTGACACATATGCTATTTTATCAATCCCTTTAAAATTGTTAACCTTCCATTAGGCACATGGTTTGGAGGAGAACGGTTAGTCACATGGGATCTAGCAGGCCCATAGTACGTTTTTGTGGTTACATGCCTGTATTTAATTTTTGTTTCTCTTCCTTTTCATTGTTTTCTATGTTTAGCTTTTAATTAGGTTAAATATACATTGTTGTTTATTAGTATTATCTTACTACATAGATCAGCCAAAATATTATATGAATACAGTATATACAATTTGTATTGCAATACAAGTAAAGAAAATAAATTGTGACTTTCAGGTACACAATTTGAAATTTCAATTCTTCAGTTACTCAGAATCATCTATTGCCTCTTCTGTATTTTCTGTGAATAAGCAGCTATGACAGATAATATTGATATGTTTGTTCAAACAGAGGAGAGTGTTACATTTACCATATACATATTTAGTTTTGCAGTTCTTTTTATCTTTGTTACAGGATTCACCTTGTTTCCTTTCCAATAAGGTTGGTGGTCTATTTGAGAAGTTATTTGTGGGCTTTTCAGGTTTATATTTTATCACAAGACCTTTCAAAACACTGGGTAGGCTTGATAGCATTGCTCTTCTTCGTAGCTGTTGTAACCATAAAGCTGCAGATTGTGCTTTCAAATACTACTATCCTGTGGAATATTTATTTTGATTTCCAAGTAAGATAGGTCTAGAATTCTCGACTGGGCATGCAAAAGTGGTTAAGTCAAAAAAATGTTGAAATGAGCTCTCCACAGTCTTTGATGGAATTTTGTGTGCTCTACCCATATGTCTAATCGGTTAAGTCATATCACTTATAATAACCAAGTAACATGAGTGTGCAAAAGGAGGTATGCCATGAAGTTATCAGTTGTGTGTGTGTAAAGATGGTTAAGTCACTCACTTTTGACCTAGCTTATTTTACACTGTCGAACCAGCAGTGCAAAATTGGTTAAGTCAGTAACAGAGCGAACTTAACTTGTGCACTACAAATTTAAATGACTTACACAACTTGACACTGCACCTATCTGGTGTTATTTTCATTGCACTAATATGAAGATTGAGTAATGTAAAACAACTAACTCTGAGTTGTCAACAATACACATGAAAAAAATAAAGTATTGGAACTCTGTATATAATTTCAGTAAAAACACAGAGAAACCATCTACCACCTTGTGTCATTTTACTTATACAAAGAATATTTAAATGCTATTCCTGGACAACATGTTGGTAGGAGGATATACAAAACTATTTTTGATAATCTTGAACTACAGAAACCAAAAGTGGATGCAAACCAGATATGTGATAGACTTAAGCTGAAGATAGAGATCTCTAAAGGTGAAAGATACTTGAGTTTGAGGGTAAGAAATGCAGCAAGAAAAGGTTGACTTGGCAAGTCACTCTCAAGAAATTATCTTGCAAGGAAAGCCATAACATTCGACTTACAACAATGCTTGCCAAATCCAGTAGTCAGTAGTTTCATTGCCTTCTACAGCTGAAACTTAACGCTCGCTGGTGTGATGTCCAGCAAGTATACTGTTTCATGTAGCACAAAAGACAAGTCTTAAAGAGTGACTAATGAATAGGATCTTACCTTTACAGTTCACTAAAAAACTTCATCTACATGTAAAAAATATCTTATTCATTCCAATTCCTGCCAGGGACAAAACAAAAACAGTCACATTGCCATAATGTGTATGGTTACACTTCAGGAACACACAATCACCCAATCTATTGACCACTAATTCCTAATATTAGCTCATACACACATTGAGACTATGGAGATTATGCAATCATAGAAAAAAGGAAATGGAAGTATCGTGTTCCTATTCATCATCCTCACTACGGGATGCAACTCATTGGTTTATCAGGAAACAACAAGCCATTTGTGGTCAGTGAAACATCTAAAGAGGACATTTATGACTTTTCAGCATTATTAGGGAAAGAGCTCATGCTAGCAAAGGTTGACATAACTGGACAAAAGATCATTTGGAGGGACATGCAGTGGCTGTGTTTTCAAAAGGTATCCTTCAGCAATTATTTCTCAAGTACAAGTAAAGGAAAAATGATTTCAGATTTGATAGTTTTCTCAGGAGAGGAAATAAATCTGTAAGAAGCATTCTGGTCCAAATGCAGTAAATCTAGCAAAAATAGGACTTGCTGGACCTATGGTACTTTCATTTCTCTTTGCTACATTCTGGGAATTCTAGAGTATTGAAAATATCTGAAAGTGCTATTAGTACATTTCCAAATACTGATAACAATGACAAAGTTTCATGAAGAATGTGTTCTTATTACTCATATTTTGGACAGTGAAAACAACTTCATGGAAATTTAAAGAAAGTATATGACATTAAAGTCACAATAATAAAATGCCTTGCTTCTTTACTTAGTGTGATGTTATATTTTGCCAAGTTCATTACCTTTAACAATCTTATATAAAAGGCTAAAAAATACACTAATATACCATGCAATTATAAGGTATTATTTTGCAATACCATAGTGATATCGAGCTCGTCTCTTTAGTGCAGTGGTAGCACTTCCGCTTACCAAATCATAAACAAAATAAAACATTCAGTTAATGCCAATCAAAAGTTTTTCTTTCAAAAATATACTGGATTTAAGATACAAGGAAACAACTCTCCTGAACAGAAAGTCTGCCATATATTAATTTAAACACAGAAATTATGAATAGTTTTACATTGGGAAAACAAATAGGAATTCAAAATTAGAGCTACGAGGCACTTAACATAAAATATAAAAAGAATAATCAGTAGTGGTCACTCTTTCTCGACTAAACAATCCCACTACTATACTGTTAAAACATTAAACAAAGCGACAACAACTGCTCCTTTGGGAGCAAATCTACATTTGGAAATACAAATATATGTTTTCAATTATTATTTGTTTATGCCAATAAACTTACTGCTGGTGTTTTTAAACACAAAAGTCATGTGTGGGCAATATTTGAGAGGCAGAATCGGAACTAAACAATTCAATGCCACAGCTGGGATTTGAGCCAAAGACCTTCCGCTTCAAGTGCAGCTGCTCTAACCATTAAGCTACTCTCTTTATGGTCTGCGAGGAAAAATTTGAATCGGTTGGAGAATTCAACGTCATTCTGGCAAGTTGTCTCAGTGGCTTAATGGTTTGAGCAGCCACACATAAAGTGGAAGGTCTGTAGTTCAAATCCCATATGTAGCATTGAATTTTTAGTTCTGATTTTAGCTCTAAAATGAGATTTCAATTTTGAAACTCCTCTAAAATATTTTTTCACCAAGTTCCTAGAATAACCACAAAGGGGCTACAACTCATTCACATCAATATCAATAACTAATCAGCAGTTGAATAGTGGTAGCAAGTTTAGACAATTGATCCTTCATTTCTGTAACCAGCTGAGCTACCATGGTAATATGCTAGCCTTTCAAACTGCAGTGTTGTTCAGAATGAGATGCAATTAGTGCAATTGGTAACAACTGTGAATGTCAGTAGAGATGGGTGAGCTACTATGGCAATATGCTGGCCTTTCAAATTGCAGAGTTGTTCAGAATGAGACCCAGCTAGTGCAACTGGAAACAACTATGAATGTCACTAGAGATGTGTGCACATTATTTCAAAAATATTCTATTATTTCTAATGAGATTTAAATCATTAACCAAGTCTCTCTGATTGGAACTTCAGCAGCTAAAACAACTTAGAATGCATAAAACAAATTTAGACTTAAAAGTTTCAATAATAATTCCACTTCCTTAAAGACAGTACTTGTGGTACTTTTTCAGCTACTTTATCTCAGAAACACTACCACATTTAAATATAGAGTTTTTTTGTCACCTAAGTAATTTGTCACATAAGCGATTACCTAATTGCTAGTGCACATTAACACAGTAGGAATTATTCAGTTTAAATATGTGAATCCGCAGCTTGCTAAAATTTCCAAATATAAACATTATCTGTGACCTTGTAAATTAGCTCCAGAATGTTGTTGTTAGCTAATGCTGGATTTCTGACAATGAAGTCATTAATCCTCTTGCTCTCCAATATTTTTCACTGATGATATTGAAGAGAACAATAGCAGTAATAGTAACCGTATTTTAGAGAGCACCATATTTTTATGTTTTGGCAGTCACATCACTCTCTCACAACCCCCAGACTGTAAAATCTCACTATGATTGGAATATTTTTGCTGTCCCATTCACATGTTCTACCAGAGTTCCCTTCTGTATCATTACTTTTCCCTAGTACTGAAATCTGTAGCTTTATTTCTCCAATTGTAAAAAATTTTACAAGGATCGTCAAATTCTATGTACATACAATACAAGTTATTTACATAAATATGAGACTAGTTGAGAATATTGGGAAGTGCAATATACCATATTTTATCAATTTTTGTACTCTTCTACAGAGTAAAATGCCTTTTCTAATAGATAAGATTTAATATTCTTTAGTTTGATTTTTTCATTTGTTATCTGTTTAATTCTAGATGGTAGATGGTTGTACAGATCTTTGCTACTATTTTCTATGCACTTATTATTTAGACCACCTATAAGTCTATTTCTAAAATAATTTTCTTTTGTTCTACTGTTATATTTATGGATATTGCTGTTTTTGTTTTGATTATAACTTTTTAATGTGAGTTTAGTACATTCATATTTATACAAAGAAGGCAACGTTAGAATATTTAGTTTTTTAAACACATTTCTACATGAATCTCTTTTTTCTATTCCTGCAATTAAGCGTACTGCTCTCTTTTGCAGCCTAAACAGCCTTAGAAGTAATGTTTTATGTAAACATTATAATATAATATATTATAATATAATAATTATACTGTACATTAAATGAGTCTCTATTATGATTAATCCTAATTACCATGTCTCTGCAGTGCAACTCTCTTTGCATGAATCTGTCTCAAACCTTCTATTTTCTGCTGTTCCAGCTCCTCTAAGCGCTTTTTGATTTCTTGTTGCCTTTGAAGATCCTTTATAAAACAAGAGTTAAACGTTAAAATTTGTGATCTTAAGTGCAAGAAGCATTAAAGGGAATTGGCAGAGAAACCATGAACTAATGCTTTCTTTGTTCTTTAATGAAAAACAAGAATTGTACGTCAATATTTTTATCAGTTTACTAATAAACAGGATTAGGATGTTTAGGTGTGCACCTTTTTGTTAGGGTAAATTTAAGCTCTTCAGAAGGATACCACAGTGTGAAGATTTGTTTCTAGTTGCCAAAAGAGATATTTTTTCATGCACTTTTTCCTCTTTTTGGATACCTTTATTGCTCTTATCCCCATCCATGCCCATAATTGCCTTTTGCCCCTTTTTTCTTTTAAGTATCCTTCCATTTTACACTATATGATTTTAATCAATATAAAATATTTAACTTTTAATTAATATCTCCTCAGCTTGCTGTGAATATGTGAATAGTAAGCCTAATTCTTTCAGTAAATGCTGTGCTGGAGTTGAAAGCATACCTACAACAATGGAAAATAACTGTGCACAACAAATCCTCTTTCTCTTGCTTTACCGCTATAAAGCAACTCGCAATAGTGCAACTGACTTCATTCTGTACTTTTAATTTTACCAGAATCAGTAGCCTACTGTTCATGAAGGTAAGTTTGTTACTGTGAAAGACATCATCTGTTCGCATGGATTCCAAGGTCAGGCAGAGACATCACCAATCGTACACGTGTAGTTCCAAGAATTGACTCTGAGTTCTGCTCGAAGTGACTAGAAATCACTGAGATTGCAGTTCCAGCATGAATGAGAACATTCTGGTAATTGTTACAGTGTTGTATAAGAGTGTGAACAGCATGTGAATGAGTTGTGTAACAGTTACATTGAGTTAGCAAGTGAACTGGTGTTAGTCCTTTGTTACATTACCAAATGAGTATATTACTAGATTTTACCATTCCAAAGGTGTCCAGTGCTCAACTTATTGTTTTTGCTCAAGAATCCAAACAAGATTTCATAGACACAGATGGAACTGTTATTTGATATCCTATTTGCGTGTCAGGAATTTTGTTAGATGAAAAACACGAGCGAGATCACATCAAACAGCCCATTTCCAGCTCTAAGGATCAAATGAACAAGACTCTTTAGGCAAACAAATCGTGATAACTGCTATTACGAAGTGCATTCCAGTAGAGTTGTTCAAAAAGCCAAAATTTTAAGGAACTCAACATTGAGTTGTGTGCAGCTCTTACACAAGCATGAATTCCTCTCAATAAGGTGAATCATCCAGCCTTCAAGGAATTTATTGAAAAATACACAAAGATGTCAATGCCAAGTGAGAGTACTTTAAGAAAAAACTACATGGAGCCTATTTACCAAGAAACCATACAAAGAATCAAGGAGAAAGTGTTATTTGCATTTACAAAACACTCTGGATGAAACCATAAACTCAATGGAATATCTTTTGAATATTTTAGTTTTTCCCTTAGCAGAGAAGAAAGTTAGGCCCATGTTGTTAAAAATGTATGAGCTGCAGAAAGCCAATGCCAGTACAGTAATGCAATCAATTATGAAATTTTGTCAAAAACTCTGGCCTGCCGGTAACGAGTTTGAAAGCTTCTTCTTGTGGTTATGCACCAGACTCCATACATGGTTTCAGCTGTTAACCAACTGAAACCTTTATTTCCTAAGCTGAAGCATGTGACATTCATGTCCTTCACAGGGTTTGTGAATCCCTAAGGAACGAATACAACATCACAAATCAGTTCTTCTGTGCCCTGAAGAAAGTTCTGCTGAAAGCTCCAAATCCTGTTGTGGTGTATAAGGAAACCACTGGCCCACCCCTTCCAAATTTCCTGTGCCATTACTCACTGGAGACCTTGGATCGAGTGTACTGCTATGTTGTGTGAGAATTTTGACAAAATTAAAGAGTTTGTGCTTTCTTTGGATCCAGCCGATGCAGGTGCAATTTCCAAGGCACAGCAGCTTCTGTTACTGGAGAAAATATATAATTTGCAGACAGAAGTATATTGTGTTCATAGTTACAAGTTCCTGACTGCAGCTATTAAAAACTATTAGAAGAACAAGGTTTGAAAAAGGAGAAACACTGGGATATGTTTACTTTTGTGAGAGAGCAGTTAGATGGCTTTTTCAAAGACAAACTTTAGTTTAATTTAATTTTAAAGCTGAGTTTAGTCTTCAGAAGAATCTGGACATTGAGGATTTTGCAACATCTGTAGAATTGTCATTCTGAGTGAATATAAGATTTACCCCACTGGTTTCTGTGGATGTCAATTGAAGCTTTAGCATCTTCAAAGACATTCCATCTCCTAATACAAACAGATTTAAAGCTACGTAGGCTTTCACGGCCGGCGTCTAAATTGTAGAAAGAAATATCTTCCGGGCTGTTATGCCGTGGTCTGCTGTAGATCTGTCTTCCAGACGTTTCGTCTACAACTGCGGTAGACATCCTCAGTGGTGTTGTCGAAGTCTCCTCGTGGAAGGTATCACTACAGATCTCCAGCAGACCACGGCATAACAGCCCAGAAGATATTTCTTTCTACAATTTACAAACAGATTTACTTTTAAAAATATAGAGATGCTTAATGTCTTGAAGCATGAGTGGTAATTTGATGTACTTGTTTGTAATTCAATAAATAAGAATAGAGGGAAGAGAAATTGTTGTATTAGTTGAATAAACCAGCACTTTTTTGTCCCTTATTTGAGCGCCCTTTCCCTTCCTTCTTTCATCTCAAATTTGCAACTAAAAATCCTAACCCTTTTAATAAATTTGTCCATAATGTAACATGATAATGATAAGTGTTTGCTGAAAAGCAATCAGAGTTTTTACTTTCTCCACCATGTACTTATAAATAAAGAAATATAGCATTCTAACCAAACTTTTTATTACAAGATTTTACCAGCAATTTTACTAGGAAATTTTGAACAGTTTAAACTACAGTCACTTTTGTCACTTTTTGCTACTGGAGGTTAAAGAATGTCACAAAATTTAAAACAGCATTTGCTAAAATGCAAAAACAATATGCCACAGAAACGAAGCATAGAGGCAATAAACACAGCCTTTCAACTAGCAGTAACAGTCATGGAAACATACAATATGCCACTTTCCCTTTCAGCTAGTGGGGCTCATTTCTAATCTAGTCTGTGTGGTTCAAATGCACACTTTATATGGGTGTACTTTTTGAGAAGTGATGTATAAATTTGTTTTAAAGAAGAAAAGAAAATGAACTCCTAGACCCAGAAAAACTATAAATTGAAAGGCATATAAAAGAAGCAAAACCTGATACTAGAATATGTTTACCAAATAAACAATTAGCGGTAAAGTAGAAAGTATTACTTCAGTGGTGCAAAATGTAGTATTCAGGAGAAATTCCATTATTTGTGTGTAGTTTTGTGAGAACATGAAACAGAACTAAAATGAGAACAAATTAGGAAATAAAAGCTTCACTTATTTTAGTAATACTACAAGTTGTTCAACTGCTGACAGTTTGGATAGTTTGGATACAAACTTGAAATTAGTCAGCATGTGAAGAACTTGCAGTATTACTAACATAAGCGAAGCTTTAGCTTCTAATTTGTTCTTGTTTTAGACTCTGTTGCTTCGCTGATAATAGCTTCAATTTTTCTTGAAAAAGAACTGTTTAGCATTATCCTCAGGTAAGCTGTAGTATTAATATTCACAACAAATATGAGAACTTAATGGGTAGAATTGAGACTGAAAAATTCAGTGCCATAGTCAGAATTTGAACTATGGATCTACCAGTCTCTATCCAGCTGCTCTAACCACTGAGCCACCATGGCTAATGTGCTCACACAACATTAAATTCTCCAACTCACTCGCAAAGAACATGAGATAACATACCCTAATGGCAACTTACTATGCTGTAAGCACTTAAGTCCCAGGCATCTAATTTAACCCACTAAAAGGTCAATCAGTGGAAATTAGTTCTTCTTCCACATTAGCTGTGTGCAGAAAAGGTTTTGAAAGGGTAGAATGAGACTGAAAAATTAAATGCAATAGCCAGAAATTGAACCATGGATCTTCTGGTCTCTGTCTGGCACTCTAACCATTGAGCTAGTAACCCAGACCTCTTGTTAGCTACAACAGATATTGTTTCAAAAATTAAAAAACAAGTTATAGAAGATCCAAGTTCTGGTCACAGAGCAGTAAATGCTGATATAAAACTAGAGAATACAAATATCATTCAAGGTCTTTTCAATCTGTATTGGAACTTCAAAAAAGCAGGTTGGAACAAATATAAAACTGAACTGGAACATAAATTTAAAGAACAAACAAACTCACAGCTGCATAACCAACCAGATCATATAAACAGAAATTTCTGAAAAATCATCCTAGAAACTTTAAAAAGACATATTCCTCATGGAAGAATTAAGAATTTCAAACCCTTTTGGAACCCCCAGTTAGAAGAACTGAAAAAGCAAAGGGATATAGATAGAAATACAGCTGAACAAACAAAAAACATATCAGATACACAAATATGGCAGAAGAAATGTGCCTCACTAAAAAAAGAATTTAATACTGCTAAAAGGAATCACTTTAATAATTTCTTAGAAAAAATGGATTATAGGACAGATGGTAACAAAGCTCATAAGTTCATAAAATATGTCAAGGACAGGAAAGAAAACAACAGCACACCTATCATACACAACAATAAAATATTAGTAAATGATGCAGTCATAGCCGAAACATTCAATAAATATTATGCTAATTCACATAAAGTAACAAGAAATAATAAAAAGGAATGTAAAGAATTTAAGAAAGATTTGAAACAAGAAAGAGAATGTGATCCTAACACTCAGTGCAATAGTTTTTTTCAAAATTTTAATGTGCAAGAACTAAACATTGCAATAAATAATCTAAAAAACAAAAAGTCTCCTGGACCAGATCGCATACATCCAGAGTTCATAAAAAACCTTGGAAAAACAGCAAAACAACTACTGAAACTCTACAATCTATCCTGGAAAACCACTGTACCTGCTGAATGGCAAAAAGCAATAACTGTCCCACTCTTGAAGAAAGACAAAACAGCATCAGAAATAAAAAATTATAGACCAATAGCTCTTACTAGCATAATAGCAAAAGTGATGGGAAGAATGGTGTTAAACAGGTTAAATTGGTTTCTAGAATCACAAAATTTGATATCCCCATGTCAAGCTGGATTCAGAGAGTTCCACTCTACAAATGAACAAGTCTTACTTCTCAGTTAAGAAATCAAGGACTCCTTCAATAGAAAAGAAGATAATTTATCAGTTTTTATTGATTTCCAAAGTGCATATGATTCTATATGCAGAACAAACCTACTGAAGAAAGTAAAAAAAATAGGGATACAAGGTCCAATGTTTTCATAGCTATGTCATTTCCTAACACAATGATTTATTGCAACCAGATATGGAAGAAATAAATCTAAATACAAACAAGTACACTGTGGCTTACCACAAGGCGCAGTGCTCAGCACAACACTTTTTAACCCTCCATCAGGCACAATACTTATTGTTACGTGTTTGGGCGCAATATATCTGAGAGATACCACGTACATATCTGCCTCTGTGCTGTCTGAAATTCCTCCTAAATGTGAAATATTTATATTTATACTATTTTTATATACCAAATTTTATTTCCAAAGTATTACAATACATCATACTACAGTTCAAAAACATGAGTTATGTACGTTGCAGAAAATAAATTAATACTGCGAATGTACAAAATGTGAAAGGGTAATTATTCTTATATTTGAACATAATGTTAACAATAAACATCATCAGTTTTTATGAAATTACAAACATTATTACAATTAATTAGTTGTTTGAACTAAATTGTATGTGCGTGCGTCTGTAATATACTTGAGAGTTTTCACTGCAAATTCTCAGCACACTTCTTGCAAACCTGTCCGGCATGCTCTAAACAATAGTACATTTCACATTTCTTGCAGCACTATCTTGAAAGTCGCTTCTTTTTTGAGTCTACAAGGTAAGTGTTGCAAACTTTGCGCTTATTTTCAGCAGAAGGACCTGAAGAATCTTCGTTACTTTCTGTAGGCTGAAATCTTTTAAGACTTTCTTGAAGCCCACTACCTATCCCCCTTGTAAGCATGCTCCTTTTAGATAGGTGATCGAAATATAGTTCTCGGGATAGCTTCTTCAAAAATAATCTCCTGCTCTTGATTTCACTTCCAATGCCTAGGAAGAGAATTTGCGCATTTATTGCAGATATGTTGAGTATAGCAAAAAATACCACTAAAGGCCATCTGCGACAGTTTCTGACATCATATGTGGCACACAGTTTGTCTACCACCTCCACTCCGGATTTTGTTTCATTATAAAACGTTATCATCTCTGGTTTTTGCTTTTCACCAGAGTTTTTATCAATGACATCGTCAAAATGTTGACTTGATATCACAAGGACGTTCTTGCCTTTCTTAGGTGTGTAAGAAACAAGGGTAGCCTCTTCTCTAAATGCAAACACACTGGAATACTGTGCTCTGCCTTTTATATTGACTAACTCAAGTGGAAGCTGTGGTTTATTTTTCTTCAGTGTTCCAACAAAGGACAATCTCTCCTTCTGCAGATTTTTCACCAAATTGTAGTCATTGAACCAATTATCTGCAGTAATTTTTCTTCCACTTCTGTAAATCGGTTGTGCCAATCGTTTCACAACGTCTGAGTGTTTGTTGCTGGTGCAGAATGGACCATCAGGTTGCTTCCTGGCATAAATTTCAAGATTGTGAGCGTAGAATATTTTAGCATCAGCCAAAACATAGATTTTAATTCCATATTTATTAGGCTTAGATGGAATATATTGTTTGAAACTGCATCTGCCTCTAAAACACACCAGCATCTCATCAATTGTGACATTTTCTCCCAGAGAGTAGCATTTCTGGCAATTGCTGACGAATGCTGTGAAAATGTCTCTCACAGCTGCAAGGCGATCCAATTTCTTTCTTTCTTCGCGAGAAGATCTATCATCAAATCTAAGGCAGTGAAAAAGAAACTTGAAATGCTTCAAATTCATTACCAATCGAAATATCTCTATGCCATCTCCATCTGTACCCCATAGCTCTTCTAAAGATTGTCTGCTACTGCGTAAGACTCCTGCCAAATCCAGAAGACCTATGAATGCTTTCATCTCTTCTTTCGTTGTCAATTTAGCATCTCTTTCATTTCTCTGAATTTGTTTTGTGTAAGTCCAATATGCTAGTTTGTATATGTCTTGATTATTTCTAATATGTCATCTGAAATAAGGCAACTCCAACAATCTGTAGCCGTTCTGGCAGCTCTAGCTAGACCTCTAACTCCAGGTAGATGAATAAGCAAATTCCGTGATCTGGTTCTTCTTTGCTGTAAAGGCCTCGTCTTTTTCCATTCAGTGATCCCATCTTTTTCAGTAAACTGAGCATTAATATCCGTATGGTTCTCTTCATCTGTGCCACTTTGAGAGGAATGAGAATCTTCCTCACGGACTTTTGTCATAGCTTCGCAATCTGTGTCACTTACATAATCAACAAAATCTTCATTATTATCTTCATTTTCATCCCAGAGTATTGCCAGGGCTTTCTGTAGGTCGTTAGGTTTACACAGATTGAATACTTCTTGCTTCTTAGACAATATGGGATGTAAAAACGTGACCAGCAGAAAAGAAGGCTATAGAAACAATGAGGTACGTGAGCGGGTGCAATGTATCTCACAGATACTTTTGCTTGATAATCAAATGAAACAACAAGCAGCTGGCCAATAATGAGCCAGGAAGTGCTACAGTGTGTTTTAGGAAGCTACAATGACTTGCATTAATTTAACATAAACAGTTGCGTCATATTGCTGAAAAAAGCGAGAGAGGTATCTCTCAGATATATTGCGCCCGACGGAGGGTTAATATATTTATTAACGATCTGCCACAACAAATACAAGAACCAGGCGTGAAGTGTGCACTATTTGCTGATGACTTAGTAACGTGGACTTCAAAACCAAAAAGCAAAAGTACAGAACTAGAAAAAACCATGCAACAATCCTTAACCAACCTACAAACATGGACCAAAGAAAATTTAATGACTGCTAATACAACAAAATCAAACTACCAAATCTTTTCAGTAAGAAAAAAACCACTAAAAATAAAACTAAATTTTGAGGGTCAACAATTACCAGAAACAAAGGAAGCAAAGTATTTAGGAGTTACATTTGATACCAAACTTACATGGACCAAACAAATAGAAAATGTAATACAAAGAGCAGAGAGGCGCCTTTCACTGTTAAAACGTCTAACAGGAATGAAGTGGGGATGTTCCAGAGCAACGCTTAACACAACATACAATGTATATATCAAACCATTATTTACTTACTGCAGCGAAGTTCTTGTAACAGCAAACACAAAAAAAATTCAAATCTTTCAAAACCAAAGTCTGAGATCAGGTGCTATCAAAACCACACCAATAGCAGCTATGGAAATACTAACCAACCAATACCCCATTAAATATGAAATAGAAAAAGCAGCTCTTATTCAACACGAAAAGTTGATCAGACTCCCATTCAATACATGGCACAAGAGAAATTTTACACATACACTAAAGACTCAGGAGAGCTTTCTTTCCAAAATTCAAGACATCAAGAAAAATGTACACCTTCCTAATTCAAAGGAAAACTTCATATCTAAAGTCAATCCAACACATCCATTAGGCATCACATATTATTTACACCTGACAGAAGAAGTTAAAAAAAGTGATACTC
The DNA here is from genome assembly GCA_030765045.1 of Tenodera sinensis. Taxonomy (NCBI): domain Eukaryota; kingdom Metazoa; phylum Arthropoda; class Insecta; order Mantodea; family Mantidae; genus Tenodera; species Tenodera sinensis. The sequence continues at coordinate 55,790,711 of CM060974.1, read as the reverse complement.
CAACTAGTGTTCTAAAATTATTGGCATTAGAGACAATCCATACTAGATTTCCGGAACATGAATGGCTCCATATTTATACTGATGGATCATTGATATCAAACCAAGATGGAGCAGGTGCTGGAGTCACATGTCACCTCTTTTCCTATTACAAATCTTTAAGTTATGGAACTACTAACTTTGATGGAGAAATTGAAGCAATTCAAATGGCCCTACAAAATCTTTTGTATAGAATTTCACATTTTCAACAAGCAGTTATTCTCTCAGATTCCAGGGCAGCAATTATAGCAATTACTTCCAAGTTGTCACCAAAAAACCAAACAATTATACAATGTTGGAAAATGCTTAGCCATCTAACAGCACTTCAAAAACACCTAGACTTCCAATGTATACCAGCTCACTGTGGATTGAGTGGTAATGAGAAAGCTGATTTTCTTGCAGAAAAGGGTACCTGCGGTGTACAAAAATCTATAGTTAATCTAGCATTTTATGCAGCTAAAATACTAGTCAACTCTGAATTCAAAAAAATTATTGCAAAATATTACTATGAGAAATCAAAGAATAAAAGATGGGAACTACCAAACATTCAAACAGTAATTCCTGAATATCCTCGAAAAACAGCAGTTGCAACCTTCAGGTTGATTACAGGACATGATTGTCTGGCAAAACATTTAAACAGAATTGGGATATATTCTTCATCACTCTGTTCTCTATGTGATCTGCAAGAGGAAATGGATCGAGACCACCTACAAATATGCCCGGCCACTTCTAGTGCCCCATCCATCAGTGAAAAATACTGGAGAGCAAGAGGATTAATGACTTCATTGTCAGAAATCCAGCATTAGCTAACAACAACATATTCCACAGCATATTGTTGCCCATGGTAACTTCTGCTATTTTCCACTCTGGGCATGTTAAATCCACTGTGAACTCAAAACAGTTGATGTTACTTGCCAACACCATAACACATCTAAAAGGTTGTATAAACACTGTGGATTCACAAATGACAATATACAGATTAATCACCACCTACAAGTATAGCGTATAGACTAGCGGGTTCTGAGATAATAACAGATGCTTTATCTGTTTATCATCTGTGTTTGAAACATACATTTCTGATCATTATGCTCAATTAGTTGGGTTTTTTGTTACTCTGTATAAGGACAACAAAGAAATTAGAATCATAAGGAATTTAAACAAGGAAAATATAAATAATTTGACAAATAACTTAGCTGTTGAAGAATGGGGTGCCATTTTTTGTAATAGTAATAATGTTGATGATAAGTGGAATGAATTTTACAAAATATTTACAACTACCCTTAATCTCTCATGTCCACAGAAAAGTATAGTTATAAATAATGTTAAAAACAAAGTTACCTCTAGAGACAAGGAAACTAAAAGAGCAAATGAAAGTCATGTATGATTTATATAAAAGTACATCAATGGAATACTATAAAAACAAGTATAAGAATGTAAAAAAGGAATACTTGAATAGCTTACAAAGTGTTAAAATTAATGCATACAGAGAAAAAATGGGTAATTCTAAGAATAGTAGCAAAACAGCATGGGGTCTGATAAATGAAACTAGAAAGCACTCGCTTTCACACGAAAACATTAAACTAAAAACAAATGGAGTAATTATTGATGATTCTGTTGTTATAAGTCAAAACTTCAGTGACTTCTTTCTAAGTGTTCCCACACAGACACCAAACTTGTCAAATTATTATGTAAATAACAATCCCTCAGTGAACTCTTCCCCCAACAACAGAAGAAGAAATAGCTAAAATAATTGATAAATTATCAAATAAACTTGGCTGTGGATGGGATGAAATTAGTCCTAGACTGTTAAAATGCTGTAAAAATGTTCTAGTAAAACCACTAACATATCTAATTAATTATTCTCTTCAGCAGGGCAAATTTCCTGAAATACTCAAGTTAGGAGCAATAAGACCAATATTAAAAAAAGGGGATGAACATCAAATTGATAACTACAGACCTATTACTCTAACTTTGGAAATAGCAAAATTATTTGAAAGAATTATACGGTTAAGATTAAATCATTATCTAAATAAATTCAATGTGATAGAAAATTTTCAACATGGTTTTAGAAAAGGACGATCCACTGTCTCTGCCATTAATCAATATATCCATGAAGTAATAGAAAAACTAGAAAATAACGAAAAGGTCAGCACTCTTTTCTTTGATTTATCTAAAGCGTTTGACTGTGTTGACCAAAATATTTTAATAAGTAAACTAGCAAACTATGGCATAAGGGGAATACTGTTGTTGTTGTTGTTTTCTAGTGCCTTGCATCTGGCAATGAAGCCATTAGCATTCGTGCTTTCCAATACTTTTGAACTGTAGTTTCTTCTGATCTTAATGCTTCACAGGTCTTCAAGTGGTCTTCGTTCATTTCTGCTGGATCGTTACACAGGACACATATTGGTGAGGCTAAGATACCTATTCTGTAGAGATGACTTGCCAAACAGTCATGATTTGTCAATAGTCGGAAGGCTGCAACAGCTGTTTTCCTTGGTCTCTGGGGGATTATATCTGGATTGGAAAGTAGTGTAATCCATTTTTTATCTTTGGCATTTGTTTCTATTTCTTGTAGATATGAATGACAAAAATTTTTTATGATCAAGCGTTTTATTGAGGAATATGAGAAATTGAATTTAGAATTTTGTTTTATTGTTGTGCCTTTCTTTGCAAGTGAGTCTGCAGCTTCGTTCCCCATGACTCCACAGTGTGCTGGAATCCATTGGAGATGAACAGTCTTATTAACTTTTTGGAGTTGTGTTAACATTTTGTAGCATTCTCTAATTTTTGTTGACTTCTTTGTAGTATTTGAACATATTCCCTGAATTGCAGCTTTAGAATCTGAAAGAATGACTGCCTTGTTAAATTTATTTAAGGGAAGATTTAATAATTGTCGGAGAGCAATGTATATAGCCTCTATTTCTCCATCATAATTTGTTGTGTCTCTGCCAACAGAATGATAAAAGGAAAAATGTGAACACGTAACTCCAGCTCCAGTAAGGTTTTCCTTCAAGGATCCATCAGTATATATGTGCAGCCATTCTTCTGTGGGATACCTAGTATTGATTGTTTCCAGAGCTAGAAGTTTTTGTATTTCTTTTGGTGTGTCTGATTTACTTATTTCCTCTATTAATTCCAAATTGAAGGTAGGTTGCAATAATTCCAATGGATTTTCTCTTATAAGTAGATTTTCTCTGGTGTTAGGAATGTTCAATTTGGATTTAATCTGTGTTACCTTTTCTAGGAAACTACTATGAGTTTTAAGGATTGAATGGGGGAGGTTCTCTTCTTTCCATTTAGAGTTTGGCAGTCGTAACATTTTCTCGTGTTGGAGCAATGCTTGTTCTTCTATTTTTGTTGTTATTGATGGGGTCCGTGTTAAGGCAAGCATGGCATCAATAGGTGTGGATTTAACTGCTCCAGTGATTAGGCGAAGAGCCTGATTTTGTATTTGTTCAAGTTTATTGATGTTAGCATTTGCTGCTGTTATTAAAGCTTCAGAACAGTACAAGAGGTTTGGTTTAATATACATTTTGTATGTTGTGTTAAGGACTCTCCTTGAGCAGCCCCATTTAGCACCAGCTAACCTTTTCAGGATTTGCAATTTCTTTTCAACCTTTTCTGAGATGTTTGTTATATGTTTTTTCCAACTTAGCTTTCTGTCGAAAGTGATGCCTAAGTATTTGGCATCATCAACTGCTTTAAGTGGTTTACCATTATAATTTATGCTAACATTAACTGGTTTGTATTTTAGTGTAAATAATTCATAATTTGTTTTTTCCACATTGATAGTCATGAGGTTTTTGGAGCTCCATTCATGTACTTTGTTTAGGGCTGTTTCTATTCTGTCTTTAATTAATTCAGGTTTTTTTGAAGAGCCTGAAGTCCAAATGACTACATCGTCAGCAAATAAAGCAATTTTGGTTTCTAAAGTTTTTATTATTGATGGAAGGTCATTTATATATATGTTAAAGAGTGTTGTGCTCAGAACAGCACCTTGTGGAAGTCCTCGGTGTGTTTGTTTATATTTGGAAATGTATGTATTATATTTTGTGGCACAAAATCTTTGTGAAATAAACTGAGTTATCCACTTAAGCATGTTACTTTTCACACCTATTGATTGCAACTTCTCAACTAATTTATTTCTCCAGACTGAGTCATATGCTGATTTAAAATCAATGAATACTGCCAAGGTATCCTCCTTTCTATTGAAAGCTTCCTTGATGTCTTGGCTTAGTAGGAGTACATTTTCACTTGTACTATGATTCTGTCTGAAGCCGGTCTGTGAACTATTAATTAAGTTGTAATATTCTAGAAACCAGTTAAGTCTAGATGCCACCATTCTTTCCATCACTTTTGCAATAACACTGGTCAAAGATATTGGTCTGAAACTATTAATATTGTTTGAGGGTTTGTTTTTCTTTAAAATTGGGATGATAATGGCTTTTTTCCAGTCGGAAGGTACAGTCATTCTCCAACACGTGTTATACAGTTTAAGTAGGATTTCTTTTCCTTTCCTGCCAAGGTGTTTAATAAACTCTGGGTGGATCTTGTCAGGTCCAGGAGATTTTTTGTTCTGTAATTGTTCTATTGCTAAATCCAGTTCTGTTTCATTAAAATCCTGAATAAAAATATCATTTCGTATACCTTACCATTTATACTGGAGAAGAAAAGCAGCCATTTTTAAGAAAGAATTAATTACAGCAAAAAGGGCCAGTTTCACAAATTTTGTAGAACATATGGACTATAGGAAAGATGGAAATAAAATAAGGGGAATACTACATGAGTTAATTAGGAGTTATCTAATTGGAAGAAGACAGTATCCAGAAATAACATACAAAAAAGGGAAACGATTTCATACAGTAAAATCAAAAGATGAAATTGTTAAATATGGCGTGCCGCAGGGTTCGGTATTAGGTCCACTATTATTTATAATCTATATTAATGATATTAAATGTCTGGAAAATAGCTCAGTTGTAACCTATGCAGATGACACTGCAGTTGTGTGCTGGAATGAAACCATAGAAGACTTAAACATGACCCTTAATAAAAGTGCCTATACTCTGATAAATTATTTTCATTCCATAAATTTACAATGCAACATGGGAAAAACTAAGATAATGCACAATAGTATTCTGAAGAACAGTTGCAATATAACACTGAAAATAAACAACAACAGTATGGAAGAAGTGAAAACACAGAAATTTTTAGGTGTTATTGCAGGTAATCGGTTGACATGGGCACAACATATTGAGCACATTTGCAATAAAATCAGTAAGTCTGTATATCTGCTGAGATGCTTCAGCAAATATAAAAACCAGAATATCTTAAAACTTATCTATTATGAATGTTTCTACCCACATTTAATTTATGCTATTGAACTATGGGGGGCTGCTGCAAAAACACTTATAAATAGACTACTTCTCTATCAAAAGAAAAGTGTTCGAATTATGTTTAATTTAAAAGCTAGGGTATCTTGCAGGGAGACATTTATTAACAACAGAATACTCACCATTTATTCTCTGTATGTATATAGAGTAATAATGTTAGTAATAGATAAGTATCAACCAATAAAAAATAATCCAGTACATGAATATAATACATGAAGCAACATGAACTATCATAGAGATAATGTAAACAAAAGTGTGTCTATGAAAGATTCACTATATCAGGGTATAAAGCTATTTAATAAACTGCCGTGTGATGTTAAACCGATTGCAGAAGTATCAAAACGACAATTTGCTAAAAAATTGAAGGAATATTTAATAAATAGATGCTTATATAATTTGGATGAGTTGTAAATGTTTGTATTATAAATGTATTTATTATGTATAGGTATGTATTAACCGATATATCCAACAACATTTATATGTTCTATGTGGATGAAATAAATAAATAAAAAAATAAATAAAAATTTATCAAGTACATGGCAGCAAAGGAATTCCCCGACTTTATCGTATGGACTCATGTAGCTTGAGAAAGCAGGATGTATATATTTTCTTCTAAATGAAGGGATACCATAGCTGACACATCAGTTCTTCCAGTAATGAACTAGTGACTTCTGCCCTATGTAATTGAGCACTAAACAAGTTGGATGGCATCTCGCTAAAAGTGGTTCTGCTGCTGCTCTTATGTGACTTTATGTAAATAATTTTGAAAAGAGGTTTCCTCCATGCAATTTATGTGCAATTTGTGTGAATATCCAAAAACATTTATTTTCATTAAAAATCAGAAAGTATGAGTTTTTATATGCTATAAAAGTTAAAATATTTTCTCCGGAGTGAATATCCAAGAGATTAAACTGAGTTTCAAGTTCATATTAGGATGCAAACAACATATGTATTTCTCTAAAACACTGAACTCTAGTGATTAAGGATTTCAAAAATTCAGACGAAAAGCAAGGAATATCTTAAAAATGCTTCCTCAAAATAAAATGTGTGGACATAAATTATATGTTTTAGCAGGCTCTACATATGTTTGTGCAGGTGTGACTATCTGCATTCCTTTGAAGAATTCTGATGTTAGATCTTCTATTAATATAATGTTTTGGTTCTCTAGAAGTAGTCCCCGCCCAGAGGTCTGAATGGGGCACTATTTTAACTCCGGAGTCATATTTCATAAATTTTGAAGAGACTTAGCAGTAATAGTAACCGCTTTTGAACACTAGAACCCCAGTAGTGGTCATTTTGACCGTTCTTGATATTTAAATAAGTTTAGTTCTGCCAGTTTTCAAAAACGAAGCTTGGCCTTTCATGACTTTTCCTGATATAACCTTTAGTTTTATATAGCATAATAATTTTTGGCATGTTATTATATACGTGGACGTTTTTTCATGTTTGACCATCAACCCCGGAGATGGTCATTTTTGACCATTACAATTTTGTTAGCTTTCGCTCGCACTGTCGTTAGATTTCTCATTGTCACTAATCTGCTTTGTCTGTCTTCACGCTAACTGTTCATTATAGTAGTGTACGTTGTGAATCTATGCCTGAAAGATGTCTCATGGTTTGAAACCAGATAAAATCCTAGCTATATTTCATGATATACCAGACGATATATCAAAAGGTGATCTTTTTGAAGAACGTGGTAGTGGTGAAGATGATTATCAACCTCCAGCTGATTAAGAACAATCGGAAGATGAGTCGTTCAGTGAAGATGATTTGAATGGTAAGTTTTATTCTGCTTTCTTTAGATATTGCATAACATGAAACTGTATTCCTAATAGGTGCATTTATGTAGTAATTCATTTCCTTGTTTGTACACAATATACATATATAGTTTCTTTGCTCATTTATTTTCAGAAAATCAAATTCAGGATAACATTTTATGTAATTCTCGTGCTTCGAGGGAGGTAAGAAGGTATGGGCATAGCTTGTTACAACCATCATTTGAATATGACTTGCAGTACTGTGTAACTCCATCCAATTTGAGTGCGTCACAAGCGGCAAGTAATAATAGAATGCCTACTAGTAATGCTACAGCTTCAGGTAACGCAACTACTTCAACACAACCAATAATAAGAAAGAGGCAGAAAAAGACAACATGAAGAGGAAAAACTTCCTGCTCTTACAAAAATTCTCGGTAGAGATAATGGTACTGAGTGGCAGATCATCGACCCAGGTCACAATCCTGGTAGAACAGAACAACATAATGTTATGAAAGAAAAAGTAGGCCCTACTGCTTATGCTAAGGGACATGTAAGGGACAGCAGCCATGCATCTGCTTGGAAGTTGTTCATTGATGAGTTGATTCTTCGACATATCAAAAAATGTACAGAGATTGAAGCAAGAGAGAAGAAAAAGATGAGAAATTAACTGTTTCCTTGGATGGGCTGGACGCTTTCATCAGCGTAATTTACTTGCGGGATGCACTTGGGTGCAGAAGCCTTGAGTTAGTTGAACTAGGGTCCAAAAGTGGGGCCCACCTATATTTTCTGATACCATGGCAAGGGACAGATTCATGGAACTGATGAGATTTTTACAATTTGATATCAGGTCATCCTGTTCTGAGAGACTAAAGACTGATGCGTTTGCACTGGTTTCACCTATTTGGAACAAATTGATTGAAAACTGTAAGGCTTGCTACATACCAGGTGCATTCCTTACAGTAGATGAACTTCATCCTACACAATGTCACTGTCCATTCATTCAGTACATGGCCAAACAGCCTGGTAAATTTGGTATAAAATACTGGATGCTTGGAGATGTGAACTCAAATTATCTCTGCAGTTATATCCCATACCTGGGGAAGGATAATCAGCGGCCTCAGAATGAATCAGTTCAAGAACATGTTGTAATGTCTCCTATAAATCCTTTTCTAAAAAAGGGATGAAACATTACCACCGACAACTACTTTACTTCACTATCACTAGGCTAAAAGACTAAAGAAGTTGGGCAGTAGTATCATAGGAGCTGTGAACAGATTGAGACGAGAAGTTCCTGATCACCTAAGAAATTCCAGAGCTCCTCTTTATGATACCATTCTCTTGAAAACAAAGTATGGTATTTTGCTATCCAACTACCAAGGAAAGCGGCAGAAAAATGTAATTATGAGTACATTTCACAACTCATGTGCAATATCTGTACTCTCCAAGAAACTTTCTGAAACAGTTGAGTTTTATAAGACTAAATATGGAGTGGATGTGATTGATGAGATGGCACGATTGTATTCCATTCATGCTGGTACTCGCAGATGGCCAATGCATGTTTTTTACAATATATTGACCTAGCTGCCATCAACACTTGGATAGTGTTTCCAGAAATAACTGGCAAGGAACTTTCATGCCACAGATTCATCCTTCAACTCGCTGATGAACTAAGAGAAGCCTACTTGGGAACTAGACAACATTGTATAGAAAATTAAGGAAATTGAAGCAATTAACAGTGAACCAACAAGATTCTAAAGTAAGAACAAATTAGAAACTAAAAACTTCACTTATCTTGGTAATGTTGCAAGTTATTTTTTTCAAACATTGACTCGAGTTTCAAGTTGACTCCAACTCATTCTCAAAGCTATACAAACAGATTCGTTACCAAAGTTACATTCCTTCATTTTTTTTCTGAAAACAAAAAACATAAATACTGATATTCATTTTAATTACCAATCTCTGAAGACAAACATTTATAAATACAATCTATAGAAGGTAACTCAAAGTTCATAACACGGTTCCTGTTTTTTAAAATAAAAATTTTTTCCCAAACCATTGGTGCTGTTTTTGCTATTATTAACGTCGCTATGTCTTTAAGCTAATGAGATCTTTTTGATCTCAGGGCTTGGTAACGGATGGAATGGAATATCACACAATGTTTCTTTATCACAATGTATTTATTTATTAACACTTCATCGATACTTTACACTCTCAGCACCATGTTAAATGCTTAAAAAACCTTTACACTTTTTTTTAATTTAGTAGAATTTATGCCTGATGAAAGTTTGGTGAAAGTTCCATGTTGACACCACATAAAAACGTCTTTCCACCTCGAAGATACACACGCTAGTGAACAGCTTTTTGGCGTCGTTTTGACGCGACACCACCTTTTTCATATTCATCCACGCTATTCATCTGTGCATGTGTCCATCAAATAGTTCTTTCTCGTTAGGGAAGCAATCTCTAATCATCCTCCCCTACTTTTATTATGGAACACAAACAATTCTAATATTTATACACATATATTAAAATCAAATATGGAAAGATTTATGACGTCTTTGTGCAAACTTAGTTGTTCGTAACAATGAACCTTATCAACATGTTTTCGTCATTTAATTATCTCATACCAACATCAAAAAACGAATTACACTTTTAACAAACATTTACATGAACGATTTTCTTTTGGGGTCTTCTAATATTCTGTCTCACATGCCCCTTGTTTTGTTTTTCAAGTTGCCACCTATATTTACAATCTTGAAACACAATACAATACTTCTCCCTACTCCACTGATGCAATCACTTTGTACAATATTTTCTTTTTCTTTACAGCCTTCTTCGCTGTTTGTCTTTGTCTTTTGTTTTGGCATGGCACAGCATGTCTTTGTAAATTTCACATGTTCAGTTACTACTCAATACGTGTTCAATTATTATACATCACATATTCAGTTATTATACAACACATATTCAGTTACTGTACAACACATTCAGTTATTATACAACATATCCAGTTATTATACAATACATATTCAGTTATTGTACAACATATCCAGTTATTATATAACATATGTTCTGTTATTATACAACACATTTTCAGTTCTTATACAACACATTCAGTTATTGTACATTTGACATTGACACAAATATCATTTAAGTGTATCATGGTTTATTATGTGACTTTTGACTTATGTTCCTTGTTATGAGGAGAGAAAAACAGGATACAAGTTTTGAGCTAATGATTATGATCATATTTATGGCAATATTTTATTCAGTTCTTTGCCTTCTTTGTCTTGTAATGTTTTATGTATAGGCAGGTTGTTGAGTCAGTTCTTATACTCTGATGTTACTAATGGCACCATTTTTTAATTGGGTTATTATTCAATGTTGTTTGGTTCAACATTTCTTCGAGCTTAGCATTGGCTATATCCATCTTTATTCATGGGCATTGCTTTTCTGATTATGGTTTTTCTTACTTCACTAATTGTCACCTCTTTGTCTCTTATCTCTATAAGAGAAAACTTCTATACTTATAATTATTCTGCAATTGTATTATTTTTCTTCTCAATTCACCCTCGACATCTTTGTGTCTAAATATTTTATCTTTGTCATCACAATTGATTCCTTTTTATTTTTGTCCCTGACATCCTTATGTCAAAAACACATTATTTTCCGTCGCTATAATTCATTTCTTTAATGACAATCAGTGTCTTCATCTGTCTTTGTTGACAATGCTCTTTGTGGTCAATATAGCCGATGACTATGTTGGTTTTCTTTCTTGTTGTAATTTCTAATCTGAACATAATTTTCTATAAGTAACCCATTAAAAATTGTTATTTTCCATCATCTCTACTATTCCTGCCTTACACATTTGTTGGCAAAGACTATTTGGTCCTTTCTTTGTATGGTTTTAATTTATTTTTATGGTATCTTCCTACCAACTTGCCATTTGTATTCTGTAGCTCATACGTGTGGTCACCCAGCTGTTTTGTTATGACCAGTGGTTCAGTGTACAGTAGTTCCATCTTTCCAGATCTTTTCTCAGATGCCTTGGATGCTTTGTGGCTTCTTAAGAGCACCTTTTCTCCAGTTTGTGGGGACCATTTCCTGACGAATCCTTTTACCTTGTTCCTCCCTTTTTCAGCCTTTTGCTGTAACCTTCTGAATGCCAATTGACATTTTTCCTTCTCTGTCAATTCCCTTTGAGCAGCCATCGTAGTGTCAATGTCAATTGTCAATCCCTTGGGTTTTGTGTTGGTCATCAATTCGATTGGGGCGAACTTGATCGTGGGGTTCACCGAATGGTTAATCACCTCCTCTATGTACCCTCATTTTTCTGTCCAGGAAGTGTGGTCTTTGTGGCAAAGTAGGCGGAAATATATACTTATATCCCTCATCGTTCTTTTAGTCGGGTTTCCTTGAGGATAATACGTTGAGGAATAGTATAATTTTATTCCTAATGTTCTTAAGGTGTCCTGGAATAACTTACTCTTATGCATTGTTGCATTGTCTGATAGAATAGATTTTATTCTCCCATATTTTGGGATGTAGTCCTTAATGATTTTATCTAGGCAAGTCCTGCTTTTAATGTTCTTAATGGGGTATATTTTAGTGAATTTTGTGAAAACATCAAACATGACAAAGATGTATCTGTTTCCATCTTTCCCCCTTGGTAGCTCGCCATGTTTATCGATGCACACCAATGCATTTTTCTCGTTTCTCACGATGGATTGTGGAACGACATCGTATCTTACATTAATTGGCTTGGCCTTCTGACATAGGTCGCATGAGGAAATTAACTTCCTGACTTTCTTGCCAAGATGTTTGATGTACAGTACTTCCTCAATTGCAAGCTTTGTTCTCTCAGTACCAGAGTGAAGCATCGAGTGATGGAATGCCAAAATAACCCTGTCCTGTAAGGAATTTGGTACCATCATTTTCCACTTCCTTACATCGCGACCATGTAATTTATATAGGATGTTCCTAAATTTGCCTATCTTGGCTTCCAACTTTGGTACTATGTCTGGAGCCTTGTCGAATAGCCTTCTCAATTCAGGGTTTTCTTGCTGTAGCTTCGCTATGTTTTTGAAGTCTTGTAAGATTTCGTTGCTTTCTTTACTATTTATCTGCATGATTTTAATTTCATGGTGTGGATTGTACATCGTCTCGGGTATGTGACTCTCCGATCTTAATCTTGACAATAAGTCACTAAAGATGTTCTCCTTGCCCGGGATATGTTTGACCTCTATGTCGTGCGATGTTATTTCGTGTATGTACCTCGAGATTTTGGAGTTGGTTAGCTTGCATTTTTGGATGAAGGACAGGCTTATGTGATCAGTATATATAATTATTTTATAATGGTAGATATATTGCCAGAACTTTTGTAACGCAAAATGGATTGCACCTATTTCTAATTCTGTTATGCAGGCATTGGCTTCTATCTTGTTTAGAAATCTAGAAGCTGTGGCAATCACATGTTTGTTGCCATCTGCATCTTCTTGTGCTAATATTGCTCCATATGAGTGCACACTAGCATCGGTGTATATTAGAAAAGGTGAATTTGGATTCGGTCTTTCCAGGAGAATACTGTGCTTAAAAAGTTCTTTGATTTTCTCAAAGGCTACCTGGTGTTTGGTATTCCATTCCCACTTAGTATCCTTTTTCAACAGTTCTCTAAGGGGTACTAATTACTTAGCGTAGTTGATCACAAATTTTGACTGGTACTGTAAAATGCCCAGAAACCTTCTCAACTGTTTCAGTTACGTGGGGGTGGTATACACTCTATGGCCTTGACCCTCTCCGGATTAGGTTGTATACAATCAGGCGTAATGATGTGGCCTAGAAATTCTGCCTCTTTGACGAAAAATTCACACTTTTCCAAGTTTAGGGTCATGTTGCTTTCCTGAAACTTGGACAATACATAATCTATGTGATGTAAGTGTGACTCGGGATTCTTGCTGTATATTAAAAAATCGTCAACATATTGTGTTACAAAAGCCTCGATAGTATCCCCGAAAACTTTGTCTAGAGCCCTCAGTAGTGCACTGCTACTGGTCGATAATCCAAAGGCACATTTTAAAAAATGGTACACCTTTCCTTTGTACAGGAAGCAGGTATATTTCCTGACGTCTGGATGAAGAGGAATTTGCCAGAATGATGCGGTCAGGTCAAGACTTGTAAAATGTTGACCTCCCTTCAATTTTGATATCAGTTGGTCTACCCCCTCAGGCCTGTAATGATCTGGCAAGGTATGCGCATTTATTTTCCTTGCGTCGATGGTCATCCTCAATTTTCCCTCTTTCTTATGGACCCATACCACTGGATTCACATACATGAGTCCGATGGTTCTATTATTCCGTCCGCCAACATTTTCTGGATCACTCTGTCAGCTTCCTCCCTGATGGAGTTGGGGATGGGCCTGGATTTATGTAAATAGGGGGTGATATCTTTTACTTTAAAAGTATGTATGTACTTATTACATGTACCTGGCTTTTTATTAAAAACTTTCCTGTTTTTAATCAATATTTTTCTAAGTTGGTTCCTTTCCTCTTCAAAGATGCCATGTGCTCTCCAGACCTTCTCGTTGATTAGCTGTGACATCGGTTCTTCTCCATCTGTTGGTTGTGGTTCAGGTTGGTAGTTGTTCGAGGTAACATACTCGTCTTCTGTGCAGATCCAATGGCTGCAAACATTAGTTTCTTCCTCGCTCGTCCAACCTGTTTTCTCCTTACTTACCCTTAGGTCTACCAACCTGTTCTTGTGGACATTGATGTTCTCCACAAAGAATTGCTCATTCGGATGGATCCCTGTCTGGTCTGGTTCCTCCTGGCATGTTTCTTTCTCCAGGAACTTCGCAGTGCATTCTGAGGTTCCTTCCTTGATAATGAATTTATGTGGGTCATAATCGATCACCGACCTCCAAAGATTAAGCAAATCACTGCCCATGATTAGGGTAGCTGTTAGTCTAGGTATTACCAGGGCAATAAAATCAAACTTCCAGCTTCGGATTTCTATTGCCAGCCTTACCTGGTATTTAACATGTTCCTTTTTCTTGCCAATTGCTGTGCTGCAATACACTCCACACACAGGCAAGAATTCAGCATTTCTCTTTGTTATTAATTCCTGGAATAGCTGTTCACCACATACTGATGTGCTGGCTCCTGTATCAATCATTGCTGGCAATTCGATACCCCATACCTTCAGCCTAATCATTGGTGGATTGGTTATTTCCTTTCTTTCACTTGCCTGTCTTCTCAAGGTTGGTATATTATATTATGTTGGTCAATATTGCCCCTACTGCCACACAGGTCAACTTCCGGGACACAAAGTTGACTTGTACTTAGTTTTCCTGGGCATTAGAGGTGATTGTTGTTTCTGTATTCTGTGCAGCATCGGTCCTATCCGGCACATTTTCATTCTGTTCCTGTTGTCTTATGTTGTCGGTGTTCCATTGGTTTCTGCCCCTTTGGGGTGAACCCCTAATGTATGACGACCTTTGGATGTTTAAGTATTCCCTACAGAATCGTATGTGATTCACTTGATGGGTACGGTCTCCTGGTCTCCCCCGATCATATCTATGCATTCTGTATCTCGATTCACCCCTTGGTATTGTGTCGTGGTACCGCTGTCTTGTGTTCTCCATCCTCTCGCCATGATTATGTGGTTGTGGGAAATGGTGTGCCCCTCTCCCCCTTTCATGGGTGTTCCTAGTATTTCTATCTTCTCCCTCATTCTGGTTGTTCCTAGCCGTGCTCCGGTTTAAGATGGGTGAGTTTGGGTGACCGTTCCTATGTCTATGCTCATTAGGCCGACCATTTTGTGTTTCGAAGGCTGTCAGCAATTCTATCATATCTGCAAAATCTACTGGCCTCGCAACAATTAACCCTGTACTCACTGTGTCTGGGAAATGTCTTGTTATGCTGGTAATTAGCTCTGCTTCCGACAAGTTAGGGTCTAACAGCTTTCCTTTGTTGGCTACTTTCATAAAATAATCAACTAGTGATAACCCTTTGGTTGGATCATATCTACCTGTCGCTAGCTCTATCCTAGTTTGATTTTGCTTAGCTGGGCCCCAATACCTTGATAGGAATAAATTTCTGAATGAGCTATACGACTCAACACCAGCTAGTGTTAACCTGAGCCATTCTAATGCCTTGTTTTTTAAGCTTTTCTTGACTATCATCATCCTAAGCTCATTTGGTATCCTTTTCACTTTAAAATACTCGTCCATCTCTTTAGCAAAGAGTTTTGGATCGTCTCCCTTCTCCTCGTCAAATGTAGGTGGTGTGATTTCATGTAATATGCTGTTGGTGTAACATGTGTTGTGTGTTGTGTCATTGTTTGGTTGTGAACCTCTTTCTCTGTATGGTGAGTCAACATTTTGTACCTTATTCAAATAACTCATCTTGTACATTACTTACATCTAAATCATCTTGCCTTTGTAGTGCATTCACAACATCATTTACATTAGCCAAACTTTCTTTCCCTTTTTTCATTTCTTCACAAATTGATTTTAAATCATTCTTTATTTCTAAGTGACTTTGTTTCATATCATTTATAGCATCCTGTTGCGAATGTACTACATCAGTCATCGTCTTAATTTTAGGAATTACAATTTGTTCTACAGTTTCATTAATAATGTCTTTCTTTACTACCTCAATCTCTTTTCTTAATTCCTCAGTTATTTCTGCTTTTACATTTGTAATCTTACAGTCTACACTTGTATTACATTCTGTTATTTCATCTCTACATCTAGCAATTTCTCCTTCTAATACAATCTTATTTTCCCTCATTTCTGATTCTATTTTTCCCATCCTATCTCCTATGATTTCTATACTAGCTTCTAAGTCTTCCTTTGTCTCATTTAAGTTTTTATGTACTAATCTTAAATTAGTTTCCATTACGTTCATATTTTCTTTACACTCCTGTCTTCCTAATTCTATTTTCTGTTCTAAGTCCTGTCTCACTTCCTCCATTTTCTGACCTATCTCTTCCCTATTCTGTTCTAGTTTCTGGCCTGAACTTTGTTCTATGTTCTGTCTTAATTCTAGCTTATTTTGTTCCATTTTCTGACCTAAACTTTGTTCTATGTTCTGTCTTAATTCTACGTTATTTTTTTCCATTTTCTGACCCAATTCTACCTTGTTTTGTTCCATTTTTTGACCTAAACTTTGTTCTATGTTCTGTCTTAATTCTACGTTATTTTGTTCCATTTTCTGACCTAATTCTACCTTGTTTTGTTCCATTTTTTGACCTAAACTTTGTTCTATGTCCTGTTTTAATTCTGCCCTATTCTGCTACATTTTCTGACCTAAACTTTGTTCTATGTCCTGTTTTAATTCTGCCCTATTCTGTTCCATTTTCTGACCTAAACTTTGTTCTAGTCTTTCAAACATGATCATTAATAACCTTTGGTATTTTCCTATCGCTACCTGTTCCTCACTTTCTGGTTCTACCTGATAACTAGGCCTATCTGCCCCTTCCCCCACTCCTGTTTCTATCTCTTTTCGCGACATTTTAGTTTCTTTATTCAATTCACTTAGGGTTAAAAGTCCCACTACTTTGCCGCTTCTCAGTAACATAAAAATGAAAATAAACTGGATGTAAAAATAAAAATTTTTGATCCTACTTTTTTTTTTCGTTGCTTTGTCCAGTTATGTACATCTCCTGGGCAGTTGGCTTCGCTAGACGATCTCTGGTGTTTTCCCGCGTTGATTATCCGTGCATCGGTGTTCTGATGTATCATTGATTATCCGTTCATCGGTGTTCTGATGTCGATATCAAACGATGGTCTTATGGCGTCTTCTTTCCTTTTGGCGCGATGATATGGCGTCACTTTGTATATCGCATAAATTCATTTCCCGTAATTTCCATCCCATCCTAAATTCGAGTTCCACGTTGGGCAAGCCATTTTGGTGCTGTTTTTGCTATTATTAACGCCGCTATGTCTTTAAGCTTGAGACAGAATATTGGACCCCAATAGAAAATCGTTCATATAAATGTTTGTTAAAAGTGTATAAATTTCTAGTTCTTGTTTGGGTGTATCAGGAACTTATCTTCAATATTCAGGATAGCCAATGTTTTGTTATTACTAGCTAGTCTGTTGTGTTCAACAATAAAAACTATTTGCGCGGATGAATACAAAAATGGCGGTGTTGTGTCAGAAGGACGCCGAGAACTAGTTCAGTAGCGTCTGTATGCTCAAGGTGATAAGACGTGTTCTAGTAGCGTGTGAACATGGAACTTTCACCAAACTTTTATCCAGTGTAAATTCTACCAAATCATTTAAGTGTGAAGGTTTTTGAGTATTTAATATGGTGCTGAGAGTGTAAAATAACGAAGTGTTAATGAATAAATATGTTGTGATAAAGGAACATTGATTTATGCATCCCATCCATTACCTCGACCCTGTAGATAGGAATCGCGTCTGCTATCACAGTATTCCATCTTTCTGAGAAGAACATTATTCTTGCTGCTATGTGTTAATAATCATTGAAAAATCCGCACCAAAATGGCTTACCCAACGTGGAGCTCGAATTTAGGATGGAATGCAAAATTACGAGTATTGAAATCACGATAAAACATCAAGTGACGCCGCGTCAAATGGAAAGAAGACGCCATTAGACCATCGTTTGATATCGCCATCAGAACATCGATGCACGGATAATCAACGTGGGAAAAACACTGGAGATCATCTAGCGAAGCCAACTGCCCAGGAGACGTAAATAACTGGACGAAGAACCAACGGAAGAGAAAGTAGGATCAAAACTTTTTGTTTTCACATACAGTTTATTTCCATTTTTATGTTACTGAGAAGCGGCAAAGTAGTGGGACTTTTAACCCTAAGTGAATTAAATAAAGAAATTAAAATGTCGCGAAAAGAGATAGAAACAGGAGTGGGGGAAGGGGCAGATAGGCCTAGTTATCAGGTAGAATCAGAAGGTGAGGAACAGCTAGCAATAAGCAAAGACCAAAGGTTATTAATGATCATGTTTGAAAGACTAGAACAAAGTTTAGATCAGAGTATAGAACAAAAACTAGAACAAAATAAAAAAGAATTAGGTCAGAAAATGGAACAAAATAACGCAGAATTAAAACAGGACATGGAACAAAGTTTAGGTCAAAGTATAGGTCAGAAACTGGAGGAAGTGAGACAGAACTTAGAACAAAAAATGAAATTAGGTAGACAGAACTTAGAACAGAAAATGGAATTAGGAAGACAGAACCTAGAACAGAAAATAGAATTAGGAAGACAGGAGTGTAAAGAAAATATGAAAGTAATGGAAACTAATTTAAAATTAGTACATAAAAACTTAAATGAAACAAAGGAAGCCTTAGAAGCTAGGATAGAAATCGTAGGAGATAGGATGGGAAAAATAGAATCAGAAATGAGAGAAAATAAGATTGTGTTAGAAGGAGAAATTGCTAGATGTAGAGATGAAATAACAGAAAGTAATACAAGTGTAGACTGTAAGATTACAGATGTAAAAGCAGAAATAACTGAGGAATTAAGGAACGAGATTGAGGTAGTAAAGAAAGACATTATTAATGAAACTGTAGAACAAATTGTAATTCCTAAAATTAAGACAATGAATGATGTGGTGCATTTACAACAAGATGCTATAAATGATATGAAACAGAGTCACTTAGAAATAAAGAATGATTTAAAATCAATTTGTGAAGAAATGAAAAAAGGGAAAGAAAGTTTGGCTAATGTAAATGATGTTGTGAATGCACTACAAAGGCAAGATGATTTAGATGTAAGTAATGTACAAGATGAGAGTTACTTGAATAATGTACAAAATGTTGACTCACCATACAGAGAAAGAGGTTCACAACCAAACAATGACACAACACACAACACATGTTACACCAACAGCATATTACATGAAATCACACCACCTACATTTGACGAGGAGAAGAGAGACGATCCAAAACTCTTTGTTAAAGAGATGGAAGAATATTTTAAAGTGAAAAGGATACCAAATGAGCTTAGGATGATGATAGTCAAGAAAAGCTTAAAAAACAAGGCATTAGAATGGCTCAGGTTAACACTAGCTGGTCATGAGTCGTATAGCTCATTCAGAAATTTATTCCTATCAAGGTATTGGGGCCCAGCTAAGCAAAATCAAACTAGGGTAGAGCTAGCGACAGGTAGATATGATCCAACCAAAGGGTTATCGCTAGTCGATTATTTTATGAAAGTAGCCAACAAAGGAAAGCTATTAGACCCCAACTTGTCGGAAGCAGAACTAATTACCAGCATAACAAGACATTTCCCAGACACAGTGAGAACAGGATTAATTGTTGCGAGGCCAGTAGATTTTGCAGATATGATAGAATTGCTGACAGCCTTCGAAACACAAAATGGTCGGCCTAATGAGCATAGACATAGGAACGGTCACCCAAACTCGCCCATCTTAAACCGGAGCACGGCTAGGAACAACCAGAGTGAGAGAGAAGATAGAAATACTAGGATCACCCATGAAAGGGGGAGAGGGGCACACCATTTCCCACAACCACATAATCATGGCGAGAGGATGGAGAACACAAGACAGCGGTACCACGTCACAATACCGTGGGGTGAATCGAGATACAGAACGCATAGATATGATCATGGAAGACCAGGAGACCGTACCCATCAAGTGAATCATATACGATTCTGTAGGGAATACTTGAACAGCCAAAGGCCGTCATACAATAGGGGTTCACGTCAAAGGGGCAGAAACCAATGGAACACTGACAACGTAAGACAACAGGAACAGAATGAAAATGTACTGGATAGGACCGATACTGCGCAGAATACAGGAACAACAATCACCTCCAACGCCCAGGAAAACTAAGCACAAGTCAACTTTGTGTCCCGGAAGTTGACCTGTGTGGCAGTAGGGGCAATATTGACCAATGTAATGTAGGTACCTTGAGAATTCAGGCGAGTGAAAGAAAGGAAATAACCAATCTACCAATGATTAGGCTGAAAGTATGGGGTATCGAATTGCCAGCGATGATTGATACAGGAGCCAGCACATCAGTATGTGACGAACAGCTATTTCAGGAATTGATAACTAAAAGAAATGCTGAATTCTTGCCTGTGTGTGGAGTGTATTGCAGCACAGCAATTGGCAAGAAAAAGGAACATGTTAAATACCAGGTAAGGCTGGTAATAGAAATCGGAAGTTGGAAGTTTGATTTTATTGCCCTGGTAATACCTAGACTAACAGCTACCCTAATCATTGGCAGTGATTTGCTTAACCTTTGGAGGTCAGTGATTAATTATGACCTACATGAATTTATTATTAAGGAAGGGACCTCGGAATGCACTGCGAAATTCCTGGAGGAAGAAACATGCCAGGAGGAACCAGACCAGACAGGGATCCATCCGGATGAACAATTCTTTGTGGAGAACATCAATGTCCACAAGAATAGGTTGGTAGACCTGAGGGTAAGCAGGGAGGAAACAGGTTGGACGAGCGAGGAGGAAACTAATGTTTGCAGCCATTGGATCTGCACAGAAGACGAGTATGTTACCTCGGACAACTACCAACCTGAACCACTACCAACAGATGGAGAAGAACCGATGTCACAGCTAATCGATGAGAAGATCTGGGGGGCACATGGCATCTCTGAAGAGGAAAGGAACCAACTTAGGAAAATATTGATTAAAAACAGGAAAGTTTTTAATAAAAAGCCAGGTACGTGTAATAAGTACAGACATACTTTTACAGTAACAGATATCACCCCCTATTCACATAAATCCAGGCCCATCCCCAACTCCATCAGGGAGGAAGCTGACAGAGTGATCCAGAAAATGTTAGCGGACGGAATAATAGAGCCGTCGGACTCATGTTACGTGAATCCAGTGGTATGGGTCCATAAGAAAGAGGGAAAATTGAGGATGACCATCGACGCAAGGAAGATAAATGCACATACCTTGCCAGATCATTACAGGCCTGAGGGGGTAGACCAACTAATATCGAAATTTAAGGGAGGTCAACATTTTACAAGTCTTGACTTGAAAGCATCATTCTGGCAAATTCCTCTTCATCCAGATGTCAGGAAATATACCTGTTTCTTGCACAAAGGAAAGGTATACCATTTTTTAAAATGTGCCTTTGGACTATCGACCAGTAGCAGTGCACTACTGAGGGCTCTAGACAAAGTTTTTGGGGATACTATCGAGACTTTTGTAACGCAATATGTTGACGATTTTTTAATATACAGCAAGAATCCCAAGTCACACTTACATCACATAGATTATGTATTGTCCAAGTTCCAGGAAAGCAACATGACCCTAAATTTGGAAAAGTGTGAATTTTTCGTCAAAGAGGCTGAATTTCTAGGCCACATCATTACACCTGATGGTATACAACCTAATCCGCAGAGGGTCAAGGCCATAGAGTATATACCACCCCCACGTAACTTGAAACAGTTGAGAAGGTTTTTGGGCATTTTACAGTACCAGTCAAAATTCGTGGTCAACTACGCTAAGGAATTAGTACCCCTTAGAGCACTGTTGAAAAAAGATACTAAATGGGAGTGGAATGCTGAACACCAGGTGGCTTTTGAGAATATCAAAGAACTTTTCAAGCACAGTATTCTCCTGGAACGACCGGATCCAAATTCACCTTTTCTAATATACACTGATGCTAGTGCACACTCATATGGAGCAATATTAGCACAAGAAGATGCAGATGGCAACAAACATGTGATTGCCACAGCTTCTAGATTTCTAAACAAGATAGAAGCCAATGCCTGCATAACAGAATTAGAAATAGGTGCAATCCATTTTGCGTTACAAAAGTTCAGCCAATCTATATATCATTATAAAATAATTATATATACAGATCACGTAAGCCTGTCCTTCATTCAAAAATGCAAGCTAACCAACTCCAAAATCTCAAGGTACATACACGAAATAACATCACACGACATAGAGGTCAAACATATCCCGGGGAAGGAGAACATCTTTAGTGACTTATTGTCAAGGTTAAGGTCAGAGAGTCACATACCCAAGACGATATACAATCCACACCATGAAATTAAAATCATGCAGATAAATAGTAAAGAAAGCAACAAAATCTTACAAGACTTAAAAAACATAGCTACAACAAGAAGACCCTGAATTGAAGAGGCTATTTGACAAGGCTCCAGACATAATACCAAATTGGAAGCCAAGATAGAGACATGTGATAGTGAAGGCTGCAACTGTGAAGTGACAGGAAAGTGTGTACCTGAAACATCAGTGTAGCTAAAACCCAATGATCTCCAACTACTCCTTATCAACTCAGGATTACTGTGTGCTTACCCTGGAGTCCCTAGCATAAGTCAAAAAACTGTTCACTAGTGTGTGTATCTTCGAGGTGGAAAGACGTTTTTATGTGGTGTGAACATGGAACTTTCACCAAACTTTACAAGATCCGGAACCTACAAGTCAGTTGCAGCTAAAGTGGCACCGAGCAGAAAGATCGCAACGCAGACCAGCGTTTTCAATGGTTTTTTAAGCATTTAACATGGTGCTGAGAGTGTAAAGTATCGATGAAGTGTTATCGTCCGATCACCGTAATTAGGCATCATTGGGCGTGGTCAGTACTTGGATGGGTGACCGCTTGGGAACACCACGTGCCGTTGGCATTCTTTTTTTTCTTTATTAATATAATATTTATTACTTTTCTCTTATTTTTAACGGTTTCGCTTTCCTAAACTACATGCCTCTCTGTTCACCTATTCAAACAATTTCACGAGGCTTCGTTATCCCACGAAGCTGCGTAAATTCACAATTAAAGCTCCCTATTTTAGTACTACCTCTTATTTTTGTGCACTTCTTCTGTTCCGGGGACACACTAGTGTGCAGCTTCAGTTGAAAGCAGGTTATAAATCAGTGTTCGCTTTTACTCATTTATGTTCTTTTGTTTCACAGAAGGCATTGTTAACCACGTTGCATTTAACTTCCTTTAATGTTGTCGTTTAGTTTTTTGTGTCTTCAATCAGTACGGGTCCTCTGCAACACATTTAGTTTCTAGAGAGCCTCTTAAGCTAATTTTACTGTCTCTAATGCTATGTAGAGGAACTACGTACTATATTCCACCCAAAAATTCGCCGTCGAGATTTAACCGGAAATGCATGTCTTTTTCAAAAAGAGGCATTTTAAGGAAAAGGTCCGCGTGCGTGCTTGTCTGCCTGTCTGTGGACAGCATAACTCAAAAACGAAAATTCGGATAAAAGCCAAAGCTGGTTTTTGCGTTTAAAGTCTTTTAGGAAGGTAACACGAATATTTGTATGAAACCAGCTCCACCCTAAACTACCCCTTATACGAAAAATTTTGCGAAACGTTTTATTTTCTTGAAAATTGCTCTAACGATTTTGATTAAAATGATATATGTTTAAGATATTTTTATGAAAAATGAAATTTATATTTTAAATTTTCTGACTATAGCCTATGTTGTCCTGTTTTCTCTGGATGACTTTTTGATATCTCGTAAACCGCAAGAGATAGACAAACTCTTTCTATAGAAAAACTGTAGATCTTGTTAAAATACACAATGCATGTCCCCATAAATGTTTTTGTAGAGTGAACCACTTCGGAGATACTCCTTGTTTTTTGTGTAACGCTTACTCTTGGACAACTTATACTTCTGTAAAATGGAACATCGCTATTCTTCTGTTTATATGTTCAACGTGCAAAGAGAACGGAATTTGAAAGCTTGGAAGATTTGACTATCGCTCACAGGCTGCTCTGTTCCCCTATTCCCCTTGCGCCTGCAAGGAAATACTGTCACCGCGCCCGCCGCATCTAATTGCCTACAACAGCAGTGTCACCCATCGCATTATTGTCGGCACTACCGCAAAGGAGCCGAAGGAAAGAGACAGAGCATGGCCGCATTGTTGGGCGCTTGCCGAAAGAGAGAAAGTGATAGAGGCCTCTAGAAATGTCTACTTTACTTCACACCCCAAAAAAAAGTCACACTGGTGTCAGAAGTGGGATTCGTCGAATTGCTTCTAGTTTCGTTACATCGTCGTTAGAAGTTGCAACGTTAGAACCAAGATGGAGGGAGATTCGGAAACCAGGATGATGGCAATGATGAAAGAATTATTCGCCGAAATGAAGACAGAAATGTCCAAGATGAAGACGGCAACCAACAACCTCGCTGCCGAGCTGAAAGAGATGAAGACGGCAAACGACAACCTCGCTGCCAAAATGGAAACGTCAAACGACAACCTCGCTGCCAAAATGGAAACGAGAAACGACAACCTCGTTGCCGAGCTGAAAGAGATGAAGACGGCAAACGACAACCTCGCTGCCAAAATGGAAACGTCAAACAACAACCTCGCTGCCGAGCTGAAAGAGATGAAGACGGAGCTATCGGCGAAAATTGATGGCGAACTGATTGGCGTGACGGAAGACGTGGAAGAACTCGGCGAAAAGGTGGTAGACCTCTGCCAGCACGTGGACGTCGTGGAGGACGACGGGGAACGTCTTGGCGCCCTGGTAGTAAGAGTTGACGAGAGCGTCAAAGTACTGGATGCCAGGGGCAGACGGAATAGCGCGGAGCCGGGGAGGGAGCACCTAGTGGCCGAGGCGACAGTTGCGCCCGTTTCAGATGATGTGAGGGAAGACGTGAAACAACTCGGCGAACTGATTGGCGTGACGGAAGACGTGGAACAACTCGGCGAACTGATTGGCGTGACGGAAGACGTGGAACAACTCGGCGAACTGATTGGCGTGACGGAAGACGTGGAACAACTCGGCGAACTGATTGGCGTGACGGAAGGCGTGGAAGAACTCGGCGAAAAGGTGGAAGACCTCTGCCAGCATGTGGACGTCGTGGAGAACGACGGGGAACGTCTTGGCGCCCTGGTAGTAAGAGTTGACGAGAGCGTCAAAGTACTGGATGCCAGGGGCAGACGGAATAGCACAGACCCGGGGAGGGAGCACCTAGTGGCCGAGGCGATAGTTGCGCCCGTTTCAGATAACGAAAGTGTACGTCTCGGGGAAGACAAAGGGGCAGTTCAGGGACGTCATCGAGGATCCTCTGGAGGAGTGTTTCGGGTACGTAACCAAACAGGATATGACGTGGAAGACGATCAGCAGGGAAGCGCACAAGCAAACGAGCAACAAGCGAGAACCGACTTGGCGTGTGACATGGGGGGACCGTCAGAGCCATCCAATCACCTGTCACATAGTGCCGTGAACGGAAGAATGGTGGACATCATCTTGGACGGCAGGATACAGGAGAGGCCGTGCCGAGCACGAGTGAACACGAGTGCAGCGGTGGACGCAACTCGCGCGGATGTGGTGGGGTTTGTTGCCGGACCCATCGGAAGCAAGGTGGCTGCGAAGGTGCGCCAGAGAGGTCGGCGGACATGGTAGCTAGTGAGCCGTTTCCAAGTGCGCAGGATGGCCCGTCAACACACCAGGAAGAAGGGCAACTGGACGAGGGACCGTCAAGACCGGCGGTACTGTTGCAGAATTTCGAAGCAGGATGGCATACATCGTCCTACCCGGACCAAGGGACACTATCCAACAGCGATACCTAGGATCGTGCCTCCTGGAGAAGAGGTTCGATGGGTTAGTCCACCGGGGCGCAAGGGAGATGCCGCAGTGATAGTGCTGGTCGGGACGACCATCTCTGAGGAGGGAGCAGTGTCACCGCGCCCGCCGCATCTAATTGCCTACAACAGCAGTGTCACCCATCGCATTATTGTCGGCACTACCGCAAAGGAGCCGAAGGAAAGAGACAGAGCATGGCCGCATTGTTGGGGCGCTTGCCGAAAGAGAGAAAAGGATAGACACTTCGAGAATCTTCTCTGCTTTGTATCTCGCCGCAATAACTGAACGTTCCTGAAGCTTCCAGAATAGTGCCTGGGAGATATAAATAGCGGCAAAGTGCGACAGAAGAGTGAGTCAGACGTATGTGAAGGTTGAGTAGTCGTGCCGACGGAAAGAAGAGACGTATGCGAAGCGTCGAGGAGTCACACCAGGGAGAAGGAACAGTTCTTTGTATTACGAATTCGGAGCCGTGCTGTTGGAGAATCGGAAAAGACTTTCTTGTTGTTGCAACGAGTGTACAAAGTTACTGTTTACGGAAATAAAAGTGTTTCTTTATCTCGACTACATCTGTCGTATTTACTTTACAAACCACACAAAAGTTACAATACGATACCTATAAGATAATTCCTGGAAGCGTTTTACTCAACTAACACGTAAAAGACATGGGAATATGAGATTATAAGAATGATTAGTATAAGAGTGTCTTGAAAGTCATGTGAGTGCAACACATCAGAGTTTTATTTTCTCTACTGGTGAGCAGAGGCAGCACTGCATTCCGCCCAAAAACTCGACGTCGAGATTTTACCGCAAATGCATGTTTAAGGCCCACTTAAAAAAAAAGGGGGTGGGGTGGGGGGTTTTTAGAAAAAGGTTCGGGTGTGTCTGTGTGTCTGCGTCCGTGTCTCTCTGTGGGCAGCATAACTAAAAAACGAAAGTTCGGTTAAACACTAAAGTTGGTATTTAAGTTTAATGTCAATCAAGAATGCGACGCGAGGATTCCAAGGAAAATAGCCCCACACTAAACTACCCTCTACACTGAACAAGTTTTGGAAAATTTTCATTTTCTTGAAAATGGCTCTAACGAGTTTCATTAAGTTTGAGACATTTTTGTGGCAAATGAAATGCAGGTCTTGAATTTTCCGGTCACAGCCCCTGTAGTCGTATTTACTCTGGA
Organism: Tenodera sinensis; assembly: GCA_030765045.1. NCBI lineage: Eukaryota > Metazoa > Arthropoda > Insecta > Mantodea > Mantidae > Tenodera > Tenodera sinensis. The sequence continues at coordinate 55,763,813 of CM060974.1, read as the reverse complement.
CGACACTTGCATAATTGGCAAACCGTTAGAGATGGACCAAATCTTACCATATCAGCTCTCTCTCTCTCTTTTTTTTTTTTTTTTTTTTTTTTTTTTTTTTTTGAGGGAAGCATTTGGGAAATAAGCCTTGTTATTCGTGTGACCTATAGAAAACTTACACTTGCATCAAATGGAACATGGTTATTCAATTTTTTAAGGTGTCCGCGCAAAGAGAATGGAGTTTGTAAGCTTTGAAACATTTGACTATCGCTCAAAGCCTACTGTATTCCCATATTCTGCTTCCACCTACAGGGTAATCGTCAAAGAGAACGATTTCTACCAGGCCCCCACTAAAATGAGTCCATTGTTAAATATTCTATAAAAATCCTCATAACGTTAAAGCACTTTATTCCGAAAATTCTCTAGTACTTTTACATACAAAAACAAAATAATAAGCTGTACCCATGGTTGCTTTGCGGGTCCCCTTTGGAGAAAGAGTTGTTTTGTGTAGGTACAGTTTATTAATATTGTCAATGTTCTCAGCATGAATTATGAAACACTATTTAATTTCAGCTCTATTTTTTATATTTTTAAGCAGTGCATGACAATTAGATCACCTGGAAATTTCAAGCTAATAGGTCGTAAGCTAGGGGCGAAAGAGTAGGTATTTAGAAAAGTGAAAGATGCTCGATAAAATAAATAAAAGAGAAAGAAAAACAATTTGAAAAAATGGCTTTCTAAGCCTAAGTGTATATTTCTGTACTTTAAGTAAACGCAATGAAATAGAAGCTGCCCATCACCATAATTGGGAGGGAGCCCCTGCTGCGTTTCTCTTGGCCTCGGTAGCAGTTTTTGGGAATTTTAAGGTTACTTGATCGTTTCTTAATGTGACAATATGCCCTGGAGTGAGTGCGTGTATGTATCCGTGTACATAAACGAAGAAAACATGTGTATCAAAAGGACAAAAAACAAACCGTAAAAATAAGTCCAAAAACTGTTCTCGGTGAGCTAAGGCTGTTCACCGTATGGGTTTTTGTGAGAAAACAAACCAAACCAGAGTGCACAAGAAACCTTGTAAAATATGGTATGTGCATGTAAATTTTAGCCTGTAAGCCGGGCCCCATTGTACGGGCAGCAGGCTTAATAAAATGAGTCTAAGTCTAATGTGACAACTTTTCTTTGGCCTTCGCACTATTCACCACATTTAGAAATTTTTAGGGTGTTAGCTATGCTCTACACTGTGCACTTTGGCTAATGTTATTTGTACACCAAATTCGTAAAATGTCTTGTTTGATTTAGTGTTACGTTCGTTGTTGATATGTTTGACACTGTACACGAGCCGGGCGTGGATTTTCTAGGTCAAGGGACTCTGGCTATGAATCGCGGTCTTGTAAAGCTTTTATAATGATTAAGTTGGAAGGATAAACTTGGGTAACAAAAGTTTGCACAAGGTAGGTACAGAAAAATTGGTAACTGGAGGTTGGTTGGACCATAGATAGATAGCCTTTTGAGGGCACTGTCCGTCGCCAACGGCCATACCATGCTGAATACACCGGTTCTCGTCCGATCACCGAAGTTAAGCAGCATTGGGCGTGGTCAGTACTTGGATGGGTGACCGCTTGGGAACACCACGTGCCGTTGGCATTCTTTTTTTTTTTTCTTTATTAATATAATATTTATTACTTTTCTCTTATTTTTAACGGTTTCGCTTTCCTAAACTACATGCCTCTCTGTTCACCTATTCAAACAATTTCACGAGGCTTCGTTATCCCACGAAGCTGCGTAAATTCACAATTAAAGCTCCCTATTTTAGTACTACCTCTTATTTTTGTGCACTTCTTCTGTTCCGGGGACACACTAGTGTGCAGCTTCAGTTGAAAGCAGGTTATACATCAGTGTTCGCTTTTACTCATTTATGTTCTTTTGTTTCACAGAAGGCATTGTTAACCACGTTGCATTTAACTTCCTTTAATGTTGTCGTTTAGTTTTTTGTGTCTTCAATCAGTACGGGTCCTCTCCAACACATTTAGTTTCTAGAGAGCCTCTTAAGCTAATTTTACTGTCTCTAATGCTATGTAGAGGAACTACGTACTATATTCCACCCAAAAATTCGCCGTCGAGATTTAACCGGAAATGCATGTCTTTTTCAAAAAGAGGCATTTTAAGGAAAAGGTCCGCGTGCGTGCTTGTCTGCCTGTCTGTGGACAGCATAACTCAAAAACGAAAATTCGGATAAAAGCCAAAGCTGGTTTTTGCGTTTAAAGTCTTTTAGGAAGGTAACACGAATATTTGTATGAAACCAGCTCCACCCTAAACTACCCCTTATACGAAAAATTTTGCGAAACGTTTTATTTTCTTGAAAATTGCTCTAACGATTTTGATTAAAATGATATATGTTTAAGATATTTTTATGAAAAATGAAATTTATATTTTAAATTTTCTGACTATAGCCTATGTTGTCCTGTTTTCTCTGGATGACTTTTTGATATCTCGTAAACCGCAAGAGATAGACAAACTCTTTCTATAGAAAAACTGTAGATCTTGTTAAAATACACAATGCATGTCCCCATAAATGTTTTTGTAGAGTGAACCACTTCGGAGATACTCCTTGTTTTTTGTGTAACGCTTACTCTTGGACAACTTATACTTCTGTAAAATGGAACATCGCTATTCTTCTGTTTATATGTTCAACGTGCAAAGAGAACGGAATTTGAAAGCTTGGAAGATTTGACTATCGCTCACAGGCTGCTCTGTTCCCCTATTCCCCTTGCGCCTGCAAGGAAATACTGTCACCGCGCCCGCCGCATCTAATTGCCTACAACAGCAGTGTCACCCATCGCATTATTGTCGGCACTACCGCAAAGGAGCCGAAGGAAAGAGACAGAGCATGGCCGCATTGTTGGGCGCTTGCCGAAAGAGAGAAAGTGATAGAGGCCTCTAGAAATGTCTACTTTACTTCACACCCCAAAAAAAAGTCACACTGGTGTCAGAAGTGGGATTCGTCGAATTGCTTCTAGTTTCGTTACATCGTCGTTAGAAGTTGCAACGTTAGAACCAAGATGGAGGGAGATTCGGAAACCAGGATGATGGCAATGATGAAAGAATTATTCGCCGAAATGAAGACAGAAATGTCCAAGATGAAGACGGCAACCAACAACCTCGCTGCCGAGCTGAAAGAGATGAAGACGGCAAACGACAACCTCGCTGCCAAAATGGAAACGTCAAACGACAACCTCGCTGCCAAAATGGAAACGAGAAACGACAACCTCGTTGCCGAGCTGAAAGAGATGAAGACGGCAAACGACAACCTCGCTGCCAAAATGGAAACGTCAAACAACAACCTCGCTGCCGAGCTGAAAGAGATGAAGACGGAGCTATCGGCGAAAATTGATGGCGAACTGATTGGCGTGACGGAAGACGTGGAAGAACTCGGCGAAAAGGTGGTAGACCTCTGCCAGCACGTGGACGTCGTGGAGGACGACGGGGAACGTCTTGGCGCCCTGGTAGTAAGAGTTGACGAGAGCGTCAAAGTACTGGATGCCAGGGGCAGACGGAATAGCGCGGAGCCGGGGAGGGAGCACCTAGTGGCCGAGGCGACAGTTGCGCCCGTTTCAGATGATGTGAGGGAAGACGTGAAACAACTCGGCGAACTGATTGGCGTGACGGAAGACGTGGAACAACTCGGCGAACTGATTGGCGTGACGGAAGACGTGGAACAACTCGGCGAACTGATTGGCGTGACGGAAGACGTGGAACAACTCGGCGAACTGATTGGCGTGACGGAAGGCGTGGAAGAACTCGGCGAAAAGGTGGAAGACCTCTGCCAGCATGTGGACGTCGTGGAGAACGACGGGGAACGTCTTGGCGCCCTGGTAGTAAGAGTTGACGAGAGCGTCAAAGTACTGGATGCCAGGGGCAGACGGAATAGCACAGACCCGGGGAGGGAGCACCTAGTGGCCGAGGCGACAGTTGCGCCCGTTTCAGATAACGAAAGTGTACGTCTCGGGGAAGACAAAGGGGCAGTTCAGGGACGTCATCGAGGATCCTCTGGAGGAGTGTGTCGGGTACGTAACCAAACAGGATATGACGTGGAAGACGATCAGCAGGGAAGCGCACAAGCAAACGAGCAACAAGCGAGAACCGACTTGGCGTGTGACATGGGGGGACCGTCAGAGTCATCCAATCACCTGTCACATAGTGCCGTGAACGGAAGAATGGTGGACATCATCTTGGACGGCAGGATACAGGAGAGGCCGTGCCGAGCACGAGTGAACACGAGTGCAGCGGTGGACGCAACTCGCGCGGATGTGGTGGGGTTTGTTGCCGGACCCATCGGAAGCAAGGTGGCTGCGAAGGTGCGCCAGAGAGGTCGGCGGACATGGTACCTAGTGAGCCGTTTCCAAGTGCGCAGGATGGCCCGTCAACACACCAGGAAGAAGGGCAACTGGACGAGGGACCGTCAAGACCGGCGGTACTGTTGCAGAATTTCGAAGCAGGATGGCATACTTCGTCCTACCCGGACCAAGGGACACTATCCAACAGCGATACCTAGGATCGTGCCTCCTGGAGAAGAGGTTCGATGGGTTAGTCCACCGGGGCGCAAGGGAGATGCCGCAGTGATAGTGCTGGTCGGGACGACCATCTCTGAGGAGGGAGCAGTGTCACCGCGCCCGCCGCATCTAATTGCCTACAACAGCAGTGTCACCCATCGCATTATTGTCGGCACTACCGCAAAGGAGCCGAAGGAAAGAGACAGAGCATGGCCGCATTGTTGGGGCGCTTGCCGAAAGAGAGAAAAGGATAGACACTTCGAGAATCTTCTCTGCTTTGTATCTCGCCGCAATAACTGAACGTTCCTGAAGCTTCCAGAATAGTGCCTGGGAGATATAAATAGCGGTAAAGTGCGACAGAAGAGTGAGTCAGACGTGTGTGAAGGTTGAGTAGTCGTGCCGACGGAAAGAAGAGACGTATGCGAAGCGTCGAGGAGTCACACCAGGGAGAAGGAACAGTTCTTTGTGTTACGAGTTCGGAGCCGTGCTGTTGGAGAATCGAAAAAGACTTTCTTGTTGTTGCAACGAGTGTACAAAGTTACTGTTTACGGAAATAAAAGTGTTTCTTTATCTCGACTACATCTGTCGTATTTACTTTACAAACCACACAAAAGTTACAATACGATACCTATAAGATAATTCCTGGAAGCGTTTTACTCAACTAACACGTAAAAGACATGGGAATATGAGATTATAAGAATGATTAGTATAAGAGTGTCTTGAAAGTCATGTGAGTGCAACACATCAGAGTTTTATTTTCTCTACTGGTGAGCAGAGGCAGCACTGCATTCCGCCCAAAAACTCGACGTCGAGATTTTACCGCAAATGCATGTTTAAGGCCCACTTAAAAAAAAAGGGGGTGGGGTGGGGGGTTTTTAGAAAAAGGTTCGGGTGTGTCTGTGTGTCTGCGTCCGTGTCTCTCTGTGGGCAGCATAACTAAAAAACGAAAGTTCGGTTAAACACTAAAGTTGGTATTTAAGTTTAATGTCAATCAAGAATGCGACGCGAGGATTCCAAGGAAAATAGCCCCACACTAAACTACCCTCTACACTGAACAAGTTTTGGAAAATTTTCATTTTCTTGAAAATGGCTCTAACCAGTTTCATTAAGTTTGAGACATTTTTGTGGCAAATGAAATGCAGGTCTTGAATTTTCCGGTCACAGCCCCTGTAGTCGTATTTACTCTGGACGACACTTGCATAATTGGCAAACTGTTAGAGATGGACCAAATCTTACCATATCAGCTCTCTCTCTCTCTTTTTTTTTTTTTTTTTTTTTTTTTTGAGGGAAGCATTTGGGAAATAAGCCTTGTTATTCGTGTGACCTATAGAAAACTTACACTTGCATCAAATGGAACATGATTATTCAATTTTTTAAGGTGTCCGCGCAAAGAGAATGGAGTTTGTAAGCTTTGAAACATTTGACTATCGCTCAAAGCCTACTGTATTCCCATATTCTGCTTCCACCTACAGGGTAATCGTCAAAGAGAACGATTTCTACCAGGCCCCCACTAAAATGAGTCCATTGTTAAATATTCTATAAAAATCCTCATAACGTTAAAGCACTTTATTCCGAAAATTCTCTAGTACTTTTACATACAAAAACAAAATAATAAGCTGTACCCATGGTTGCTTTGCGGGTCCCCTTTGGAGAAAGAGTTGTTTTGTGTAGGTACAGTTTATTAATATTGTCAATGTTCTGAGCATGAATTATGAAACACTATTTAATTTCAGCTCTATTTTTTGTATTTTTAAGCAGTGCATGACAATTAGATCACCTGGAAATTTCAAGCTAATAGGTCGTAAGCTAGGGGCGAAAGAGTAGGTATTTAGAAAAGTGAAAGATGCTCGATAAAATAAATAAAAGAGAAAGAAAAACAATTTGAAAAAATGGCTTTTTAAGCTTAAGTGTATATTTCTGTACTTTAAGTAAACGCAATGAAATAGAAGCTGCCCATCACCATAATTGGGAGGGAGCCCCTGCTGCGTTTCTCTTGGCCTCGGTAGCAGTTTTTGGGAATTTTAAGTTTACTTGATCGTTTCTTAATGTGACAATATGCCCTGGAGTGAGTGCGTGTATGTATCCGTGTACATAAACGAAGAAAACATGTGTATCAAAAGGACAAAAGACAAACCGCAAAAATAAGCCCAAAAACTGTTCTCGGTGAGCTAAGGCTGTTCACCGTATGGGTTTTTGTGAGAAAACAAACCAAACCAGAGTGCACAAGAAACCTTGTAAAATATGGTATGTGCATGTAAATTTTAGCCTGTAAGGCGGGCCCCATTGTACGGGCAGCAGGCTTAATAAAATGAGTCTAAGTCTAATGTGACAACTTTTCTTTGGCCTTCGCACTATTCACCACATTTAGAAATTTTTAGGGTGTTAGCTATGCTCTACACTGTGCACTTTGGCTAATGTTATTTGTACACCAAATTCGTAAAATGTCTTGTTTGATTTAGTGTTACGTTCGTTGTTGATATGTTTGACACTGTACACGAGCCGGGCGTGGATTTTCTAGGTCAAGGGACTCTGGCTATGAATCGCGGTCTTGTAAAGCTTTTATAATGATTAAGTTGGAAGGATAAACTTGGGTAACAAAAGTTTGCACAAGGTAGGTACAGAAAAATTGGTAACTGGAGGTTGGTTGGACCATAGATAGATAGCCTTTTGAGGGCACTGTCCGTCGCCAACGGCCATACCATTCTGAATACACCGGTTCTCGTCCGATCACCGAAGTTAAGCAGCATTGGGCGTGGTCAGTACTTGGATGGGTGACCGCTTGGGAACACCATGTGCCTTTGGCATTCTTTTTTTTCTTTATTAATATAATATTTATTACTTTTCTCTTATTTTTAACGGTTTCGCTTTCCTAAACTACATGCCTCTCTGTTCACCTATTCAAACAATTTCACGAGGCTTCGTTATCCCACGAAGCTGCGTAAATTCACAATTAAAGCTCCCTATTTTAGTACTACCTCTTATTTTTGTGCACTTCTTCTGTTCCGGGGACACACTAGTGTGCAGCTTCAGTTGAAAGCAGGTTATAAATCAGTGTTCGCTTTTACTCATTTATGTTCTTTTGTTTCACAGAAGGCATTGTTAACCACGTTGCATTTAACTTCCTTTAATGTTGTCGTTTAGTTTTTTGTGTCTTCAATCAGTACGGGTCCTCTGCAACACATTTAGTTTCTAGAGAGCCTCTTAAGCTAATTTTACTGTCTCTAATGCTATGTAGAGGAACTACGTACTATATTCCACCCAAAAATTCGCCGTCGAGATTTTTCCGGAAATGCATGTCTTTTTCAAAAAGAGGCATTTTAAGGAAAAGGTCCGCGTGCGTGCTTGTCTGCCTGTCTGTGGACAGCATAACTCAAAAACGAAAATTCGGATAAAAGCCAAAGCTGGTCTTTTAGGAAGGTAACACGAATATTTGTATGAAACCAGCTCCACCCTAAACTACCCCTTATACGAAACATTTTGCGAAACGTTTTATTTTCTTGAAAATTGCTCTAACGATTTTGATTAAAATGATATATGTTTAAGATATTTTTATGAAAAATGAAATTTATATTTTAAATTTTCTGACTATAGCCTATGTTGTCCTGTTTTCTCTGGATGACTTTTTGATATCTCGTAAACCGCAAGAGATAGACAAACTCTTTCTATAGAAAAACTGTAGATCTTGTTAAAATACACAATGCATGTCCCCATAAATGTTTTTGTAGAGTGAACCACTTCGGAGATACTCCTTGTTTTTTGTGTAACGCTTACTCTTGGACAACTTATACTTCTGTAAAATGGAACATCGCTATTCTTCTGTTTATATGTTCAACGTGCAAAGAGAACGGAATTTGAAAGCTTGGAAGATTTGACTATCGCTCACAGGCTGCTCTGTTCCCCTATTCCCCTTGCGCCTGCAAGGAAATACTGTCACCGCGCCCGCCGCATCTAATTGCCTACAACAGCAGTGTCACCCATCGCATTATTGTCGGCACTACCGCAAAGGAGCCGAAGGAAAGAGACAGAGCATGGCCGCATTGTTGGGCGCTTGCCGAAAGAGAGAAAGTGATAGAGGCCTCTAGAAATGTCTACTTTACTTCACACCCCAAAAAAAAGTCACACTGGTGTCAGAAGTGGGATTCGTCGAATTGCTTCTAGTTTCGTTACATCGTCGTTAGAAGTTGCAACGTTAGAACCAAGATGGAGGGAGATTCGGAAACCAGGATGATGGCAATGATGAAAGAATTATTCGCCGAAATGAAGACAGAAATGTCCAAGATGAAGACGGCAACCAACAACCTCGCTGCCGAGCTGAAAGAGATGAAGACGGCAAACGACAACCTCGCTGCCAAAATGGAAACGTCAAACGACAACCTCGCTGCCAAAATGGAAACGAGAAACGACAACCTCGTTGCCGAGCTGAAAGAGATGAAGACGGCAAACGACAACCTCGCTGCCAAAATGGAAACGTCAAACAACAACCTCGCTGCCGAGCTGAAAGAGATGAAGACGGAGCTATCGGCGAAAATTGATGGCGAACTGATTGGCGTGACGGAAGACGTGGAAGAACTCGGCGAAAAGGTGGTAGACCTCTGCCAGCACGTGGACGTCGTGGAGGACGACGGGGAACGTCTTGGCGCCCTGGTAGTAAGAGTTGACGAGAGCGTCAAAGTACTGGATGCCAGGGGCAGACGGAATAGCGCGGAGCCGGGGAGGGAGCACCTAGTGGCCGAGGCGACAGTTGCGCCCGTTTCAGATGATGTGAGGGAAGACGTGAAACAACTCGGCGAACTGATTGGCGTGACGGAAGACGTGGAACAACTCGGCGAACTGATTGGCGTGACGGAAGACGTGGAACAACTCGGCGAACTGATTGGCGTGACGGAAGACGTGGAACAACTCGGCGAACTGATTGGCGTGACGGAAGGCGTGGAAGAACTCGTTTTTTTTTTGTTTTTTTTAATTTTTTTTTTTTTTTTTTTTTTTTTTTTTTTTTGGGAAGGGGAGACAGAAGTAGAGTTGGAGAGGGATAAAGATTTGGCTTATTTCGCCGGGTAAGGAAGAGGGAAGGGATGCGAAGTCTTAGGCGTAAAGGGGAGGGATAATACATATTTTATTAAGTTGAAGGTGACAGTTGTGTAAGTCTATGGTGAAGTTGGTGGAGTTCCGCTAATGCACCTCCGTTATTAAGGTAATGAATGCTGCCGCCCATTTGGCGGGAGCGAAGTAATTATTGATCCAGGCCATGGCCATGACACAAGGCCCTGGCCATGTGCACATGGGAATTAGCGGTGGCCTATGTGGGAGATACGGCGGTGGTATTCATGCGCACGTTCGTGCTTCATATAGTTACTGCGATTGTCTGTGGAGTAGTAGGGCAGTGAACTGATCAAGTGACACTCCCTGTTGGACGCAGAGAGCTAGTCTACACTCGTGGGTGCAAGGTTCGGAGGGGAGGTGTGCGTTGAATCCGTGTCTGTCGAAGTGTCGGTATTGCGCTGGAGTCAGTGGAGCTACTAGGTCTGCAGGGTCGCATTGTGAAGCGGCATCGGCTGTAGTTGGGGTTGTGTTGATGGAAGTCTCTATTCTAAACAGCTTGCGCTGTATGGAATCGAGAACGTCTGTGTTGTCCAGTTCTATGACGGCGGCACGCAGTTGGTGTAGTAGCCGAGCTGCGGCGTTGAATCCTGACGTGTGGTGTGTCAGTTGACGGGCAATCGCAGCATGACGCTTGCGGTTGGCCCGTCGCTGCTTGTTGAACATGGTGTGGAGCGTTGAGATTGACCGTGTGAGCGCTGGAACGCTCTCGGCGGCGAGTGCTTGAACCTCTTGCGTTGCAGGGGTGGTGTCTTCGATCTCACTGTTGAAGGGTTGTGGCAGGGCTGAAACTGCCGATGCTAATGTGGAAACTGCGCAGGTGAGTTGGTTGCAGGCATCCTCAATTCTGCGGAGGCGGTCGTCGAGGCCAGTGACCACAGTATGCAGTTGCTGGGCGTCGGCGCTGCGATGTTCTACGTGTGAGGCTGCTGCGGCGAAGGGTGTGACGTCACTTGGAGAGGGTGCGTTGGTGATCGTTGGTGTGTGTGTGTAGTGTAGCTGAAAGGCTGCGCTGTTTGGTGAAGACTGCCTGGGGTAGCGCGGGCACTGCGCCTGTCCTGTGTAGTGGCCTTGGCCATTACATGTGGCGCAGTACCGGCGACGGCGGCGGAGATCATGGTTGGTGCATAGTTCTGTAAGGCAGGAAGCCCCACAGTAATGGCACCTTGGTGCGGCGGTGCAGGCAGTAGCGCTGTGCCCATAGCGGCAACATCTGCGGCAGGGCACTTGTCGCGTACTTCGGCTTGGCTCGGCAGTCAGGCGCCGTCCGAGTAGTGGCAAGCCCGTCCTCAAGGCGGCTTCCTGATCTGCAGAGTTGGCGAAGATAATCCGCATCAGACGAGTAGGTCCGCGGGAAGTGATGATTCGAGTAGCCCTCATTGCTGAGGGCCATTCGTGCTGCGCTGCGGTCAGTAGATGCCTCGCTGGGAAATCGCGAGGCACTCCTCGTAGGATGACACTATTTCCCGAAAGGGGATAAGTGCGTTCAGACGGCGGTGCTGTGTTGGCCGGGAGATGTTCAGTAGACGGCGAAGGTAGAGCCGGCGACTCCAGGAGTGGCACTGACACTGCCGCTCCCGGGGAGCTGACCTCCTGCCTAGGTGGCAGTGGCCGCTCTACTGGCCTGCGCTCAGACTGCTGTGATGAGATGGTGCCGCTAGCATCGCTAGTGGCGCTCGGCGCGGTGGCGGCTGCAACTGCGGGAGCGGCGCTGGCTGTCTCGGCGGTGGCGGCTACTCTGGCTGTGTTGGCGGTGATGGCTGCGTTGGGAGTCTCGGCGGTGATAATGCTGATGGGTTCAGTGTGTGATGAAGCTCCAGTACTCGGCGAGGTCGGCGATTTCCGGCAATGTTTCTTCTTTCCCATCTCGGCGTTCAGGGTTTTTCCGCCTGGAAGAACTCGGCGAAAAGGTGGAAGACCTCTGCCAGCATGTGGACGTCGTGGAGAACGACGGGGAACGTCTTGGCGCCCTGGTAGTAAGAGTTGACGAGAGCGTCAAAGTACTGGATGCCAGGGGCAGACGGAATAGCACAGACCCGGGGAGGGAGCACCTAGTGGCCGAGGCGACAGTTGCGCCCGTTTCAGATAACGAAAGTGTACGTCTCGGGGAAGACAAAGGGGCAGTTCAGGGACGTCATCGAGGATCCTCTGGAGGAGTGTGTCGGGTACGTAACCAAACAGGATATGACGTGGAAGACGATCAGCAGGGAAGCGCACAAGCAAACGAGCAACAAGCGAGAACCGACTTGGCGTGTGACATGGGGGGACCGTCAGAGCCATCCAATCACCTGTCACATAGTGCCGTGAACGGAAGAATGGTGGACATCATCTTGGACGGCAGGATACAGGAGAGGCCGTGCCGAGCACGAGTGAACACGAGTGCAGCGGTGGACGCAACTCGCGCGGATGTGGTGGGGTTTGTTGCCGGACCCATCGGAAGCAAGGTGGCTGCGAAGGTGCGCCAGAGAGGTCGGCGGACATGGTACCTAGTGAGCCGTTTCCAAGTGCGCAGGATGGCCCGTCAACACACCAGGAAGAAGGGCAACTGGACGAGGGACCGTCAAGACCGGCGGTACTGTTGCAGAATTTCGAAGCAGGATGGCATACATCGTCCTACCCGGACCAAGGGACACTATCCAACAGCGATACCTAGGATCGTGCCTCCTGGAGAAGAGGTTCGATGGGTTAGTCCACCGGGGCGCAAGGGAGATGCCGCAGTGATAGTGCTGGTCGGGACGACCATCTCTGAGGAGGGAGCAGTGTCACCGCGCCCGCCGCATCTAATTGCCTACAACAGCAGTGTCACCCATCGCATTATTGTCGGCACTACCGCAAAGGAGCCGAAGGAAAGAGACAGAGCATGGCCGCATTGTTGGGGCGCTTGCCGAAAGAGAGAAAAGGATAGACACTTCGAGAATCTTCTCTGCTTTGTATCTCGCCGCAATAACTGAACGTTCCTGAAGCTTCCAGAATAGTGCCTGGGAGATATAAATAGCGGCAAAGTGCGACAGAAGAGTGAGTCAGACGTATGTGAAGGTTGAGTAGTCGTGCCGACGGAAAGAAGAGACGTATGCGAAGCGTCGAGGAGTCACACCAGGGAGAAGGAACAGTTCTTTGTATTACGAATTCGGAGCCGTGCTGTTGGAGAATCGGAAAAGACTTTCTTGTTGTTGCAACGAGTGTACAAAGTTACTGTTTACGGAAATAAAAGTGTTTCTTTATCTCGACTACATCTGTCGTATTTACTTTACAAACCACACAAAAGTTACAATACGATACCTATAAGATAATTCCTGGAAGCGTTTTACTCAACTAACACGTAAAAGACATGGGAATATGAGATTATAAGAATGATTAGTATAAGAGTGTCTTGAAAGTCATGTGAGTGCAACACATCAGAGTTTTATTTTCTCTACTGGTGAGCAGAGGCAGCACTGCATTCCGCCCAAAAACTCGACGTCGAGATTTTACCGCAAATGCATGTTTAAGGCCCACTTAAAAAAAAAGGGGGTGGGGTGGGGGGTTTTTAGAAAAAGGTTCGGGTGTGTCTGTGTGTCTGCGTCCGTGTCTCTCTGTGGGCAGCATAACTAAAAAACGAAAGTTCGGTTAAACACTAAAGTTGGTATTTAAGTTTAATGTCAATCAAGAATGCGACGCGAGGATTCCAAGGAAAATAGCCCCACACTAAACTACCCTCTACACTGAACAAGTTTTGGAAAATTTTCATTTTCTTGAAAATGGCTCTAACGAGTTTCATTAAGTTTGAGACATTTTTGTGGCAAATGAAATGCAGGTCTTGAATTTTCCGGTCACAGCCCCTGTAGTCGTATTTACTCTGGACGACACTTGCATAATTGGCAAACCGTTAGAGATGGACCAAATCTTACCATATCAGCTCTCTCTCTCTCTTTTTTTTTTTTTTTTTTTTTTTTTTTTTTTTTTGAGGGAAGCATTTGGGAAATAAGCCTTGTTATTCGTGTGACCTATAGAAAACTTACACTTGCATCAAATGGAACATGGTTATTCAATTTTTTAAGGTGTCCGCGCAAAGAGAATGGAGTTTGTAAGCTTTGAAACATTTGACTATCGCTCAAAGCCTACTGTATTCCCATATTCTGCTTCCACCTACAGGGTAATCGTCAAAGAGAACGATTTCTACCAGGCCCCCACTAAAATGAGTCCATTGTTAAATATTCTATAAAAATCCTCATAACGTTAAAGCACTTTATTCCGAAAATTCTCTAGTACTTTTACATACAAAAACAAAATAATAAGCTGTACCCATGGTTGCTTTGCGGGTCCCCTTTGGAGAAAGAGTTGTTTTGTGTAGGTACAGTTTATTAATATTGTCAATGTTCTGAGCATGAATTATGAAACACTATTTAATTTCAGCTCTATTTTTTATATTTTTAAGCAGTGCATGACAATTAGATCACCTGGAAATTTCAAGCTAATAGGTCGTAAGCTAGGGGCGAAAGAGTAGGTATTTAGAAAAGTGAAAGATGCTCGATAAAATAAATAAAAGAGAAAGAAAAACAATTTGAAAAAATGGCTTTCTAAGCCTAAGTGTATATTTCTGTACTTTAAGTAAACGCAATGAAATAGAAGCTGCCCATCACCATAATTGGGAGGGAGCCCCTGCTGCGTTTCTCTTGGCCTCGGTAGCAGTTTTTGGGAATTTTAAGGTTACTTGATCGTTTCTTAATGTGACAATATGCCCTGGAGTGAGTGCGTGTATGTATCCGTGTACATAAACGAAGAAAACATGTGTATCAAAAGGACAAAAAACAAACCGTAAAAATAAGTCCAAAAACTGTTCTCGGTGAGCTAAGGCTGTTCACCGTATGGGTTTTTGTGAGAAAACAAACCAAACCAGAGTGCACAAGAAACCTTGTAAAATATGGTATGTGCATGTAAATTTTAGCCTGTAAGCCGGGCCCCATTGTACGGGCAGCAGGCTTAATAAAATGAGTCTAAGTCTAATGTGACAACTTTTCTTTGGCCTTCGCACTATTCACCACATTTAGAAATTTTTAGGGTGTTAGCTATGCTCTACACTGTGCACTTTGGCTAATGTTATTTGTACACCAAATTCGTAAAATGTCTTGTTTGATTTAGTGTTACGTTCGTTGTTGATATGTTTGACACTGTACACGAGCCGGGCGTGGATTTTCTAGGTCAAGGGACTCTGGCTATGAATCGCGGTCTTGTAAAGCTTTTATAATGATTAAGTTGGAAGGATAAACTTGGGTAACAAAAGTTTGCACAAGGTAGGTACAGAAAAATTGGTAACTGGAGGTTGGTTGGACCATAGATAGATAGCCTTTTGAGGGCACTGTCCGTCGCCAACGGCCATACCATGCTGAATACACCGGTTCTCGTCCGATCACCGAAGTTAAGCAGCATTGGGCGTGGTCAGTACTTGGATGGGTGACCGCTTGGAAACACCACGTGCCGTTGGCATTCTTTTTTTTCTTTATTAATATAATATTTATTACTTTTCTCTTATTTTTAACGGTTTCGCTTTCCTAAACTACATGCCTCTCTGTTCACCTATTCAAACAATTTCACGAGGCTTCGTTATCCCACGAAGCTGCGTAAATTCACAATTAAAGCTCCCTATTTTAGTACTACCTCTTATTTTTGTGCACTTCTTCTGTTCCGGGGACACACTAGTGTGCAGCTTCAGTTGAAAGCAGGTTATACATCAGTGTTCGCTTTTACTCATTTATGTTCTTTTGTTTCACAGAAGGCATTGTTAACCACGTTGCATTTAACTTCCTTTAATGTTGTCGTTTAGTTTTATGTGTCTTCAATCAGTACGGGTCCTCTGCAACACATTTAGTTTCTAGAGAGCCTCTTAAGCTAATTTTACTGTCTCTAATGCTATGTAGAGGAACTACGTACTATATTCCACCCAAAAATTCGCCGTCGAGATTTAACCGGAAATGCGTGTCTTTTTCAAAAAGAGGCATTTTAAGGAAAAGGTCCGCGTGCGTGCTTGTCTGCCTGTCTGTGGACAGCATAACTCAAAAACGAAAATTCGGATAAAAGCCAAAGCTGGTTTTTGCGTTTAAAGTCTTTTAGGAAGGTAACACGAATATTTGTATGAAACCAGCTCCACCCTAAACTACCCCTTATACGAAAAATTTTGCGAAACGTTTTATGTTCTTGAAAATTGCTCTAACGATTTTGATTAAAATGATATATGTTTAAGATATTTTTATGAAAAATGAAATTTATATTTTAAATTTTCTGACTATAGCCTATGTTGTCCTGTTTTCTCTGGATGACTTTTTGATATCTCGTAAACCGCAAGAGATAGACAAACTCTTTCTATAGAAAAACTGTAGATCTTGTTAAAATACACAATGCATGTCCCCATAAATGTTTTTGTAGAGTGAACCACTTCGGAGATACTCCTTGTTTTTTGTGTAACGCTTACTCTTGGACAACTTATACTTCTGTAAAATGGAACATCGCTATTCTTCTGTTTATATGTTCAACGTGCAAAGAGAACGGAATTTGAAAGCTTGGAAGATTTGACTATCGCTCACAGGCTGCTCTATTCCCCTATTCCCCTTGCGCCTGCAAGGAAATACGATACCTATAAGATAATTCCTGGAAGCGTTTTACTCAACTAACACGTAAAAGACATGGGAATATGAGATTATAAGAATGATTAGTATAAGAGTGTCTTGAAAGTCATGTGAGTGCAACACATCAGAGTTTTATTTTCTCTACTGGTGAGCAGAGGCAGCACTGCATTCCGCCCAAAAACTCGACGTCGAGATTTTACCGCAAATGCATGTTTAAGGCCCACTTAAAAAAAAAGGGGGTGGGGTGGGGGGTTTTTAGAAAAAGGTTCGGGTGTGTCTGTGTGTCTGCGTCCGTGTCTCTCTGTGGGCAGCATAACTAAAAAACGAAAGTTCGGTTAAACACTAAAGTTGGTATTTAAGTTTAATGTCAATCAAGAATGCGACGCGAGGATTCCAAGGAAAATAGCCCCACACTAAACTACCCTCTACACTGAACAAGTTTTGGAAAATTTTCATTTTCTTGAAAATGGCTCTAACGAGTTTCATTAAGTTTGAGACATTTTTGTGGCAAATGAAATGCAGGTCTTGAATTTTCCGGTCACAGCCCCTGTAGTCGTATTTACTCTGGACGACACTTGCATAATTGGCAAACCGTTAGAGATGGACCAAATCTTACCATATCAGCTCTCTCTCTCTCTTTTTTTTTTTTTTTTTTTTTTTTTTTTTTTTTGAGGGAAGCATTTGGGAAATAAGCCTTGTTATTCGTGTGACCTATAGAAAACTTACACTTGCATCAAATGGAACATGGTTATTCAATTTTTTAAGGTGTCCGCGCAAAGAGAATGGAGTTTGTAAGCTTTGAAACATTTGACTATCGCTCAAAGCCTACTGTATTCCCATATTCTGCTTCCACCTACAGGGTAATCGTCAAAGAGAACGATTTCTACCAGGCCCCCACTAAAATGAGTCCATTGTTAAATATTCTATAAAAATCCTCATAACGTTAAAGCACTTTATTCCGAAAATTCTCTAGTACTTTTACATACAAAAACAAAATAATAAGCTGTACCCATGGTTGCTTTGCGGGTCCCCTTTGGAGAAAGAGTTGTTTTGTGTAGGTACAGTTTATTAATATTGTCAATGTTCTGAGCATGAATTATGAAACACTATTTAATTTCAGCTCTATTTTTTATATTTTTAAGCAGTGCATGACAATTAGATCACCTGGAAATTTCAAGCTAATAGGTCGTAAGCTAGGGGCGAAAGAGTAGGTATTTAGAAAAGTGAAAGATGCTCGATAAAATAAATAAAAGAGAAAGAAAAACAATTTGAAAAAATGGCTTTCTAAGCCTAAGTGTATATTTCTGTACTTTAAGTAAACGCAATGAAATAGAAGCTGCCCATCACCATAATTGGGAGGGAGCCCCTGCTGCGTTTCTCTTGGCCTCGGTAGCAGTTTTTGGGAATTTTAAGGTTACTTGATCGTTTCTTAATGTGACAATATGCCCTGGAGTGAGTGCGTGTATGTATCCGTGTACATAAACGACGAAAACATGTGTATCAAAAGGACAAAAAACAAACCGTAAAAATAAGTCCAAAAACTGTTCTCGGTGAGCTAAGGCTGTTCACCGTATGGGTTTTTGTGAGAAAACAAACCAAACCAGAGTGCACAAGAAACCTTGTAAAATATGGTATGTGCATGTAAATTTTAGCCTGTAAGCCGGGCCCCATTGTACGGGCAGCAGGCTTAATAAAATGAGTCTAAGTCTAATGTGACAACTTTTCTTTGGCCTTCGCACTATTCACCACATTTAGAAATTTTTAGGGTGTTAGCTATGCTCTACACTGTGCACTTTGGCTAATGTTATTTGTACACCAAATTCGTAAAATGTCTTGTTTGATTTAGTGTTACGTTCGTTGTTGATATGTTTGACACTGTACACGAGCCGGGCGTGGATTTTCTAGGTCAAGGGACTCTGGCTATGAATCGCGGTCTTGTAAAGCTTTTATAATGATTAAGTTGGAAGGATAAACTTGGGTAACAAAAGTTTGCACAAGGTAGGTACAGAAAAATTGGTAACTGGAGGTTGGTTGGACCATAGATAGATAGCCTTTTGAGGGCACTGTCCGTCGCCAACGGCCATACCATGCTGAATACACCGGTTCTCGTCCGATCACCGAAGTTAAGCAGCATTGGGCGTGGTCAGTACTTGGATGGGTGACCGCTTGGGAACACCACGTGCCGTTGGCATTCTTTTTTTTCTTTATTAATATAATATTTATTACTTTTCTCTTATTTTTAACGGTTTCGCTTTCCTAAACTACATGCCTCTCTGTTCACCTATTCAAACAATTTCACGAGGCTTCGTTATCCCACGAAGCTGCGTAAATTCACAATTAAAGCTCCCTATTTTAGTACTACCTCTTATTTTTGTGCACTTCTTCTGTTCCGGGGACACACTAGTGTGCAGCTTCAGTTGAAAGCAGGTTATAAATCAGTGTTCGCTTTTACTCATTTATGTTCTTTTGTTTCACAGAAGGCATTGTTAACCACGTTGCATTTAACTTCCTTTAATGTTGTCGTTTAGTTTTTTGTGTCTTCAATCAGTACGGGTCCTCTGCAACACATTTAGTTTCTAGAGAGCCTCTTAAGCTAATTTTACTGTCTCTAATGCTATGTAGAGGAACTACGTACTATATTCCACCCAAAAATTCGCCGTCGAGATTTAACCGGAAATGCATGTCTTTTTCAAAAAGAGGCATTTTAAGGAAAAGGTCCGCGTGCGTGCTTGTCTGCCTGTCTGTGGACAGCATAACTCAAAAACGAAAATTCGGATAAAAGCCAAAGCTGGTTTTTGCGTTTAAAGTCTTTTAGGAAGGTAACACGAATATTTGTATGAAACCAGCTCCACCCTAAACTACCCCTTATACGAAAAATTTTGCGAAACGTTTTATTTTCTTGAAAATTGCTCTAACGATTTTGATTAAAATGATATATGTTTAAGATATTTTTATGAAAAATGAAATTTATATTTTAAATTTTCTGACTATAGCCTATGTTGTCCTGTTTTCTCTGGATGACTTTTTGATATCTCGTAAACCGCAAGAGATAGACAAACTCTTTCTATAGAAAAACTGTAGATCTTGTTAAAATACACAATGCATGTCCCCATAAATGTTTTTGTAGAGTGAACCACTTCGGAGATACTCCTTGTTTTTTGTGTAACGCTTACTCTTGGACAACTTATACTTCTGTAAAATGGAACATCGCTATTCTTCTGTTTATATGTTCAACGTGCAAAGAGAACGGAATTTGAAAGCTTGGAAGATTTGACTATCGCTCACAGGCTGCTCTGTTCCCCTATTCCCCTTGCGCCTGCAAGGAAATACTGTCACCGCGCCCGCCGCATCTAATTGCCTACAACAGCAGTGTCACCCATCGCATTATTGTCGGCACTACCGCAAAGGAGCCGAAGGAAAGAGACAGAGCATGGCCGCATTGTTGGGCGCTTGCCGAAAGAGAGAAAGTGATAGAGGCCTCTAGAAATGTCTACTTTACTTCACACCCCAAAAAAAAGTCACACTGGTGTCAGAAGTGGGATTCGTCGAATTGCTTCTAGTTTCGTTACATCGTCGTTAGAAGTTGCAACGTTAGAACCAAGATGGAGGGAGATTCGGAAACCAGGATGATGGCAATGATGAAAGAATTATTCGCCGAAATGAAGACAGAAATGTCCAAGATGAAGACGGCAACCAACAACCTCGCTGCCGAGCTGAAAGAGATGAAGACGGCAAACGACAACCTCGCTGCCAAAATGGAAACGTCAAACGACAACCTCGCTGCCAAAATGGAAACGAGAAACGACAACCTCGTTGCCGAGCTGAAAGAGATGAAGACGGCAAACGACAACCTCGCTGCCAAAATGGAAACGTCAAACAACAACCTCGCTGCCGAGCTGAAAGAGATGAAGACGGAGCTATCGGCGAAAATTGATGGCGAACTGATTGGCGTGACGGAAGACGTGGAAGAACTCGGCGAAAAGGTGGTAGACCTCTGCCAGCACGTGGACGTCGTGGAGGACGACGGGGAACGTCTTGGCGCCCTGGTAGTAAGAGTTGACGAGAGCGTCAAAGTACTGGATGCCAGGGGCAGACGGAATAGCGCGGAGCCGGGGAGGGAGCACCTAGTGGCCGAGGCGACAGTTGCGCCCGTTTCAGATGATGTGAGGGAAGACGTGAAACAACTCGGCGAACTGATTGGCGTGACGGAAGACGTGGAACAACTCGGCGAACTGATTGGCGTGACGGAAGACGTGGAACAACTCGGCGAACTGATTGGCGTGACGGAAGACGTGGAACAACTCGGCGAACTGATTGGCGTGACGGAAGGCGTGGAAGAACTCGGCGAAAAGGTGGAAGACCTCTGCCAGCATGTGGACGTCGTGGAGAACGACGGGGAACGTCTTGGCGCCCTGGTAGTAAGAGTTGACGAGAGCGTCAAAGTACTGGATGCCAGGGGCAGACGGAATAGCACAGACCCGGGGAGGGAGCACCTAGTGGCCGAGGCGACAGTTGCGCCCGTTTCAGATAACGAAAGTGTACGTCTCGGGGAAGACAAAGGGGCAGTTCAGGGACGTCATCGAGGATCCTCTGGAGGAGTGTGTCGGGTACGTAACCAAACAGGATATGACGTGGAAGACGATCAGCAGGGAAGCGCACAAGCAAACGAGCAACAAGCGAGAACCGACTTGGCGTGTGACATGGGGGGACCGTCAGAGTCATCCAATCACCTGTCACATAGTGCCGTGAACGGAAGAATGGTGGACATCATCTTGGACGGCAGGATACAGGAGAGGCCGTGCCGAGCACGAGTGAACACGAGTGCAGCGGTGGACGCAACTCGCGCGGATGTGGTGGGGTTTGTTGCCGGACCCATCGGAAGCAAGGTGGCTGCGAAGGTGCGCCAGAGAGGTCGGCGGACATGGTACCTAGTGAGCCGTTTCCAAGTGCGCAGGATGGCCCGTCAACACACCAGGAAGAAGGGCAACTGGACGAGGGACCGTCAAGACCGGCGGTACTGTTGCAGAATTTCGAAGCAGGATGGCATACTTCGTCCTACCCGGACCAAGGGACACTATCCAACAGCGATACCTAGGATCGTGCCTCCTGGAGAAGAGGTTCGATGGGTTAGTCCACCGGGGCGCAAGGGAGATGCCGCAGTGATAGTGCTGGTCGGGACGACCATCTCTGAGGAGGGAGCAGTGTCACCGCGCCCGCCGCATCTAATTGCCTACAACAGCAGTGTCACCCATCGCATTATTGTCGGCACTACCGCAAAGGAGCCGAAGGAAAGAGACAGAGCATGGCCGCATTGTTGGGGCGCTTGCCGAAAGAGAGAAAAGGATAGACACTTCGAGAATCTTCTCTGCTTTGTATCTCGCCGCAATAACTGAACGTTCCTGAAGCTTCCAGAATAGTGCCTGGGAGATATAAATAGCGGCAAAGTGCGACAGAAGAGTGAGTCAGACGTGTGTGAAGGTTGAGTAGTCGTGCCGACGGAAAGAAGAGACGTATGCGAAGCGTCGAGGAGTCACACCAGGGAGAAGGAACAGTTCTTTGTGTTACGAATTCGGAGCCGTGCTGTTGGAGAATCGGAAAAGACTTTCTTGTTGTTGCAACGAGTGTACAAAGTTACTGTTTACGGAAATAAAAGTGTTTCTTTATCTCGACTACATCTGTCGTATTTACTTTACAAACCACACAAAAGTTACAATACGATACCTATAAGATAATTCCTGGAAGCGTTTTACTCAACTAACACGTAAAAGACATGGGAATATGAGATTATAAGAATGATTAGTATAAGAGTGTCTTGAAAGTCATGTGAGTGCAACACATCAGAGTTTTATTTTCTCTACTGGTGAGCAGAGGCAGCACTGCATTCTGCCCAAAAACTCGACGTCGAGATTTTACCGCAAATGCATGTTTAAGGCCCACTTGAAAAAAAAGGGGGTGGGGTGGGGGGTTTTTAGAAAAAGGTTCGGGTGTGTCTGTGTGTCTGCGTCCGTGTCTCTCTGTGGGCAGCATAACTAAAAAACGAAAGTTCGGTTAAACACTAAAGTTGGTATTTAAGTTTAATGTCAATCAAGAATGCGACGCGAGGATTCCAAGGAAAATAGCCCCACACTAAACTACCCTCTACACTGAACAAGTTTTGGAAAATTTTCATTTTCTTGAAAATGGCTCTAACGAGTTTCATTAAGTTTGAGACATTTTTGTGGCAAATGAAATGCAGGTCTTGAATTTTCCGGTCACAGCCCCTGTAGTCGTATTTACTCTGGACGACACTTGCATAATTGGCAAACCGTTAGAGATGGACCAAATCTTACCATATCAGCTCTCTCTCTCTCTCTCTCTTTTTTTTTTTTTTTTTTTTTTTTTGAGGGAAGCATTTGGGAAATAAGCCTTGTTATTCGTGTGACCTATAGAAAACTTACACTTGCATCAAATGGAACATGGTTATTCAATTTTTTAAGGTGTCCGCGCAAAGAGAATGGAGTTTGTAAGCTTTGAAACATTTGACTATCGCTCAAAGCCTACTGTATTCCCATATTCTGCTTCCACCTACAGGGTAATCGTCAAAGAGAACGATTTCTACCAGGCCCCCACTAAAATGAGTCCATTGTTAAATATTCTATAAAAATCCTCATAACGTTAAAGCACTTTATTCCGAAAATTCTCTAGTACTTTTACATACAAAAACAAAATAATAAGCTGTACCCATGGTTGCTTTGCGGGTCCCCTTTGGAGAAAGAGTTGTTTTGTGTAGGTACAGTTTATTAATATTGTCAATGTTCTCAGCATGAATTATGAAACACTATTTAATTTCAGCTCTATTTTTTATATTTTTAAGCAGTGCATGACAATTAGATCACCTGGAAATTTCAAGCTAATAGGTCGTAAGCTAGGGGCGAAAGAGTAGGTATTTAGAAAAGTGAAAGATGCTCGATAAAATAAATAAAAGAGAAAGAAAAACAATTTGAAAAAATGGCTTTCTAAGCCTAAGTGTATATTTCTGTACTTTAAGTAAACGCAATGAAATAGAAGCTGCCCATCACCATAATTGGGAGGGAGCCCCTGCTGCGTTTCTCTTGGCCTCGGTAGCAGTTTTTGGGAATTTTAAGGTTACTTGATCGTTTCTTAATGTGACAATATGCCCTGGAGTGAGTGCGTGTATGTATCCGTGTACATAAACGAAGAAAACATGTGTATCAAAAGGACAAAAAACAAACCGTAAAAATAAGTCCAAAAACTGTTCTCGGTGAGCTAAGGCTGTTCACCGTATGGGTTTTTGTGAGAAAACAAACCAAACCAGAGTGCACAAGAAACCTTGTAAAATATGGTATGTGCATGTAAATTTTAGCCTGTAAGCCGGGCTCCATTGTACGGGCAGCAGGCTTAATAAAATGAGTCTAAGTCTAATGTGACAACTTTTCTTTGGCCTTCGCACTATTCACCACATTTAGAAATTTTTAGGGTCTTAGCTATGCTCTACACTGTGCACTTTGGCTAATGTTATTTGTACACCAAATTCGTAAAATGTCTTGTTTGATTTAGTGTTACGTTCGTTGTTGATATGTTTGACACTGTACACGAGCCGGGCGTGGATTTTCTAGGTCAAGGGACTCTGGCTATGAATCGCGGTCTTGTAAAGCTTTTATAATGATTAAGTTGGAAGGATAAACTTGGGTAACAAAAGTTTGCACAAGGTAGGTACAGAAAAATTGGTAACTGGAGGTTGGTTGGACCATAGATAGATAGCCTTTTGAGGGCACTGTCCGTCGCCAACGGCCATACCATGCTGAATACACCGGTTCTCGTCCGATCACCGAAGTTAAGCAGCATTGGGTGTGGTCAGTACTTGGATGGGTGACCGCTTGGGAACACCACGTGCCGTTGGCATTCTTTTTTTTCTTTATTAATATAATATTTATTACTTTTCTCTTATTTTTAACGGTTTCGCTTTCCTAAACTACATGCCTCTCTGTTCACCTATTCAAACAATTTCACGAGGCTTCGTTATCCCACGAAGCTGCGTAAATTCACAATTAAAGCTCCCTATTTTAGTACTACCTCTTATTTTTGTGCACTTCTTCTGTTCCGGGGACACACTAGTGTGCAGCTTCAGTTGAAAGCAGGTTATACATCAGTGTTCGCTTTTACTCATTTATGTTCTTTTGTTTCACAGAAGGCATTGTTAACCACGTTGCATTTAACTTCCTTTAATGTTGTCGTTTAGTTTTTTGTGTCTTCAATCAGTACGGGTCCTCTGCAACACATTTAGTTTCTAGAGAGCCTCTTAAGCTAATTTTACTGTCTCTAATGCTATGTAGAGGAACTACGTACTATATTCCACCCAAAAATTCGCCGTCGAGATTTAACCGGAAATGCATGTCTTTTTCAAAAAGAGGCATTTTAAGGAAAAGGTCCGCGTGCGTGCTTGTCTGCCTGTCTGTGGACAGCATAACTCAAAAACGAAAATTCGGATAAAAGCCAAAGCTGGTTTTTGCGTTTAAAGTCTTTTAGGAAGGTAACACGAATATTTGTATGAAACCAGCTCCACCCTAAACTACCCCTTATACGAAAAATTTTGCGAAACGTTTTATTTTCTTGAAAATTGCTCTAACGATTTTGATTAAAATGATATATGTTTAAGATATTTTTATGAAAAATGAAATTTATATTTTAAATTTTCTGACTATAGCCTATGTTGTCCTGTTTTCTCTGGATGACTTTTTGATATCTCGTAAACCGCAAGAGATAGACAAACTCTTTCTATAGAAAAACTGTAGATCTTGTTAAAATACACAATGCATGTCCCCATAAATGTTTTTGTAGAGTGAACCACTTCGGAGATACTCCTTGTTTTTTGTGTAACGCTTACTCTTGGACAACTTATACTTCTGTAAAATGGAACATCGCTATTCTTCTGTTTATATGTTCAACGTGCAAAGAGAACGGAATTTGAAAGCTTGGAAGATTTGACTATCGCTCACAGGCTGCTCTATTCCCCTATTCCCCTTGCGCCTGCAAGGAAATACGATACCTATAAGATAATTCCTGGAAGCGTTTTACTCAACTAACACGTAAAAGACATGGGAATATGAGATTATAAGAATGATTAGTATAAGAGTGTCTTGAAAGTCATGTGAGTGCAACACATCAGAGTTTTATTTTCTCTACTGGTGAGCAGAGGCAGCACTGCATTCCGCCCAAAAACTCGACGTCGAGATTTTACCGCAAATGCATGTTTAAGGCCCACTTGAAAAAAAGGGGGTGGGGTGGGGGGTTTTTAGAAAAAGGTTCGGGTGTGTCTGTGTGTCTGCGTCCGTGTCTCTCTGTGGGCAGCATAACTAAAAAACGAAAGTTCGGTTAAACACTAAAGTTGGTATTTAAGTTTAATGTCAATCAAGAATGCGACGCGAGGATTCCAAGGAAAATAGCCCCACACTAAACTACCCTCTACACTGAACAAGTTTTGGAAAATTTTCATTTTCTTGAAAATGGCTCTAACGAGTTTCATTAAGTTTGAGACATTTTTGTGGCAAATGAAATGCAGGTCTTGAATTTTCCGGTCACAGCCCCTGTAGTCGTATTTACTCTGGACGACACTTGCATAATTGGCAAACCGTTAGAGATGGACCAAATCTTACCATATCAGCTCTCTCTCTCTCTTTTTTTTTTTTTTTTTGAGGGAAGCATTTGGGAAATAAGCCTTGTTATTCGTGTGACCTATAGAAAACTTACACTTGGATCAAATGGAACATGGTTATTCAATTTTTTAAGTTGTCCGCGCAAAGAGAATGGAGTTTGTAAGCTTTGAAACATTTGACTATCGCTCAAAGCTTACTGTATTCCCATATTCTGCTTCCACCTACAGGGTAATCGTCAAAGAGAACGATTTCTACCAGGCCCCCACTAAAATCAGTCCCTTGTTAAATATTCTATAAAAATCCTCATAACGTTAAAGCACTTTATTCCGAAAATTCTCTAGTACTTTTACATACAAAAACAAAATAATAAGCTGTACCCATGGTTGCTTTGCGGGTCCCCTTTGGAGAAAGAGTTGTTTTGTGTAGGTACAGTTTATTAATATTGTCAATGTTCTGAGCATGAATTATGAAACACTATTTAATTTCAGCTCTATTTTTTATATTTTTAAGCAGTGCATGACAATTAGATCACCTGGAAATTTCAAGCTAATAGGTCGTAAGCTAGGGGCGAAAGAGTAGGTATTTAGAAAAGTGAAAGATGCTCGATAAAATAAATAAAAGAGAAAGAAAAACAATTTGAAAAAATGGCTTTCTAAGCTTAAGTGTATATTTCTGTACTTTAAGTAAACGCAATGAAATAGAAGCTGCCCATTACCATAATTGGGAGGGAGCCCCTGCTGCATTTCTCTTGGCCTCGGTAGCAGTTTTTGGGATTTTTAAGTTTACTTGGTCGTTTCTTAATGTGAGAATATGCCCTGGAAGTAATTGCTATAATTACTTGGAAGTAATTGCTATAATTGCTGCCCTGGAATCTGAGAGAATAACTGCTTGTTGAAAATGTGAAATTCTATACAAAAGATTTTGTAGGGCCATTTGAATTGCTTCAATTTCTCCATCAAAGTTAGTAGTTCCATAACTTAAAGATTTGTAATAGGAAAAGAGGTGACATGTGACTCCAGCACCTGCTCCATGTTGGTTTGATATCAACGATCAATCAGTATAAATATGGAGTCATTCATGTTCTGGAAATCTAGTATGGATTGTCTCTAATGCCAATAATTTTAGAACTAGTTGGAGTATCTCTTTTCTTAACTTCTTCTGTCAGGTGAAAATGATATATGATGTCTAATGTTTGTTTCAGATTGACTTTATATATGAAGATTTCCTTTGAATTAGGAGGGTGTACATTCTTTTTGATGCCTTGAATTTTGGAAAGAAAGCTCTGCTGAGTCTTTAGTGTATGTGTAAAATTTGTCTTGTTCCATGAATTGAATGGGAGTCTGGTCAACTATTTGTGTTGAATAAGAGCTGCTTTTTCTATTTCATATTCAATGAGATATTGGTTGGTTAGTATTTCCATAGCTGGTATTGGTGTAGGTTTGTGTCATGTTAAGAGTTGCTCTGGAACATCCCCACTTGACTCCTGTTAGATGTTTTAACAGTGAAAGGCACCTTTCTGCTCTTAGTATTACATTTTCCATTTGTTTGGCCCATGTAAGTTTGGTATCGAATATAACTCCCAAATACTTTGCTTCCTTTGTTTCCAGTAGTTGTTGACCATCAAAGTTTACTTTTATTTTTAGTGGCTGTTTGCTTAGTGAAAAGATTATGTAGTTTGATATTGTATTAACATTCATTGAATTTTCTTTGGTCCACTTTTGTAGGGTGGTTAAGGATTGTTGCATGGTTTTTTCTAGTTCTGTACTTCTGTTTTTTGATTTTGAAGTCCACATTACACAGTCATCGGCAAATAGTGCAAACTTCATGCCTGATTCTTGTATTTGTTGTGGCAGATTGTTAAGAAATATATTAAAAGGATGTTGTGCTCACTATGGCGCATTGTGGTAAGCCATAGTGTACTTCTTTGTATTTTGATATATTCCTTCCACATATGGTAGCAACAAAGTATCTAAACTTTTTATTCCTATAGCTGTTTTATCTTTCTTCAAAAGTGGAACAATTATTGTTTTTTGCCATTTGGCAGGTACAGTGGTTTTCCAGGATAGATTGTAGAGTTTTAGTAGTTGTTAGTTTGCTGTTTTTCCAAGGTTTTTTTATGAACTCTGGATGTATGTGATCTGGTCCAGGAGACTATTTGAGTTTTAGATTATTAATTGCAAGTAAGTTGTCCTTGGAGTATTTATCTCTGATGTAAGATTCCCTTGTGGTTAACCAGGAAAGAGTATGAAACAGCTGGAGAATTTAATGTCATACTGGTAGCTTAATGGTTAGAGCAGTCGCTTGATATGCGGAAGATCCGTGGTTCAAATCCTGGCTATGGGATTGAATTTTTCAGTTTCTGATTCAACCTCTTAAACATTGTCCACAAAATGCTTCTGTGTTTAAAAACACCAGCAGTAAGCTTGTTGGCATAAATAAATAATAACATTAATTGCAATGTTCAGTTCTTGCATATTAAAATTTTGAAACAAGATATTGTGTTTAGTGTTAGGATCACATTCTCTTTCTGGTTTCAAATCTTTCTTAAATTGTTTATGTTCATTTTTATTATTTCTTGTTACTTTATGTGAATTAGCATAAGATTTATTAAATGTTTCAGCTATGACTGCATCATTTGTTAATCTTTTATTGTTATGTATAATAGCTATACTATTTTTTCTTTCTGGTTCTTGACCTTTCTTTATGAACTTATTGTCTTTGTTACTATCTATCCTATAATCCATTTTTCCTAAGAAATCATTAAAGTCATTGTACTTAGCTGTATTAATTTCTTTTTTTGGTGAGGCACATTTCTATTGCCATATTTGTGTATCTAATGTTTTTCGTTTGTTCAACTGTATTTCTAGCTATATCCCTTTGCTATTTCAGTTCTTGTAACTGGGAGCTCAAAAAGGGTTTGAAACTTGTTATTCTTCCACAAGGAGTACATGTTTTTGCTGTTTCTAGGATGACTTTACACACATTTTTGTTCACATGATCTGGTTGGTCATGCAGCTGCAAGTTTGTTTGTTCTTTAAATTTATTTTTCAGTTCAGTTTTGTATTTATTCCAATCTGCTGTTTTGAAGTTCCAATACAGATTCGTGTGATGTTGACTGACATTTGTACACATAAAAATTAGAATATTGTGCAGTTTTTTAATTTACAAAAATAAGCTGCAAATTACTGCAGTGCCTGTGAAAGCATATTATTGTTTTTCTCCTTGTTACAGTTCTCTCCCAACTCTCTATAGTACAAAAAACTGTCAGTAAAGGTGTAATGCACCACACAAAATATGTGCCAGGGTAAGCAATAATAATGCTGAAAACAAATCCTTACCACAACAGCCCATGAAAAGCCCAGTCTTGCCACCCAGCCACTGCACTTTCCACCTTTGCTCACCACAGGTGTCACTGGAGGGGTTCAGTATTGGTGGATTGGACGAGGTCAAGGCCCTGAGCACTTCTGGACACTTATACAGCCTTCTTGACCCGGGGCCGCTACTTCTCCATCAATTAGCTCCTCAATTGGTCCCCCTGGGACCTAACGAGGCTGAGTGCACTCCATGCCAGACTTCCCAGAGGGTATAAAATCCCCATCCTGGTACCGGGGATTGAACCCGGGTAAGTGCACTAACAACTGCGCTATGCAGATGGTCAATGCTGAAGTGCGCTCGCCTACCACCTAGGCGGCCCGGGTTTGATCCCAGGGACCCGCATGTGGTATTCGTGGTGGACGAAGCGGCTTCAGGGCGGGTTTTCTCCGGGCGCTTCGGTTTCCCCCGGCATCTCATTCCACCGGTGCTCCATCTTCATTCCATGTATCATCAGTGTCACCGCCTGTGGTGCGGTAGTAGTAAAAGCGGGCGTTAAACACTACAACAACAATGTCAATGCTGAAAATGTGACCCTAAACTAAAACATCTATTTATAGAACATTGGGCACAAGTGTTATCTCATATCAGCACATAGAAACTCTTACTTAATGCAACACTAGCGAGAAGATCAAGAAGAACAAGAATTTGTCAATAGAGAAACTGTACACCCAAAACTAAATGAACCCCTTTTGCTATGTAATTTTTCATGAAATAGCCCAGTGTTATGCTTACCATATTATTTGTTATTGTTATTATCATCATTAGTAAATGAAAAATTTATTATACTCATTATCTTTTTAAAAACATTGGTTAAAAATGTTTCTGGAACAAAAGGGCTACCACAAAATGTTAATGTCAGTTCCTTTAAAAGCCTGGGGGAACGTTGTGCAGATTTATTTTGTTTGGACAGTATCAATATAGGACAAACTATTTCCTTTCTTGTTTCCTCAATAGAAACTACCCTGATTGGCTCACCTTAGATGACTGCATGCAAATGTAAATAAATACATAGAATAACTCAGTCCCAGGACAGGCTCAACTACTCAATAAGAAAATTCTCCTTGTGCTTCCCTTCAACACCTCTCACCCATTGGAAAGCATTTGGAGCCGGCTATACCTTTTTACTTTCTCTACTGGTAAGTAAGGGAAGTATTGTATTCCACCCAAAAATTCGATGTCGAGATTTCACCGGAAATACATGTTTTGAGGCCTCCTGAATCCAAAAAAAGCATTTTTAGAAAAAGGTCTGTGTGTGTGTCTGTGTGTCTGTGTGTCTGTGTGTCTGTCAGTCTGTCAGTCTGTCAGTCTGTCAGTCTGTGGGCAGCATAACTCAAAAACGAAAAGTCGGTTAGAAACCAAAGTTGGTACTTAAGTTTAATGTCTTTCAAGGATGCGACACGAAGATTTTGAAGAAAACAGCCCCACCCTAAACTACCCTTTACATGGAAATTTTTTGGAAAATTTTGATTTTCTTGAAAATGGCTCTAACGATTTTGATTAAAATGTCACATGTTTGAGATATTTTTATGACAAATGAAATGTATATCTTGAATTTTCTGGCTATAGCTCATGTAGTCGTATTTACTCTGGACAAATTTTGCATAACTGGTAAACCGTTAGAGATAGACAAAATCTTGCTGTACAAAAACTATAGATCTTGCTAAAATACACAATTTATGTCTCAATAAAATTTCTTGTAGGATGAACCATTTCGGAGATATTCCTTGTTATGTGTGGGAGTTTCAGAAAACAGAACTTTAGCAAAATGCAACAACGTTGTTCATTTTTTTATATGTTAATCATGCAAAGAGAACGGAATCTCAAAGGTTAAAAAGATTTGACTGTCGCACAAAGCCTGCTGTATTCTAATATCTCCCTTGCACCTACAAGGAAATAAGCAATAAGATAATTTGTAAGAATGTTTATCTTAACTAACATGGAGATATAGGAATAAGAGTTTGTTAGAATGGTTAGTGCAAGAGTAGAGAAAGTCATGTGAGTGCAACACATCAGATTTTTTATATTCTTATTCCTTTCTGTTGTGCCTCTAGCCCAACTGCCTCTGTGTATTTTCTCAAGCCCTATGGATGACACAAGGGCTGACATGAAGAATCCTGGAAGCAAAGTAGGTGGAATGGCCATTTTCAATTCACATAACTGCTTTTGTGACAGATGTTTCATTCCTCTGTACTGCTTCAGAAAACACAAATTTAATTTTCTACCATAGATTGCTGTTAAAACCTGTTTTTAGAATGTAATAGGTGAATAAATTGAAGTGCACTCACTTTGATTTCCACAGATTTTTCAACCTTCACTGATTTATTCAGACAATAGCTAACAAATGTTTAAGAGAATTCCTTTGTAGTTTTAAACAATACTTCAAAACATAACATCTGACTGTGAAAAGTTACATTGCTTAACTACCTATTTTGTTTCTGACTTTGGTTTAAATATATGTTCCACTAATTTTTTGTTCAGTGTACTATGATATTTTATTATTTGTAAGTTTTCAGTTATCTGAGCATTTATTGTGTACTGGTATCAGTGCTGCTTCTATGATACTTATTAGGCAAATCAATTTGTTAAGCTCTACACCTGCATAAAAATAAAGAAAATAGCTAAAAATGAGATCTCAGTAAAAATTGGGGGCAGTGTGATTGTTTTGGGGGGGAATGCACCATATCCTTTGGGGGAATGGGCACCTCTGGTCAGGAATGACTACCTAAGGCCTCACTAATAGGATATAACATGTAACTAACATTTGCATCTATTTTGGTTTGCTGGGAGACTATGTTGTTGTTAGCTAATGCTGGATTTCTGACAATGAAGTCATTAATCCTCTTTCTCTCCAATATTTTTCACTGACGGATGGGGCACTAGAAGTGACTGGGCATATTTAAAGGTGGTCTCGATCCATTTCCTCTTGCAGATCACATAGAGGACAGAGTGGTGAAGAATATATCCCAATTCTGGGAGATTATACAGGTATGGAATTCTTGTCACACTGATAGAACTGGAACAGTTACCACTCATACTGCACCAACTTGGTTACAGAACAAATTAACCTTAACTCCAGAGTTGCCAGGTCTCCAAGTTTAAAATAAGGGAGATTTTAGGAATGTTTCCCCACACCTGAACACATTGTCATTTAACCTAACCACCTCTACTGTTAATCATAGAAGATTTGTAGCTACGCTCTCTATAGAACTCATTGCTCACACTAGAAGCGGCCGGGCATATTTGAAGGTGGTCTCGATCCATTTCCTCTTGCAGATCACATAGAGAACAGAGTGATGAAGAATATATCCCAATTCTGTTTAAATGTTTTGCCAGACACTCATGTCCTGTGATCAACCTGAAGGTTGCAACTGCTGTTTTTCGAGGATACTCAGGTATTACTGTTTGAATGTTTGGTAGTTCCCATCGTTTATTCCACATGTTGCACATTTGTAGGATCAGTCACTTGGCATATTTTTCAATTCACACACTTTTCAAAATTTGGCTTACAAAGACAGATTCTAAGACTGGATGCCAAATTGCTATCCGAGAGTCTGTTTCTGTGGCGAGTTTTCAGGAGCTGCATTATAGTGAAACACTGTTCAAAAAGGTAGGTACTGCCAGACAGTGCCATACTTTTTGCTGCGTTGGGAATCAAATTTGGGAAACGCCTATTGTGAAGTTACCGGTAGAATTCGATCAGTGCGTCTGAGCATGAGTTGTCATATTTCTCATGCAGGCGACTCACACTGTACTTCTATCAGCTCCAGCTGAACTGCTGTATTATGTACTTTATCTAATTCATAATGACTTTGTGTGTTGTATTTTTAATGCAGGATACTGGCTGCGTATTAGGTACTGAATACTACTACCACAACTTTACAGAGGAATTGTTTTCCCATTCAAAACATGCGAATCCAAATGTCTCGTGTCTGTGCTCTCGGACGCAGCCATTGCTCTGCCTTCATCACACGGAAAACTGCACTGAACTGGTTTCTAACGGACTGGCCCGCTATGCCCAGGGCACGGCGACTTGCTCTCTCTATGGTATTGTCACTCGGGGCCACGATTGACACCACTATTCCATAACATTGTGATAAATGTCAAAAACACTTTCAAAAATAAAAAGCAGTGCAAATAGTTATCTCCGATAACACGGAAATATCTCAGAGAACGTTATTTGAAAGAAACTGTGTTTTAAGGTCTATTACATTATTTGTGTAATTTCTTGTTTTGTCTATGTCTTAGAGTTTACTGGTTATACAAAATACCTTCTGAAATGAAGATACTTAAAACGCCGCTTCCATAAACCTTTAAAATTCAGAAATTAAAAGATGCCATAACTTAAATGTTAATTTGGGAAAGGGAATTTTAGTTGATATCCTTTTAAAATTGCTGCATTATATCAATTTACTGCACACCTGCTACTCTGGTTTCAAAGACTCCGCACATAAACACACAAGAAGCTGCTTCTATGAAAGGTTTTTCTCTGTATACCTGTTCAGGAACCCTCATAGTAATCCGAAGCATCACAGACAACATTTCCTCACATCCAGTAAATGCAGGGGATATCTTACAATGTTAGTTATGTATGTAACAATCCTATGGGATATTCCCTAGTTGAGATGCATGTTCTACCAATATGTATTATATATACATATCCCATAACTCACACAAATAACAAGGAATAACTACGAAATGGTTCACTCAAAAAAAAAAAATTACATAAATTGTGTGCTTTAACAAGCTGTACATTTTTACATTTTTTGTGTAAAAATCAACACTTTAGATGTCTGTTGTTGAATTAGAATTTTCTTCCTTTTAATGAGCAAAGACTATGGAAAAACATTCAATTTTGTATTGATTGTGAATGTTTTTCTTGTGGTTAAATGTTACAGCACATTTTAAAGTTATTTTAATACTTTTTATACAAACCTCTTAAGTGTTAAGTTCTTGCCACTACGACTGTATGAATAAAGACCTTTCATTGCTAAGGATTTTAAGTTTTCATAATGCAGATGAATGCATCTTTTCTATTTTTTGCTCATTTAATATACTTTTGGTTCATTTTCTTCCTATAACTAAATAATTTTCTGGGCACATATTCAGTATTTTTGTCTGTGTCATGGTGCAGTGGGTTTGAGCAAGTTGCTCCAGTTTGCAGCCTTGGAATGCACATGGGTTCAAATCCACCTATGAGATTGTGGATTGTTTTGTTCCGTGTTTAGAAATGGTCCCATTCAGCATTCAGGTTGCATTTGAAGAGCTACAGTAGATAGTGATCTGTACCAGCATTTGGGCCGGGGGAAACATGGTGCTGGCCACATAATTTCCTAGTATGTGCTGGATGATAGAACTTATTTGCTCTCCCCCTTGAGAAACTGCCTGAAATTAGGGATATATTTCACACATGCCATCAGACACCCCACCTTACACATGTCATCACACTGCACCTCACTTATTATGCTTCCACCCACCCTACCTCACATTATGACACCACATCACACATGTGACCATACAAGCCACCAAACACCCCCATCACACATACCACCACATTTAGTAATTTAAATTTATTAGAAATTATTGTGGTTCATGAGTAGAATTACAATGAAATTGCTTACCTAATGCTTCCAGATGTACTGTTTTACTCATAAATAGTATATTTTTTATTTTTTTTTTTCCTTTATGTACAATTTACTCAGAGGGAAAATTAAGTAATACTAGTGAATGAAAGAAATCTACTGTAGCTACTCTTTCATAACTTTATTACTTTTTAATGAAAGTACAAGGGAAAAGGTTACAATGGATGTACTATATGTGGAAAATGTTTTGAAGGTTTGGTTGGAAGTTAAGCACTTAAAATAAATTATGCTTCTTTATTATTTAATTCAGCATATAATTATATGGAATCTAGGGATTAAAAATGTAATAGCAGTGCAGTAAATTATGAAGCACTCTTTCTCGAGGGTCTTGCAGTTTACAAAAAGTTTACATTTTACTAAATAAGAATTCAAATTACAAAATAATTTGTGATTTATT
Source organism: Tenodera sinensis (assembly GCA_030765045.1). NCBI lineage: Eukaryota > Metazoa > Arthropoda > Insecta > Mantodea > Mantidae > Tenodera > Tenodera sinensis. The sequence continues at coordinate 55,728,524 of CM060974.1, read as the reverse complement.
CAACACAAATTTGGCAAAATATTTTGTTGATCACAATTTTGGTAGTGACTTGTTCCAGTTTGTAACTTATTAGTTTGAGAGCCATAGAATTTAAATATTGTATACTCATATGATTTTCTCTATTCAATGGGCATACAAACTGTTCGCTTTTCATTTTATTGGAAATAAACCTTTGCAGAAATGGTTACATTATACATTTAATTATGGATACAAAGGGAATAGCTATTGTCAAATGTTTAACAACTGGTTGCCAAATGTTGGGTTTAACATTACATACTTAGACTCAGGGGTTTCCGTCTAGGTACCCAAGCTGAGCAGAACATTACTTCCACTTACTGGTGTTTTGCTCCACACTGTAGCTTTTCTATCTGACCTTAACTTGGTCATCTCTTGTTCTCTTCCGACCCCGATGCTATTAGGGTTCCTGAGGGCTAGGGTGTCTTTATTTTTCCAACCTCTCCATTTCTCTAATTTCTCTATAAAATCTTAATTCCTAACATGCTGACCTGTCATGGCATGTAATACGTCCTCTGATTGGTAATCAGAGGATATGGTCGGTGAATTTATTTTGATAACTCTCCCGGTCAGGTCGGTGAGACCCGTAAACCAACGACAGGTGTGGTCCTCCAGACATTCTGGGGGTTGTGAGAGAGCGATGTGACCGCCAAAACATAAAAATATGGTGCTCTCTAAAAAGTGGTTATTGCTCTCTTCAATATCATCAGTGAAAAATATTGGAGAGCAAGAGGATTAATGACTTCATTGTCAGAAATCCAGCATTAGCTAACAACAATTCCTTGATTTTTCATAGTAATATTGTTCAATAATTTTTTTTGAATTCAGAGTTGACTAACCTTTTAGCTGCATAAAATGGTAGATTAACTATACATTTCGGCACATTGCCAGTACCCTTTTTTGCAAGAAAATCAGCTTTCTCATTACCACTCAGTCCACAGTGAGCTGGTATCCATTGGAAGACTAGGTGTTTTTGAAGTGCTGTTAGATGGCTAAGCATTTTCCAACATGCTATAATTGTTTGTTTTTTGGTGACAACTTGGAAGTAATTACTATAATTGCTACCCTGGAATCTGAGAGAATAACTGCTTGCTGAAAATGTGAAATTCTGTACAAAAGATTTTGTAGGGCCATTCGAATTGCTTCAATTTCTCCATCAAAGTTTGTAGTTCCATAACTTAAAGATTTGTAATAGGAAAAGAGGTGACATGTGACTCCAGCACCTGCTCCATCTTGGTTTGATATAAATGATCCATCAGTATAAATATGGAGCCATTCGTGTTCTGGAAATCTAGTATGGATTGTCTCTAATGTCAATAATTTGAGAACACTAGTTGGAGTATCACTTTTCTTAACTTCTTTTGTCAGGTGTAAATAATATGTTGTTAGCTAATGCTGGATTTCTGACAATGAAGTCATTAATCCTCTTGCTCTCCAATATTTAATATATTGATAGAGCAATAGCAGTATAGTAACCGCTTTTTAGAGAGCACCATATTTTTATGTCTTGGTGGTCACATCACTCTCTCACAACCCCCAGAATGTCTGGAGGACCACACCTGTCGTTGGTTCACGGGTCTCACCGACCTGACCGGGAGAGTTATCAAAAAATAAATTCACCGACCATATCCTCTGATTACCAATCAGAGGACGTATTACATGCCATGACAGGTCAGCATGTTAGGGGTTAAGATTTTATAGAGAAATGGAGAGGTTGGAAAAAATAAAGACTCCCTAGCCCTCGGGAACCCTAATAGCATTGGGGTTGGGAGAGAACAAGAGATGACCAAGGTAAGGTCAGATAGATAAGTTACAGTGAGAAGCAAAACACCAGTAAGTGGAAGTAATGTTCTGCTCAGCTTGGGTACCTTGTGGTCGCCATTCACATAATAATATGTGATGTCTAATGTTTGTGTCGGATTGACTTTAGATATGAAGTTTTCCTTTGAATTAGGAAGGTATACGTTCTTCTTGATGTCTTGAATTTTGGAAAGAAAGCTCTCCTGAGTCTTTAGTGTATGTGTAAAATTTCTCTTGTACCATGCATTGAATGGGAGTCTGATCAACTTTTCGTGCTGAATAAGAGCCGCTTTTCCTATTTCATATTCAATGGGGCATTGGTTGGTTAGTATTTCCATAGCTGCTATTGGTGTGGTTTTGATAGCACCTGTAATTAATCTCAGACTTTGGTTTTGAAAGATTTGAATCTTTTTTTGTGTTTGCTGTTACAAGAACTTCGCTGCAGTAAGTAAATAATGGCTTTATATATATATTGTATGTTGTGTTAAGAATTGCTCTGGAACATCCGCACTTCATTCCTGTTAGACGTTTTAACAGTGAATGGCACCTTCCTGCTCTTTGTATTACATTTTGTATTTGTTGGGTCCAAGTAAGTTTGGTATAAAATGTAACTCCTAAATACTTTGCTTCCTTTGTTTCTGGTAATTGTTGACCCTCTGAAGCTAAATAAGTCGTTCTTCACTTCCTGATATCTCGTTGATACTTAAATGTCGTTGGTGACGTGGTGTTGCCCTTTGATGTAGCTCGCTCCGGCTAGTTCTGCAAGAGATCTCTTTATCTCGGGTCTGCGTAGGAGTAATGGACAACCCAAGGAAACTTTTTATATGTTATTTATTTATTTTAAATATTTTCGGGAGCTATGCCGAAAATATTTGTATACGTAGAGGAATCTCACTCACATCCGCACAGCACGACCTGCCGTACTGGTCTCTGGTTGAGTAGTGCCCAGACGCTTTCTCTCTTACCCACGCTAAGAAAACCGTTCTTCAATTTGAATGTCATGACGTCATCCAAGAAAGCCTCGTATCCAAAATGCTATTTCCTTTTCCCGCAATTTAGAAATGTCCCTTTCTATTATAACATGTTCTTTTATGAATTTCGTATATATAATTACCTTTTTAGGATTAAACGATGTTTACTTTATATTTTATTAAATATATCGCGCGACTTTTAAGGTTGGCAGACTTGACTTTCTAACGTGTATTTAAACTATGTAGTATGACGTCATGACTCATTAATTTCAAACCAATAATGTGTTTATCCTATAAATTTAACGACTATTATTTACTCATATCTTGCTCACCTTACAACACTTCCTGCTCTATTATCTATTTATGTTATTACTTAACACTTATCGCAAATCTCATATCCGGCAATTAAATTAAAACGTGTCTTTATCAAGCCCATTCGATTGGAAATCTAAATTTCGGTATCAAATGCCCCCATTTATGTTATTTTATTATTTCATAATAAAATAATGTAAATGTCTTGCCCGAAAGAAAAAATTAAAAATTACTCCTGTATTTTGAATAATCGGCAACACTCCCATTATATACAATTTTCAATTACACTGTTTCGAAATTGGTTATTAACATATTTTCTCATTAATCTTTTTAACATGACAAACAATTGTACACTTGACTAAACATTAATCCTTAAATACTAATTACAATATGTTATGGTTTCTTCTGTGAAGCTTTTATATAAAGGTTAAATTTCAAGAGTCTTTCTTTATACTTCCTTCTTTTAGTTCATGTTTGCTCACTTCGCTCTCACTATCACTTGCACTGTGATTTTTCACTTTTGTTATTGTAACACATATCTGTACTAGATCCTTTAAGCACTAAAATGTACATATATTTATATAAATCCATTACACTCTTCAGACAAGTTCTTTCTTTGTCTTGCTGTGATAACTATCTATACATCTAAATATTTTAACAAATGTTTACAAAGTAAATATTCTGTTTTCTCTCTATGCGGAGATGAACAATTTAACAATCTTTCTGAAGCTGTTATTGTGAGCTCTATACAATATATTTTTAAGCTCTTTGTAGTAGATAGCAATTCACATTCTGCATTTTTCATGAATATGTAAGTACCTGACCAATATATGATTTTCAAGTAAGCTAACATTTACATTTTATCTCAAAGCTGATTGGGCGCCAATAGACAAATGACACTTCCAAATTTTTTTTTTTTTTTTTTTTTTTTTTTTTTTTTTTTTTTTTTTTTTTTTACATTAAATCAAGGTTCCAAGGCACCACACGGTTTCTTGTATGGTCGAAGGAGTTGTTTATGCCATCTTCCCAGACATTTTTCATTTTTAACATCTCTTAATTCATAGGTATGATAACCAAATTTTGATATTTCTGCAGGACCTTTATATAACAATTCCATCCTTTTGTTCCTACCTCTCAAGGCACTTGACAACTTATGGTCTTTAACCAGCACCCAATCGCCTATCTTAGGTTTCCATTTATGTTTTCTACTCTTTTTCTTTAATTTTCGCTTCTCTGCCTTTTTCTTGATTCGTTCAAAAGCAATTTTCGCTCTTTCTTCCTCACTTAACTGAATGTCATTAATTTTCAGTGTTTTTGGTACCCCGATCAATATTGGTTCTGGTTCAATTCCTAACATTAATTTTATTGGTGCAAACCCAGTAGTTACATTAATGGTGTGATTGATAATCTTTTCTATCAATGGACAATAATTCACCCAATCCTTGTGATTATGATGTGTAAGTACACGTAAATAAATTCCTATATCTCGGAGGACACGTTCTGTTGGATTCCCTGATGGAAAGTATGAGGAACAATGATTTAGTTTTCTCGAGTCTGTCACCCTAATCTTTCCATTGGCCTTATTTACAATACATAGGGGATTCACAAATTCTGAATTCGAAATCTCAATAACCTCATCTTCTAACATTGACTTTATAACTACATCTACCTCTTCTCTTATTGTACTAGGGATAGCTCTCGCTTTATGTGTAAAAGGTTTGATGGGTATCATCTCAAACGAATGAGTATAAATATTACATTTACCAGGTTTCTCAGAGAATACTTCTTTATTTCGGATTAATATTTCAAACAATTTATCCCTCTGTTGTTCATTTAGTTGATCAGCCTGAGTTATTTTTTTCCTCAACAATTCTTCTAAGTCTTCACTACTCTCCCTATCATAGTACCTAGTTGCATCAGAAACCCTCAAATTGTCTATGAAATCATTTTTATCCCATTCTACATTTTCTTTATTATCGACACTGTACTCTTTGACATTTACTTCAGTATGCTAATGGCTTCATTGCCAGATGCAAGGCACTAGAAAACAACAACATTTACTTCAGTTAATTCCATAGCTCCTACTTTAACATATTCTACAAAGAATGTATCCCCTTGGATTTCTTCTTCCTCTTTTTCTCGTAAAATATTTTCTGAACTACTATCTTCCACAAAAGGCACTATAATGGTCTCATCTTCAACTTTCATTTCTACAATCATGTTTTTAAAATTCACCACAGCTTCCCAGGCATAAAGACAATCACAACCTATTATAATATCTGTCACAAGTCTTCCTACAATCAGAAATAAAATTCCTAGTATTCTCCCATTTATTTCAATATTTATCATTGCTTGAAATTTTACTCTCTCTTTTCGTTTTCCCACAGCTAGCGAGCAATATATCCCATTAACTGGTAAAGACATTACTTTAAAACCACTACTTTGTAAATTATCATAAAAATTTTGTGAGCATACTGTGCTATTTGATCCCGTATCTATAATTGCATTGTATTGTTTTCCATTTACTCCAATTTTGATTTTAGGTGGATCTCCTACTTTTTCGTTTTCGTCGTTTCTATTTTTCCATTCTCTTTTCTTTTGTATCATCATTTGCCTTCCAGGACTATTTATTTCCGAGTACTTATCACAATCATTACTAGGATACCCAGTTCTCACTGAAGGCGCGTTTGACCGGGTCTGGCGTTTCCCTGATTTTTATGTATTGCTCCTGTACTATTTCCCAAATTGTTACTTCTGTTTTCCTGCATTAAATCGGGGTTACTTCCTACCATGTTTTTGACCGTGTTAATGGCCTCAACCATTTCCGCATTTTCGGGGGAATTTCGTCCATTAGAATACCTTTCTTCCTGTCTTGGTGACCTCGGTCTAAACTCATTATCTCCGTTTGTCCAATACCCATCATTTGAATTTCTACTATGTCCAAAATAACGTCCCCGTCTACCTCGATCAAATCTATTTGTATTCATATAATTCACCCTTATATTTCTTCCCCTTTGATTACCATTTCTATTTTGGTGACGCCCTTCCTGGTTATATTTACCTTGATTTTCCCACCGGAATGATTCCATCCTTGGTACTGGTCCTTTATATCTTTCCCTAATCTCACTTCTATTCTGATAATACTGTGCCCCTTGCCCGAAAGAATTTACAGTTTCTTTTTCTTCATATTTATTTCCAAATGCGTGTTTTGGCTTATTGACTTCTAAGGCTGATAATAATTCTATCATAGCTGCAATGCTATCGGGTCGGGCTATGATTAGGTAGTGTTGAAGCGTTTCCGGAAAATGTGGAGTAACTATATTTATTAGATCTTTTTCATCTAAAGGAGGATCCAACATCTTCGATTTTCTCGCTATTCTCATAAAATAGTTGACCATCGATTCCTCCGATCTAGGATTAAACTTTCCATTGCTTAATTCAACTCTAATATTAGCCTGCCTACTAGCTCCCCAATATCTGGTTAAAAAGATGTTCCTAAAGGTCCTGTAATCATTATTGTTACCCATAGAAAGGCCTAGCCAATTGGCAGCATTACCCTTTAGGCATTTTCTTACTATCACCATCTTGTACTCCTCTGGTATACGTTTCACCGTGAAGTACTCTTGTAACCCTTCTAAAAAGGCTTTAGGATCATCTGAATCTTCATTTTCAAAAACTGGAGGTGTCATTTCATTTAAGACATGGTTATGCCAATGTAAATTTGAATTGTCACCTGTCCCTGCACTATTTCTGAAATCAGAATGAGAATTACTGTTACCTCTATTTTGCATCGAAATGTCAGCTGATACACCTGGTATTGCCTCGTTTCTTGCAACTTCATTACTAAGATTGTTGTGATTACATGCATTTTCATTTAATTTCAACTTTTCTAAGGCCTCTTTTACCTGAGTAATTTCTGTCACTACTCCTTTTATTTGGTCTGTAACATCCTCCAAATTTCTAGCCTGCCTTTCACTTTCTACATCAGATCTTTCTATTCTAACTTTACACCCCTGTAACTCTTCTCTAATTTCTTCCCTTTGTTTGTCTAATCTATATGTTACTTTTTCCCTTTCTTTATCTAATTTTTCACTCACTTGTTGACCTAATTTCTTTTCAGAATTCTTTACTTCTTGCCTTATTGTCTCTAATTCTCCCTTAACCTGTTCTCTATTTTCTTTTACTTCACTACTGACTTTATTAATTTCCTCCCTAACTTCTTCCCTAAAGGTTTCGAAAGCTCTCTTCTGATTTTCCAATTGCATTCCCAATTCCTGTTGTCCCTTCTCTAATTTCTGTCCTAACTCTGTTCTTAATTCTTTACTAGTTTCATCTATCTTTTGACTTAACTCTGTACTCATCTTTTTCACTGTTCTTAATTCTTTACTAGTTTCATCTATTATCTTTTGACTTAACTCTGCACTCATCTTTTTCATTATCTTTTGAAACATATTCTCTATTTCTGACATAATCACTGGCCTTTCTGAATTAGTACTAAACATTTCTGAGCTACCTCTAGGTGTTTCTCTAACGTTCTGATCTTCTAATTCTTGGCATATTCTGCTACCAATTACATTCTGATTAAATTCTTCCATCCTACTTACACTTTTCTCATTTTCCGGACTTTCAAAACCTAAAAAATCGCTATTACTGTCTTCCATTTCTAAGCTATTTACATGTGTTTTTCTACTCACCAAAATTTTCACTTTTCTTTTTTTTAACTGCACTTAAACTTGTTCACTACACGTTTCACAGATGTTCACACGCTGGGCACCTTCTTGTCTGCTGGCTCGATGCTGGCCTGGTCGTCTTGGGGGGTTGGTCCATTCTTTCGACGCCCCACGTTGGGCGCCAATTTGAAGCTAAATAAGTCGTTCTTCACTTCCTGATATCTCGTTGATACTTAAATGTCGTTGGTGACGTGGTGTTGCCCTTTGATGTAGCTCGCTCCGGCTAGTTCTGCAAGAGATCTCTTTATCTCGGGTCTGCGTAGGAGTAATGGACAACCCAAGGAAACTTTTTATATGTTATTTATTTATTTTAAATATTTTTGGGAGCTATGCCGAAAATATTTGTATACGTAGAGGAATCTCACTCACATCCGCACAGCACGACCTGCCGTACTGGTCTCTGGTTGAGTAGTGCCCAGACGCTTTCTCTCTTACCCACGCTAAGAAAACCGTTCTTCAATTTGAATGTCATGACGTCATCCAAGAAAGCCTCGTATCCAAAATGCTATTTCCTTTTCCCGCAATTTAGAAATGTCCCTTTCTATTATAACATGTTCTTTTATGAATTTCGTATATATAATTACCTTTTTAGGATTAAACGATGTTTACTTTATATTTTATTAAATATATCGCGCGACTTTTAAGGTTGGCAGACTTGACTTTCTAACGTGTATTTAAACTATGTAGTATGACGTCATGACTCGTTAATTTCAAACCAATAATGTGTTTATCCTATAAATTTAACGACTATTATTTACTCATATCTTGCTCACCTTACAACACTTCCTGCTCTATTATCTATTTATGTTATTACTTAACACTTATCGCAAATCTCATATCCGGCAATTAAATTAAAACGTGTCTTTATCAAGCCCATTCGATTGGAAATCTAAATTTCGGTATCACCTCAAAATTTAATTTTATTTTTAGTGTTTTTTTTTTCTTAGTGAAAAGATTTGGTAGTTTGATTTTGTTGTATTAACAGTCACTAAATTTTCTTTGGTCCACTTTTGTAAGTCGGTAAAGGATTGTTGCATGGTTTTTTCTAGTTCTGCACTTTTACTTTTTAGTTTTGAAGTCCCCATTTCTAAGTCATCAGCAAATAGTGCACACTTCACACCTGATTCTTGTGTTTGTTGTGGCAGATCATTAATAAATATATTAAAAATCTGACATGTTGCACTCACATGACTTTCTCTACTCTTGTACTAACCATTCTAACAAATTCTTATTCCTATATCTCCATGTTAGTTAAGATAAACATTCGTACAAATTATCTTACTGCTTATGTCCTTGTAGGTGCAAGGGAGATATTAAAATACAGAAGGCTTTGTGCGACAGTCAAATCTTTTTGACCTTTGAGATTCCGTTCTCTTTGCACGATTAACATATAAAAAAATGAACAACGCTGTTGCATTTCACCAAAGTTCTAAGTTTTTTGAAACTCACACACATAACAAGGAACAGTTTACCAGTTATGCAAAAGTCGTCCTGAGTACATGTACAGGGGCTATAGCCAGAAAATTCAAGATATACATTTCATTTGTCATCAAAATATCTCAAACATATGACATTTTAATCAAAATCGTTAGAGCCATTTTCAAGAAAATACAAATTTTCAAAAAATTTTCCATGTAAAGGGTAGTTTAGGGTGGAGCTGGTGTTTTGCTTCTCTTCAAAATCTTCATGTTGCATCCTTGAAACACATTAAACTTAAATACCAACTTTGGTTTTTAACCAACTTTTCGTTTTTGAGTCATGCTGTCCACAGGCACACAGACACACACACGGACCTTTTTCTAAAAATGCTTTTTTTTGGATACAGGGGGCCTCAAAACATATATTTCCAGTGAAATCTCGACATCAAATTTTTGGGTGGAATACAGTACTTCCTCTACTTACCAGTAGAGAAAGTAAAAAGTGTTGTGCTGAGCACTGCTCCTTGTGGTAAGCCATGGTGTATTTGTTTGTATTTAGATATATTTCTTCCATATCTGGTAGCAATAAAGCATTGTGTTAGGAAATGACATAGCCATGAAAACATTGGACCTTGTATCCCAATTTTTTTTACTTTCTTTAGTGGTTTTGTTCTGCATATAGAATCATATGTACTTTGGAAATCAATAAAAACTGATACATTATCTTCTTTCCGATTGAAGGAGTCTTTGATTTCTTGACTGAGAAGTAAGACTTGTTTGTAGAGTGAAACTCTCTGAAATCAGCTTGACATGGGGATATTAAATTTTGACCACTTGAAGAACTGTGAAGCATTAAGATCAGAAGAAACTACAGTTCAAAAGTATTGGAAAGCACGAATGCTAATGGTTTCATTGCCAGATGCAAGGCACTAGAAAACAACAACAAATTTTGTTATTCTAGAAACCAATTTAACCTGTTTGACACCATTCTTTCCATCACTTTTGCTATTATGCTAGTAAGAACTATTGGTCTATAATTTGTTTATTTGTGATACTGTTTTATCTTTCTTCAAGAGTGGGACAATTATTGCTTTTTGCCATTCAGCAGGTACAGTGGTTTTCCAGGATAGATTGTAGAGTTTTAATAGTTGTTTTGCTGTTTTACCAAGGTTTTTATGAACTCTGGATGTATGTGATCTGGTCCAGGAAGACTTTTTGTTTTTTAGATTATTTCTTGCAATGTTCAGTTCTTGCATATTAAAATTTTGAAAAAAGATATTGCATTGAGTGCTAGGATCACATTTTCTTTCTTGTTTCAAATGTTTCTTAAACTCTTTACGTTCCTTTTTATTATTTCTTGTTACTTTATGTGAATAGCATAATATTTATTGAATGTTTCGGCTATGACTGCATCATTAACTAATATTTTATTGTTGTGTATGATAGGTGTGCTGTTGTTTTCTTTCCTGCCCTTGACATTTTTTATTAACTTATGGGCTTTGCTACCATCTGTCCTATAATCCATATTTTCTAAAAAATTATTAAAGTGCTTCTTTTTAGTAGTATTAATTTCCTTTTTTAGTGAGGCACATTTCTTCTGCCATATTTGTGTATCCGATTAGTTTTTTGTTTGTTCAGCTGTATTTCTATCTATATCCCTTTGCTTTTTCAGTTCTTCTAAATGGGGGTTCCAAAAGGGTTTGAAATTCTTAATTCTTCCACGAGGAATATGTTTTTTTAAAATTTCTAGGATGATTTTACAGAAATTTCTGTTCATATGATCTGGTTGGTTATGCAGCTGTGAGTTTGTTTGTTCTTTAAACTTATGTTCCAGTTCAGTTTTATATTTTTCCAATCTGCTTTTTTGAAGTTCCAATACAGATTCGTGTGACGTTGACTGTTATTTGTATTATCTAGTTTTATATGAGCAATTACTGCTCTGTGACCAGATCTTGGGTCTTCTATAACTTATTTTTTAATTTTTGAAACAATATCTGTTGTAGCTAACAAAAGGTCTGGGTTACTGCCTGCTCCAGAGTAATATATGAAGGTTGTGTGATCTTCTTTACTATAAATCAGTTCAAAAGTTGTGGTATTCAAAAATTCTTCCACTATCTTCCCTGTAGAATCCACTTTTTCATAACCCCATCTTTTGTAATGGGCATTGAAATCCCAAATTACGATTGTTTTATTTAATTGGTCAATAAGTGAGAGATCTGGTTCATTCCTGGGAGGACTGTAAATACTGTAGACATGTAGATGTGCTTTGTTATCCCAAAAATTTAGCTTTATTAATTCAGATTTATCTGTTTTATCCATTTGTTTAACAACTTCAAAGGAGGATTTAATACCCTTTTTGACTCCAACTAGTATTCCACTAATTATCTGTCTATTTTTGGGTAGTAGGTGTAGCAGAAAACCAGTAAAATTGAAGTATTTAAGTTTCTCATTTGTTAAATTTGCTCCTTGTATGAAAAATATATCTATGCCATAGTCAAATACAATTTTTTTGAGTTCTACTCTTTTTGCTTGAGCTAGACCATCTGCATTCCATTGCAGAAGTCTGATGTTAGCTCTTCTATTAATATAATGTTTTAGTTCTCGAGAAGTAGTCCCTGCCCGGAGATCCCAATGGGGGACTATTTTAACTCCGGAACATTTTACCCCTCGAGTCATATTTCATAATTTGATATTGAAGAGAGCAATAGCAGTAATAGTAACCGCTTTTTAGAGAGCACCATATTTTTATGTTTTGGTGGTCACATCGCTCTCTCAAAACTCCCAGAATATCTGGAGGACCACACCTGTCGTTTGTTTACGGGTCTCACCGACCTGACCGGGAGGATTATCAAAATAAATTCACCGACCATATCCTCTGATTACCAATGGATGGGTGGGTGGGTGGGTGGATGGATGGATGGATGGATGGATGGATGGATGGATGGATGGATGGATGGATGGATGGATGGATGGATGGATGGATGGATGGATGGATGGATGGATGGATGGATGGATGGATGGATGGATGGATGGATGGATGGATGGATGGATGGATGGATGGATGGATGGATGGATGGATGGATGGATGGATGGATGGATGGATGGATGGATGGATGGATGGATGGATGGATGGATGGATGGATGGATGGATGGATGGATGGATGGATGGATGGATGGATGGATGGATGGATGGATGGATGGATGGATGGATGGATGGATGGATGGATGGATGGATGGATGGATGGATGGATGGATGGATGGATGGATGGATGGATGGATGGATGGATGGATGGATGGATGGATGGATGGATGGATGGATGGATGGATGGATGGATGGATGGATGGATGGATGGATGGATGGATGGATGGATGGATGGATGGATGGATGGATGGATGGATGGATGGATGGATGGATGGATGGATGGATGGATGGATGGATGGATGGATGGATGGATGGATGGATGGATGGATGGATGGATGGATGGATGGATGGATGGATGGATGGATGGATGGATGGATGGATGGATGGATGGATGGATGGATGGATGGATGGATGGATGGATGGATGGATGGATGGATGGATGGATGGATGGATGGATGGATGGATGGATGGATGGATGGATGGATGGATGGATGGATGGATGGATGGATGGATGGATGGATGGATGGATGGATGGATGGATGGATGGATGGATGGATGGATGGATGGATGGATGGATGGATGGATGGATGGATGGATGGATGGATGGATGGATGGATGGATGGATGGATGGATGGATGGATGGATGGATGGATGGATGGATGGATGGATGGATGGATGGATGGATGGATGGATGGATGGATGGATGGATGGATGGATGGATGGATGGATGGATGGATGGATGGATGGATGGATGGATGGATGGATGGATGGATGGATGGATGGATGGATGGATGGATGGATGGATGGATGGATGGATGGATGGATGGATGGATGGATGGATGGATGGATGGATGGATGGATGGATGGATGGATGGATGGATGGATGGATGGATGGATGGATGGATGGATGGATGGATGGATGGATGGATGGATGGATGGATGGATGGATGGATGGATGGATGGATGGATGGATGGATGGATGGATGGATGGATGGATGGATGGATGGATGGATGGATGGATGGATGGATGGATGGATGGATGGATGGATGGATGGATGGATGGATGGATGGATGGATGGATGGATGGATGGATGGATGGATGGATGGATGGATGGATGGATGGATGGATGGATGGATGGATGGATGGATGGATGGATGGATGGATGGATGGATGGATGGATGGATGGATGGATGGATGGATGGATGGATGGATGGATGGATGGATGGATGGATGGATGGATGGATGGATGGATGGATGGATGGATGGATGGATGGATGGATGGATGGATGGATGGATGGATGGATGGATGGATGGATGGATGGATGGATGGATGGATGGATGGATGGATGGATGGATGGATGGATGGATGGATGGATGGATGGATGGATGGATGGATGGATGGATGGATGGATGGATGGATGGATGGATGGATGGATGGATGGATGGATGGATGGATGGATGGATGGATGGATGGATGGATGGATGGATGGATGGATGGATGGATGGATGGATGGATGGATGGATGGATGGATGGATGGATGGATGGATGGATGGATGGATGGATGGATGGATGGATGGATGGATGGATGGATGGATGGATGGATGGATGGATGGATGGATGGATGGATGGATGGATGGATGGATGGATGGATGGATGGATGGATGGATGGATGGATGGATGGATGGATGGATGGATGGATGGATGGATGGATGGATGGATGGATGGATGGATGGATGGATGGATGGATGGATGGATGGATGGATGGATGGATGGATGGATGGATGGATGGATGGATGGATGGATGGATGGATGGATGGATGGATGGATGGATGGATGGATGGATGGATGGATGGATGGATGGATGGATGGATGGATGGATGGATGGATGGATGGATGGATGGATGGATGGATGGATGGATGGATGGATGGATGGATGGATGGATGGATGGATGGATGGATGGATGGATGGATGGATGGATGGATGGATGGATGGATGGATGGATGGATGGATGGATGGATGGATGGATGGATGGATGGATGGATGGATGGATGGATGGATGGATGGATGGATGGATGGATGGATGGATGGATGGATGGATGGATGGATGGATGGATGGATGGATGGATGGATGGATGGATGGATGGATGGATGGATGGATGGATGGATGGATGGATGGATGGATGGATGGATGGATGGATGGATGGATGGATGGATGGATGGATGGATGGATGGATGGATGGATGGATGGATGGATGGATGGATGGATGGATGGATGGATGGATGGATGGATGGATGGATGGATGGATGGATGGATGGATGGATGGATGGATGGATGGATGGATGGATGGATGGATGGATGGATGGATGGATGGATGGATGGATGGATGGATGGATGGATGGATGGATGGATGGATGGATGGATGGATGGATGGATGGATGGATGGATGGATGGATGGATGGATGGATGGATGGATGGATGGATGGATGGATGGATGGATGGATGGATGGATGGATGGATGGATGGATGGATGGATGGATGGATGGATGGATGGATGGATGGATGGATGGATGGATGGATGGATGGATGGATGGATGGATGGATGGATGGATGGATGGATGGATGGATGGATGGATGGATGGATGGATGGATGGATGGATGGATGGATGGATGGATGGATGGATGGATGGATGGATGGATGGATGGATGGATGGATGGATGGATGGATGGATGGATGGATGGATGGATGGATGGATGGATGGATGGATGGATGGATGGATGGATGGATGGATGGATGGATGGATGGATGGATGGATGGATGGATGGATGGATGGATGGATGGATGGATGGATGGATGGATGGATGGATGGATGGATGGATGGATGGATGGATGGATGGATGGATGGATGGATGGATGGATGGATGGATGGATGGATGGATGGATGGATGGATGGATGGATGGATGGATGGATGGATGGATGGATGGATGGATGGATGGATGGATGGATGGATGGATGGATGGATGGATGGATGGATGGATGGATGGATGGATGGATGGATGGATGGATGGATGGATGGATGGATGGATGGATGGATGGATGGATGGATGGATGGATGGATGGATGGATGGATGGATGGATGGATGGATGGATGGATGGATGGATGGATGGATGGATGGATGGATGGAGTGAGTTTAGGGGCCCGTCGACAACTAGGTCGTTTGGGGTGATGGAATGTGATGAGATGGAGTGGGATGGGATGGAATAGGATGGGATGGAGTGGGATTGGATGGAGTCGGATGGGATGTGATTGCATGGGATGTGATGAAGTGGGATTTGATGTGATGGAGTGGGATGCGATGGAGTGGGATGGGATGGAGTGGGAAGTGATGGAATGTGATGAGATGGAGTGGGATGGGATGGAATAGGATGGGATGGAGTGAGATTTGATGGAGTCGGATGGGATGTGATGGCATGGGATGTGATGAAGTGGGATTTGATGTGATGGAGTGGGATGCGATGGAGTGGGATGGGATGGAGTGGGAAGTGATGGAAGGTGATGAGATGGAGTGGGATGGGATGGAGTAGGATGGGATGAAGTGGGATTTGATGGAGTGGGATGGGATGTGATGGAGTGGGATGGGTTGGAGTGGGATTTGATGGAGTGGGATGGGATGTGATGGAGTGGGATAGGATGTGATGGAGTGGGATGGGGTGGAGTGGGATGTGATGGAGTGGGATTTGATGTGATGGAGTGGGATGTGGTGTGATAGAGTTGGTTGTTTGGTTTAAGGGCGCTCAACTTCGAGGTCATCAGCGCGCTTAAAAGATTCATGGCAATAGCCAGATATAAATTTTACTCAAAAATAAAAATACTAGCAAAAAGAATAATATATGCAAAAAGTAAAACACCCTGGCAATAGCCAGATATGAAACAAGGTGATAAATATGTCAAAAAGCATAAACGGATAACTAAAATTTTAAATCCTGAAATTTATATTGCACTCCGCTAAAAACATAAAAATTCTATCAACCACTGTTTTGTCACCTGCTAAGGCATCTGCAAGTCTGGCAGGCAGCTGCAGAGAATCCCGATGGTGCGCTAGAGAGCAACCCTCTAGCAGCACGAGGCGAACTGACAAAACGTTGTCACACAGCGGACATAGTGGAGCAAACCTACATGACCAGGAATCCATGCACATACCACGTCAACGCCAGAAGCGTATAAAACATGAGGATATCCGAACGTTGGGTACTTAGGCATACATCTAAGCGCACAACCATAATATGCCAAGAGAAACGCTGATAGTGCAAAGGAGGTTCTGCGGACTCGGCGTAAAGGCTCACCAGTGGGCTTGTTGGAAAAGCTCCTGTTGCAATGCGTATGCCCTCTGTTGTGGACCGCGTCTAATCTTCTCAGCACAGATGGTCGTGCTGATGAATAAACAATACACCCATAGTCCAGCTTGGATCGGATGAGTGCGCGAAAGATTCCCAACAAAATTGTCCGATCCGCTCCCCACGATTTGCTCTTCAGTACTTGCATGATATTTAGGGAACGGTCACATCGTGCTCTTAGCTGTGCAATATGCGACGGCCAACTAAATTTCCTGTCCAAGATCAAACCCAGGAAGCGCGTCTCATCAGCGAAGGGAAGTGAATCTGGACCGACACGGAGGGAAGGTGGTAAACGTCTCCTACGGCGCCAGAAATTAACGCAGATTGATTTCTCAGCTGAGAATCGGAAGCCGTTTTTGGAGCTTCATTCTCTAAGGTTGTCCAAACATTGCTGCAGCCGCCGTTGTAAGAACTCCGTGCGCTGAGAAGTGCAACAGACCGCGATGTCGTCTACGAATAGGCATGACGAAACTCCAGGTGGAACACATTTCCAGATGGAGTTAATTGCTATAGCAAAGAGCGTGACACTTAGTACCGAACGCTGAGGTACTCCCTCTTCCTGAACAAAAGAGTTAGAAAAACCCGAGCCGACCCTTACTCGGGAAAAGCGGTCCTCCATAAACTCCTGAATGAACAGCGTTAGGCGTCCACACATGTTCCAGGTATACAGGGAATGTAGAATCCCTGCTCGCCAGCCCGTATCATAAGCCTTCTCGAGGTCATACAATATGCCAACTGTTTGACAGTTCTTCATAAAGCCATCCATTATCTGTGTCGAAATTGACACAAGATGGTCTACAGTTGAACGTCGTCGTCGAAAACCACACTGGATGTTAGTCAGTAGGTTACGACTTTCTAACCACCATACCAATCGTCCATTGATCATGCGTTCCATCAACTTGCAAACGCAACTGGTGACGGAAATGGGACGATAGCTGGAGGGAAGATGACGATCCTTTCCAGCCTGCAAGATGGGAATAACGATGGCCTCCCACCAATTTTCTAGGAGTATACTGTCAACCCAAACACGATTATAGACCTCGAGCAGGAATGCCTTACCTTCAGGAGAGAGCTGTTGTAACATTTGTACATGAATACCGTCCGGTCCTGGTGCTGCTAATCGTGGAGATTTAAGAGAATGTTCGAGCTCCACCATGATGAAAAGGCGATTGTAATCTTCTACATTTCTAGACCGAAACGCGAAGCCTTGAGATTCCGCCTGAGTTTTAATTGGAAGGAACTCAGGGGAGTAGTTTTCCGAGCTAGACACTTGAGCGAAAGCACTGCCAAACATATTCGCCGCTTCGAATGGATCAACAACAGCTTCTGAGGCTGTTCTCAGACCAGCTATTTGTGTATGGATCGATTGGTCAGCAACACGCCTTAACCCATCCCGCACAACCGAGGAAGGTATGTGTCGGTTAAATGAAGCTACAAATTTGCTCCATGATGACTTTTTGCTATCCTTAATGACTTGTCTGGACCTGGCGCGCATTTTCTTATATTGGATTAGGTTATTCAAGGTAGGGTGGCGTTGGAAACCCTAAGAGCACGCCTTCGAGAACAAATGGCATTCCGACATTCCTCCGTCCACCAGGGGACGGGAAATCGACAGGGGTGTGAAGTCGACCGCGGAATTGATTGTTCAGCAGCAGAGAGAATCGTCTCCGTGAGATGCTGTGCCAAATCATTCACTGAGTCGTGCTCGTTGTACGTAGAGACATCCAACTGGGTGTAAAGGTTCCAGTTGACATGGTCCAAACGCCATTTGGGCATACGTGTGCAACATGTATCCTGGGTTAAGAGACTTATAAGACATGGGAAGTGATCACTAGAGTGTAAATCTGAGATGACATTCCATTGTAAGGAGACTGCTAACTGAGGTGAACAGACTGCAAGATCAAGTTAAGCGAGTAACTATTGTAAGAGTCAGAAATGAATGTAGGCTCTCCAGTGTTGAGGAGAGCTTGGTTCTAACAGTCCAAGAAATCGGCAATGAGTGTACCTTTCGCACAAGCGCGACTTGAACCCCAAAGTGGATGGTGCGCATTGAAGTCTCCCACCACCAGGAACGGTGTTAGCAACTGGGAAACTAGTTCTTCTAAATCAATGTGCGAGAAGTCGCACAGGAGGAGAGAGGCAAATATACAGTACAAATGGTGATCTCGATATTTTACAGTATAATCCTTACAGCAACTGATTGTATATCGGAGTGCAATGGTACAGATTTTGTGTATATGTCATCTCTTACAAGTATCATCGTTCCGCCATATGCCGGAACACCGTCTTCTGGTGTGACATCACACCGTACTGGGGTGTATCGCCTTAGATGGAAAGCTTCTTGTGGACGCAGCTTAGTCTCTTGCAAACATGCGACCAGAGGTTCGTTTTCTTTGAGCAAAAGCTCAAGTTCTGGCCGTTGAGTTCTAATACCATGTATGTTCCATTGTAGGATAGCCATATTAATTTTGTATGGGACAGGTAATCCGAGGTAACTCTGCATTACTTTGGAGAAGGCGGTTTTCGAATTAATTTAGCCCTTTTCTTCTCTCTTGGGCTGACATTCTTTTTGGACGCTTTTTCGCGCCTGTTTTCCACTGGAGGTCTTCCAGTGTGGGCAGATTGTTCTAACTACATGTCCTCTACCGAGGACGTCCGTTTTCCCATAGCGAACTTAGGTTCCAGTGCCTCGAACCGGTTGCTAATGGGGACCGGCGAAGATGAAAGACGCCGATCTGAGTCCACCCCTGAAGATTCCTCAGAAGAGGATCTTCGAGGAGACCTTCTTGGACTCTTATATCCCTTTGATGTACTGGGATCAGGCTTATCTTCCTTGAGTAAATCATTCATAGTGTAGTTCTTCAAGGTAACCCCATCTGTGAAATTTGAAAAATAGCAATTTTTCGCCCAATTCTTCTCAAATTTTGGGGATAGGCTTGTTGCTCAGAGTTAAAACAATATTATGAGTTTGAACTTTATATCTTGAATAGTTTTTTTAAAACTTTTTTTTTTTTAATTTTTGTAAGCTTATGTAAAAAATGCTCCTCGGTGCATACATTTCAACAAAGAACATTCCAACTTCTACAGCTAATCAATGACATATAGTGCTACAACATTTGGCTGGTGTTTTTTAATAATTTATTTTGTTTGGGAGAAAAAAAAATTGAAAATTGCATAATCCAATTTCTGAGAATTTTACCAATTTTACAAATTCCTTTTTTAAATAAAAACTTTTATATTAAGGTACAGCAAAAATTTAGAGCCATGTTTTAATTCTTATACTTTGACCAATGTGTGTACCAAGTTCGAAGAACATATCTGCAAAACTATGCACCAAGGAGCATTTTGTACATAATCATGTGTCAGGAAATCATAAGCGGAGAAAAATGGAGTTAAAGTTTAGCAACTGTGTAATACAAATGTACTTGATTGTGGAGTTAAAGTTTAGCAACTGTGTAATACAAATGTACTTGATTAAAACTGGCTTGCACCATATGTGGGACCCTCAGAGGTCCTTTTAGCTGTTTTTTCAAACTACAGTCGCTTCCTAGCAGTTCTGTAGCCCCTTTTTGAATGCCTAGCACTATCCTTCAGACGACACTTATCCCTAATTTTACTTAATTTCTCCCAATTTCATTGAAATTTCTACCCTGAAACTCATTCTGTACATGCTTAAATCCCTTGGTGAAGTCATTTAAAGGGCGCAGATAAGTAAACAAAAGCATGAAAATGAAAGCCAAAGGTTTAAACTTATTTATGGTATAAAAGGCCAAAAATGAAAAATTTTGTCATTTTTGCCCGTTTTTCACAGATGGGTTACCAAACTTTATCGGCGAGGCATTGTAGATTACAGGTTTACTAGTCTTCTGTGTTGAGTTTGACATTTTTGTTGGTGATCTAACAGTTGTATTTTTCTCACCAACACATTTTGTACACGTTGATACAGATGTACGCGCTGATGTTGAGGGCTTTGGAATAGAGCTGCGGGCTGCAAGTGTCTTTTCAGATATTGTTGCCCCATTGAAAACGCTGGTCTGCGTTGCGATCTTTCTGCTCGGTGCCACTTTAGCTGCAACTGACTTGTAGGTTCCGGATCTTGGAACCTACAGCTTGGCGCATACGCAAGAGCTTCCGGGCTTCTGAGTAGGGCACCTTCTCTTTAACCCTTTCGCTACCAGCGTTGCTTCAGAGCTACATCAGTTTCTTGAATTAATTTAAAATACAGTATTTGAATTTCCCGCTGAATATCAAGAAGCCAGGTAACCTACGTGCTAATACTTCAGTTTCCACTCTATAGATGGCAGATATGATCACAAGTGTGCTGACACTTGGTATGAGAATCATCTGATGTATGGGCGTGCATGAAAAAAGAAGCTAAAGGAAGGAATGTCACCTTGACGTGGCGGAGGGGCTCAGTACCTGATCTAGACGGCCTACTGTGTCATTTTGACCACTGGTAGGCAAGAGGTGAGGGATGCAAAGATCATTCCAAAACGGGTAGATGAGGCTCATTAGTCTTCATCGGCGATTCATCTAGGAGAAGAGGACTCTGAAATCAAACTCTCCCAGTGGCCCCTACTATGGTAGGTACGGGTTTGGCGTACTGGTATGGCCCCGGGCCATAATCTCGATTGGGTTCCTCCAAGAGGTGAGAGGGCACCTGCCAAACGCCCAATCAACTTTGGTCCACTTTTGTGTTTGACCTCCCACCTTAGTAATATCTAGAACTGAGGGAGATAAGATATTTTTATCGGTGAGCCCATTTACTATATAAAAGGGTTTGGATAACATTGCTGGTCCAGTCAAGTCATGTACTAGATCTCGCAATGGCACGCTCCTGGTTGAAGCACATTCAGCTACCCAGGCTGCTAAGATACTGAAAGCGAATATGCTAGCAAGTTATGCTGTAGGTATGTGTTGAGATGTACAGAACCTTGAACTCCTCACGCGGTGTGATAAATACCCGTGCATTAGAGGGATTATCCAATGAAGAGATTCAAGAGAATCTGACAGAACAAGGCGTCATTCACGTTAAACCGGGTTCAACGTAGAGAAGGTGGTGAGTTAAAGCCATCTAATACCCTGTTCCTGACCTTTGATCGGGTGGATCTCCCGCAAAGGATTAAGGCAGGGTATGAATCCATCGAAGTTAGGTCTTTCATCCCGAACCTGCTCAGATGTTTTAAGTGCCAGCGCTTTGGACATATAAGTGAAGCTTTGCAAGGGACTAACTACGTATATGCCCTCAACGTGGAGATGAATTCCACGATGGTGCATGTACTGCAGCTCCGTCATGCATGAACTGCAGAGGTGAACATCCATCGAGATTTTCTCCCTTTTGTTGAGGAAAGAGCGATCCAAGAGAATCAGGTTAAAGAGAAGGTGCCCTACTCAGAATCCCGGAAGCTCTTGCGTATACGCCAAGCTGTAGGTTCCAAGATCCGGAACCTACAGCTCAGTTACAGCTAAAGCGGTACCGAGCAGAGAGATAGCAATGCAGACCAGCATTTTCAATGGGGCAACAATATCTGAAAAGACACTTGTAGCCCACAGCTCTATTCCAAAGCCCTCAACATCAGCGCGTACATCTGTATCAACGTGTACAGAATGTGTTGGTGAGAAAAATACAACTGTTAGATCACCAACGAAAATGTCAAACTCAACACAGAAGACTAGTAAACCTGTAATCTACAATGCCTCGCCGATAAAGTTTGGTAACCCATCTGTGAAAAACGGGCAAAAATGACAAAATTTTTCATTTTTGGCTTTTTATACCATAAATAAGTTTAAACCTTTGGCTTTCATTTTCATGCTTTTGTTTGCTCATCTGCGCCCTTTAAATGACTTCACCAAGGGATTTAAGCATGTAAAGTATGAGTTTCAGGGTAGAAATTTCAATGAAATTGGGAGAAATTAAGTAAAATTAGGGATAAGTATCGTCTGAAGGATAGTGCTAGGCATTCAAAAAGGGGCTACAGAACTGCTAGGAAGCGACTGAAGTTTGAAAAAACAGCTAAAAGGACCTCTGAGGGTCCCACATATGGTGCAGGCCAGTTTTAATCAAGTACATTTGTATTACACAATTGCTAAACTTTAACTCCATTTTTCTCTGCTTATGATTTCCTGACACATGATTATGTACAAAATGCTCCTTGGTGCATAACTTTGCAGATACGTTCTTGAAACTTGGTACACACATTGTTCAAAGTATAAGAATTAAAACATGGCTCTAAATTTTTGCTGTACCTTAATATAAAAGTTTTTATCTAAAAAAGGAATTTGCAAAATTGGTAAAATTTTCAGAAATTGGATTATGCAATTTTCAAATTTTTTTCTCCCAAACAAAATAAATTATTAAAAAACACCAGCCAAATGTTGTAGCACTATATGTCATTGATTAGCTGTAGAAGTTGGAATGTTCTTTGTTGAAAAGTATGCACCGAGGAGCATTTTTCACATAAGCTTACAAAAATTAAAAAAAAAAAAATATTTTAAAAAAACTATTCAAGATATAAAGTTCAAACTCATAATATTGTTTTAACTCTGAGCAACAAGCCTATCCCCAAAATTTGAGAAGAATTGGGCGAAAAATTGCAAATTTTCAAATTTCACAGATGGGTTTACCTTGAAGAACTACACTATGAATGATTTCCTCAAGGAAGATAAGCCTTATCCCAGTACATCAAAGGGATATAAGAGTCCAAGAAGGTCTTCTTGAAGAGCCTCTTCTGGGGAATCTTCAGGGGTGGACTCAGACCGGCGTCTTTCATCTTCGCCGGTCCCCATTAGCAACCAGTTCTAGGCACTGGAACCCAAGTTCGCAATGTGATTTAAGTTTGGTGACTGAGTTGGCCAAATCATATTTTTCAGCTCCCCACATTTCTCTTTTCTATTGACATACCCTCTACACAATTTAGAAGAATGTTTGGGGTCATTGTCCTGTTGCAGAACAAACCCACGACCAATAAGCCTCTTGCCAGATGGGACTGCATTGTTGATCAGAATCCTGTGATACCCTTCCTTCTTTAATATTCAATTAATTCGCACGAGATCACTGACCTTATCACCCGCAAAACATGTTCCATCATAACCGACCCTCGACCATGCTTCACTGTAGGTGTCACACATTGAGTCTTTATATGTTTTCCATGAAGTCAATGAACAAACATTCAATGATGTCTCCCAAATACTTCAAACTTCGATTCATCCATGAATAACACATTGGACCAGTGCTGCGTACTCCAGTTTTTATGTAACTGTACCTATTGCGTCATTTTCACCTTATTTTGTGTCCATAATAAAGGTTTTTTGGCCGCTATGCACCTCTTTAAACCTCATTCACGAACAGGGCGTTGCACTGCTGAGACAGAGATTGGAGCAGCTCGCATATTATTGACTCCCTCACAAATTTCAGGTGCCATACGAGTCCTCTGACATTTACTCTGATCTTCCCTGTATGATGTTACATGGGGTCTTCCAGATCGCAAAACACTTGCATTGGCATCGGTTTGCTTGAACCACTTCAATGTATACACCATTGTAGATTGGGCTATGCCAACTTTTGTTGCTATTATTCTGCTAGAATAGCCTTCATGATGCAGAGCTACAATTACAGCATGTTTTTCAGTTCCAATCTCCTGCTTCCAACCCATTTGGAGGTAATATGGTATGCCCCAGATCAGATACACAAACCCACTGCTAGCTGCACACGATGTACTGAAAACTAATGTGAACTGCTTGCTACACAGACAATGGAAGGAATGAGGCCTATTCAAGTAGACACGTCTTGGGTGAAGACACATCAGTATTGTTATGGTTACTCTGCAGCACCCCACCATATGGAAAACCGGTCAAATACACAGCAGAGTCGTTCTGTCGTTACATGTTTATGCTTGTTTTAGTATCAGAACAGGGCTATGATAGATTATTTAAAACTACATCTCTGTTTTAACCATAAATCCATAGCTGTGATAGGTGATTGAAAACTTTTGACCAGTAATATATGTATTGTTTACCAGACATTAGAAAATACAAAAATCTTAGTCAGTAAAACCAATCATTACTTAGCAAAGAATTGATCCACAGTTTTCTGCTTTAAGCACGTGTGACATTTGAACAAAGCACATTTTATCATTAATAAATGATAAATGGATTTGGAGCACCTTGAAATCTGTGCTTCTTTGGCTGACCATGAAAATATCTGTAAAAAATCTGTTGTGTTTCACTCACATGACTTTCTCTACTCTTGTACTAACCATTCTTACAAACTCTTATTACTGTATCTTCTTTGTGTTAGTTGAGATAAACATATGTACAAATTATTTTATTGTTTATTTCCTTGTTGGTGCAAGGGGAATATTAGAATACAGTTGGCTTTGAGCGGTAGTCAAATCTTTTAAAGCTTTGAGATTCCATTCTCTTTGCACACTTAACATGCAAAACAAATGAACAACAATGTTCCATTTCATGAAAGTTTTAGTTTTCCGAAAGTCACATACATAACTAGGAATATCTTTGAAATGGTTCACCCTACAAGAAAATTTATTGAGACATAAATTGTGTATTTTATCAAAATCTACATTTTTTGTGCCGCCTCAGGGGCCCAATTAGAATTGGGATATATTATTCACCACTCTGTCCTCTATTGTCTTCTATGTGATCTGCAAGAGGAAATGGATCGAGACCACCTTCAAATATGTCCGGCCATAGTGCTCCATCCATCAGTGAAAAATATTGGAGAGCAAGAGGATTAATGACTTCATTATCAGAAATCCAACATTAGCTAACAACAACAACATTTTTGTGCTGTATGATTTGGTCTATCTCTTATGCTTTACCAGTTATGCAAAAGTCATCCAGAGTAAATACGACTACAGGAGCTATAGCCAGAAAATTCAAGAAATACATTTCATTTGTCATCAAAATATATCAAACATATGGCATTTTAATCAAAATCGTTACAGCCATTTTCAACAAAATCAAAATTTTCGAAAAATATTCCATGTAAAGGGTAGTTTAGGATGGGCTATTTTCTTCAAAATCTTCATGTTGCATCCTTGAACGACATTAAACTTAAATACCAACTTTGGTTTTTACCCGACTTTTCATTTTTGAGTTATGCTGTCCACAGACACACAGACACACACACAAACCTTTTTCTAAAAATGCTTTTTTTGGATTCAGGGGTCCTCAATACATATATTTCTGGTGAAATCTTGACATCAAATTTTTGGGTGGAATACAATACTTCTACTTACCAGTAGAGACAGTAAAAATCTGATATGTTGCACTCACATGACTTTCTCTACTCTTGTACTAACCATTCTTACAAACCCTTATTACTGTGTCTTCTTTGTGTTAGTTATAAACATATGTACAAATTATTTTATTGCTTATTTCCTTGTTGGTGCAAGGGGAATATTAGAATACAGTAGGCTTTCAGCGAGTCAAATCATTTAAAGCTTTGAGATTCTGTTCTCTTTGCACACTTAACATGCAAAACAAATGAACGATGTTCCATTTCACGAATGTTTTAAGTTTTCTGAAACTTACACACATAACAAGGAATATCTCCGAAATGGTTCACCCTACAAGAAAATTTATTTTGACATAAATTGTTTATTTTAGAAAGATTTGCATTTTTTGTATAGTATGATTTTATCTATCTCTAACGGTTTACCAATTATGCAAAAGTCATCCAGAGTAAATAAGACTACAGGGGCCAGAAAATTCAAGATATACATTTCATTCGTCATAAAAATATCTAAAACATATGACATTTTAATCAAAATTGTTAGAGCCATTTTCAAGAAAATAAAAATTTTTGAAACATTTTCCACGTAAAGGTAGATTTCTTCAAAGCTTTCGTGTCGCATCCTTGAAAGACAAACTTAAATCCCAACTTTGGTATTTAACCGACTTTTCATTTTTGAGTTATGCTGTCCAAAGACACACAGGCAGATACACAGACAGACACAGACATAGACCTTTTTCTAAAAATGCTTTTTTTGGATTCAGGGGTCTCAAAACATATATTTCCGGTGAAATCTCGACATTTAATTTTTGGGCGGAATACAATACCTCCCCTAATTACCAGTAGAGAAAGTAGAAATATTGGAGTGCAAAAGATTATTGTCAAATGTCTGGCATTAGAAAACAAAAACTTCATCATTAATAGTTTAGCGAAAGCAGTGTCAGACTGGCGCTTCAAGTATGCCATAATGTTTGTTAGCAATTCCCTATTCAGCAGCTATTTTCTTCAATGTTTCTCCTTTATCAACTCAATAAAATTAATAGTATCCAACATTTTATTCATTGAAACCAAACTTTCTTTCACTTTGACCTTGCATACTCTCAAATACTTCGATAAGACACAAAAATATCCAGTTGAAACACACAATAAAATAATAAATACACATGATTGAATTAGAAATGCAGTGAATTACATTCTTAAGGTTTCAACTACTCACTTTTCTTTTATGAAGCACAATCACATGTCCTTCTCTACAAAGAACTCATACAGTTTTCAACATGACTGAGATAGAAATGCAATGCCTGGCATTCACACAGCTCTCTCTACTGGTCTTTCTTTCTTCCTGTAGTATTTGGGGCTGTTAAACAGTGACTTTGGATAGTGTCTTCTCTGTGTTTTTATTTATTCTTGGGATGTCTTTATAGTATCTCTAGAGCATTATGTAACCCTTTGTTTAAGCTTATTAAGTAATGTTTTTTAAGTGTCCCTAAAGAAACACAAGGCTCATTTAAGAGCTGGGATTTAACCACAGACCCTCCGCTTACTAGGCAGGTGCTCTAACCATTAAGCTACTGTGACAATCTGCCAGAATGACATTGAATTCTCAAACCAGTTCGTATTTCTTCTGGTAAATCACAAAGGCAGTCTCACATCAGAGACAATTACCCCAATGATGACTTACTATTGCAAGTACTTTATGTCCCAGGATTAAATAACCTTTGGATGGTAATTATTATTGATTTATGCCAACAAACTTGCAGTAAGATTGTTGGCATAAATAAATAACAAGTGCATGTCGAGCGACTGTTCTAACCACTAACCTATCATGGCCAACTTGCCAGTATGATATTAAATTCCCCAACCAATTCCCCGCTAGACCACAAAGAAATCTCACATCAGAGTTATATACCCAAGGGTGAGTTACAATAGTAAGTACTTTATGTCCTGGGTTTAAGTAACCTTTAGATGGTAATTATTATTTATTTATGCCAACAAAGTTACTGCTGGCGTTTGTTTAAACACACCACATAAAGTAGGTACTATTGTAAGTCGCCCTTGAAGTATTTATCTCTGATGTGAGATTCCCTTGTGGTCTACCAGGGAAGTACCAATTGGTTGGGGAATTTAATATCATACTGGTAATGTTGGAACTGAAAAATTCAATGCCACAGCTGATATTTGAACCAAAGACAGTCCACTTCACAGGTGAGTGCTCTAACCATTAAGCTACTGTGACAAACTACCAGAATGACATTGAATTCTCCAACTCATTCACATTTATCTCAGTTGACCACAAAGGGAATCTCACAGCAGAGGGTAGCTTAATAGTTAGAGCAGCTTAATGGTTAGAGCAGCTGCATGTAAAGCTGAAGATCTGTGGCTCAAATCACAATTTTTCAGTTCTGGTCCTATCTCTCAAACAAGGCTTTTGGGCAAAGTCAACCTAAGTCTAAAAATTGTAGAAGTAAACTCGTCAACCACAGGCAATGCTAGATATTTCAGCTAGTTTCTAATACATTCGTTATTATTTATTTATACCAACATTGTTGATGCCTTCAGTTTGCAGACTACCAGGCAGATGTGACTAAGTGGTAATCAAATGGAGCAGCATTTGTTTAGCACACACCATTAAATGTGTTATTTTTCAAGTGTGTTCATTTTCTTTTCTATTTCTATATTTACTGCAGTAGACACTTGCATTGCACTGTCTAGTTGAGCACCCTTAAACCTACATCTCCTACCCTCATTGTAGTGTCAGTGACACTTTTGTTTCCCCTCCTTACCTCCCCTTCCTTTTCAACTTCAGTGTAATGTGGCCTTGCTTCAATAAGTTCAGACTTGCAGATGTTACTGCACACTAATTTATTAAAGTCAACTGAACTACCCATAAATCATTTAATTTTCACATAATGGTCACACAAGGCGTTTTTAGTTTGTGAATAAAGCATAAAAAGTATGACAGGTATGTAAGGGAATATTGGATTATTTTAATTCATGAATAAAAAGTTGACTGCATAATTTATTTAAAGCTATCAAGAAAAATGCAGCTCTGTTATCAAACACCTAGCAATCCATTCCACATTTTGATTATAATAATCTACATGTCATCAATAGTTTTAAAATGCACTAAAATTTGAAACTCACAACGTTTTCATAGTTTTTATTTTATTCATGACTGCATTATAAAACAGAATTACAAAAGTCTACTCTTTCAAAAAACATGAAGAAGAAAAAGATAAAAATGTTTTTGAAACAATTTGGGTACTTTGATTTATGGTTAATCTTCAAAAAGCATATCAATTTATCATTTCATATGAAAAATATCCAGTTTTAGTCCTTCAGATGGTATTTTTTTCTGAAGAATTCTTTCTTTCTTTTTTCATTTTCAATTCAGCTTCTTTTGTAGTAATAAGCTCCCTAAGATCTTCGGACACTTCTTGAAACAGGGCTTTTAAATTTTTAAAATATTCTTCTCCTTCAGCTAATTCCTTTGATGATGAAAATTCCTGAAGTGGCTCTATTGGTTCTTCAGCACCTGCAAAATAGTATGGTATATTATATGATAGTATACATTTATATAGTCTCTAAAAGCTATATACAGACATAGTGTACCCTAAAATTCTATTTGGGTAACATGCTCAAATAAGACATTATAGCCTTCTTACTATTAAAATGTTGTATATAACAATACCTGCCAGAAACACGTGTCAGTCCAAACGCTAATAATTACTTAACTGACACATGCTATTTTATCAATTCCTTTAAAATTGTTAACCTTCCATTAGGCACATGGTTTGGAGGAGAACGGTTAGTCACATGGGACCTAGCAGGCCCATAGTACGTTTTTGTGGTTACATGCCTCTATTTAATTTTTGTGATACTCCAACTAGTGTTCTAAAATTATTGGCATTAGAGACAATCCATACTAGATTTCCAGAACATGAGTGGCTCCATATTTATACTGATGGATCATTGATATCAAACCAAGATGGAGCAGGTGCTGGAGTCACATGTCACCTCTTTTCCTATTACAAATCTTTAAGTTATGGAACTACTAACTTTGATGGAGAAATTGAAGCAATTCGAATGGCTCTACAAAATCTTTTGTACAGAATTTCACATTTTCAGCAAGCAGTTATTCTCTCAGATTCCAGGGCAGCAATTATAGCAATTACTTCCAAGTTGTCACCAAAAAACCAAACTATTATAGAATGTTGGAAGATGCTTAGCCATCTAACAGCACTTCAAAAACACCTAGTCTTCCAATGGATACCGGCTTACTGTGGACTGAGTGGTAATGAGAAAGCTGATTTTCTTGCAAAAAAGGGTACGAGCGGTGTACAAAAATCTATAGTTAATTTACCATTTTATGCAGCTAAAAGATTAGTCAACTTTGAATTCAAAAAAATTATTGCAAAATATTACTATGAAAAATCAAAGAATAAAAGATGGGAACTACCAAACATTCAAACAGTGATTCCTGAGTATCCTCGAAAAACAGCAGTTGCAACCTTCAGGTTGATTACAGGACATGATTGTCTGGCAAAACATTTAAACAGAATTGGGATATATTCTTCACCACTCTGTCCTCTATGTGATCTGCAAGAGGAAATGGACCGAGACCACCTTCAAATATGCCCAGCCACTTCTAGTGCCCCATCCATCAGTGAAAAATATTGGAGAGCAAGAGGATTAATGACTTCATTGTCAGAAATCCAGCATTAGCTAACAACAACAATTTTTGTTTCTCTTCCTTTTCATTGTTTTCTATGTTTAGCTATTAATTAGGTTAAATATACATAGTTGTTTATTAGTATTATCTTACTACATAGATCAGCCAAAATATTATATGAATACAGTATATACAATTTGTATTGCAATACAAGTAAAGAAAATAAATTGTGGCTTTCAGGTATACAATCTGAAATTTCAATTCTTCAGTTACTCAGAATCATCTATTGCCTCTTCTGTATTTTCTGTGAGTAAGCAACTATGACAGATAATATTGATATGTTTGTTCAAACAGAGGAGAGTGTTACATTTACCATATACATATTTAGTTTTGCAGTTCTTTTTATCTTTGTTACAGGATTCACCTTGTTTCCTTTCCAATAAGGTCGGTGGTCTATTTGAGAAGTCATTTGTGGGCTTTTCAGATTTATATTTTATCACAAGACCTTTCAAAACACTGGGTAGGCTTGATAGCATTGCTCTTCTTCATAGCTGTTGTAACCATAAAGCTGCAGATTGTGCTTTTAAATACTGCTATCGTGTGGAATATTTATTTTGATTTCCAAGGAAGATAGGTCTAGAATTCTCGACTGGGCATGCAAAAGTGGTTAAGTCAAAAAAATGTTGAAATGAGCTCTCCACAGCCTTTGATGGAATTTTGTGTGCTCTACCCATATGTCTAATCGGTTAAGTTATATCACTTATAATAACCAAGTAACATGAGTGTGCAAAAGGAGGTATGCCATGAAGTCATCAGTTGTGTGTGTGTAAAGACGGTTAAGTCACTCACTTTTGACCTAGCTTATTTTACACCATCGAACCAGCAGTGCAAAATTGGTTGTCAGTAATAGAGCGAACTTAACTTGTGCACTACAAATTTAAATTACTTACAAAACTTGACACTGCACCTATCTGGTGACCGAGCATTTATTTTCATTGCACTAATATGAAGATTGAGTAATATAAAACAACTAACTCTGAGTTGTCAACAATACACATGAAAAAAATAAAGTATTGCTACTCTGTATATAATTTCAGTAAAAACACAGAGAAACCATCTACCACCTTGTGTCACTTTACTTATACAAAGAATATTTAAATGCTATTCCTGGACAACATGTTGGTAGGAGGATATACAAAACTATTTTTGATGATCTTGAACTACAGAAACCAAAAGTGGATGCAAACAAGACATGTGATAGGCTTAAGCTGAAGATAGAGATCTCTGAAGGTGAAAGATACTTGAGTTTGAGAGTAAGAAATACACCAAGAAAAGGTTGACTTGGCAAGTTACTCTCAAGAAATTATCTTGCAAGGAAAGCCATAACATTCGGCTTACAACAATGCTTGCCAACTCCAGTAGTCAGTAGTTCCATTGCCTTCTACAGCTGAAACTTAACGCTCGCTGGTGTGATGTCCAGCAAGTATACTGTTTCATGTAGCACAAAAGACAAGTCTTAAAGAGTGACTAATGAATAGGATCTTGCCTTTACAGTTCATTAAAAAACTTCATCTACATGTAAAAAATAGCTTATGCATTCCAATTCCTGCCAGGGACAAAATAAAAACAGGCACATTGCCATAATGTGTATGGTTTCACTTCAGAAACACACAATCACCCAATCTATTGACCACTAATTCCTAATATTAGCTCATACACACATTGAGACTATGGAGATTATGCAATCACAGAAAAAAGGAAATGCAAGTGTTGTGTTCCTATTCATCATCCTCACTACGGGATGCAACTCATTGGTTTATCAGGAAACAACAAGCCATTTGTGGTCAGTGAAATGTCTAAAGACGACCTTTATGACTTTTCAGCATTATTAGGGAAAGAGCTCATGCTAGCAAAGGTTGACATAACTGGATAAAAGATCATCTGGAGGGACATGCAATGGCTGTGTTTTCAAAAGGTATCCTTTGGCAATTATTTCTCAAGTACAAGTTAAGGAAAAATGATTTCAGATTTGATAGTTTTCTCAGGAGAGGAAATAAATCTTTAAGAAGCATTCTGGTCCAAATGCAGTAAATCTAGCAAAAATAGGACTTGCTGGACTTATGGTACTTTCATTTCTCTTTGCTACATTCTGGGAATTCTAGAGTATTGAAAATATCTGAAAGTGCTATTAGTACATTTCCAAATACTGATAACAATGACAAAGTTTCGTGAAGAATGTGTTCTTATTACTCATATTTTGGACAGTGAAAACAATTTCATGGAAATTTAAAGAAAGTTGTTAGCTAATGCTGGACTTCTGACAATGAAGTCATTAATCCTCTTGCTCTCCAATATAAAGAGAGCAATAGCAGTAATAGTAACTGCTTTTCGGAGAGCACCATGTTTTTATGTTTTGGCGAAAAGAAAGTATATGACATTAAAGTCACAATAATAAAATGCCTTGCTTCTTTACTTAGTGTTGAGACAGAACATTAGAAGACCCCAAAAGAAAATCGTTTGTGTGAATATTTGTTAAAAGTGTAATTTGGTTTTTGATGTTGGTATGAACTAATCAAATGACGAAAACATGTTGCAAATGTTCATTGTTATAAACAACTAAGTTAGTTTAAAGACGTCATAAATATTTCCATATTTGATTTTAATATATATGTATAAATATTAGAATTATATGTGTTCGATAATAAAAGTAAGGGAGGATGGTTAGGGATCGCTTCACCAACAAGAAAGAACTATTTGATGGACGCATACGCGGATGTATACGAAAAAGGCGGTGTAACGTGAGGTGATGCCATAATCTGCCCATTCGCGTGTGTGTAATCAAGACATGAGGACGTATTGATGTAGCGTGTGAACATGGAGCTTTCACCAGACTTTCATCAAGCATAAGTTCCACTAAGTGAAAAAGTGGAAAGGTTTTTAAGCATTTAGAACGGTGCTAAGAGGAATTATTTAATGTAAAATATCGATAAAGTGTTAATAAAATAATACATTATGGTGAAGAAACATCGTGTGATTTTTCATTCCATCCGTTACCAAGCCCTGAGATCACAAAGATCTCAATAGCTCAAAGACACAATGTTAATAATAATTACAAAAGCCGTACCAAATGGCTTGCCCAACGTGGGGCATGAATGGAATGGAAATTATGGGAAATGAACTTAAGTGAAATACCAAGTGACGCCATATCTTCGCGCCAAAAAGAAAGAAGACGCCATTAGACCATCGTTTGAAACCTAAATACATCAGAACACCGATGAACAGATAATCAATGTGGGAAAACACCAGAGATCGTCTAGCGAAGCCAACTGCGCAGGAGACGCACATAACTGGACAAATCAACGGAAAAAAAAGTAGGACCAAAAATTTTTATTTTTACATCCAGTTTATTTTTATTTGTATGTTACTGCGAAGCGGCAAAATAGTGGGACCTTTAAACCAAAGTGAACTGAATAAAGAAACTAAAATGTTGCGAAAAGAGCTAGAAACAGGAGTAGGGGAAGGGGCAGATAGGCCTAGTTATCAAATAGAACCAGAAAGTGAGGAACAGGTAGCAATAGGAAAAGACCAAAGGTTATTAATGATCATGTTTGAAAGACTAGAACAAAAACTAGAACAAAATAAAAAAGAAATAGGTCAGAAAGTGGAACAAAATAAGGTAGAATTAAAACAGGACATAGGACAATGTTTAGATCAGAAAATGGAACAAAATAAGGTAGAATTAAAACAGGACATAGAACAAACTTTAGGTCAGAGTATAGGCCAGAAACTAGAACAGAATAAGGAAGAGATAGGTCAGAAAATGGAGGAAGTGAGAAAGGACTTAGAACAGAAAATGGAATTAGGAAGACAGGAGTGTCAAGAAAATATGAAGGTAATGGAAACTAATTTAAAATTAGTACATAAAAACTTAAATGAGACAAAGGAAGCCTTAGAAGCTAGGATAGAAATCATAGGAGATAAGATGGGAAAAATAGAATCAGAAATGAGAGAAAATAAGATTGTATTAGAAGGAGAAATTGGTAGATGTAGAGATGGAATAACAGAATGTAATGCAAGTGAAGACTGTAAGATTACAAATGTAAAAGCAGAAATAACTGAGGAATTAAGAAAAGAGATTGAGGTAGTAAAGAAAGACATTATTAATGAAACTGTAGAACAAATTGTAATTCCTAAAATTAAGACTGTGACTGATGTAGTACATTCGCAACAGAATGCTATAAATGATATGAAACAAAGTCACTTAGAAATAAAGAATGATTTAAAATCAATTTGTGAAGAAATGAAAAAAGGAAAAGAAAATTTGGCTAACGTAAATGATGTTGGGAATGCACTACAAAGGCAACATGATTTAGATGTAAGTAATGTACAAGATGAGAGTTATTTGAATAATGTACAAAATGTTGACTCACCATACAGAGAAAGAGGCTCACAATCAAACAATGACACAACACACAACACATGCTACACCAACAGCATATTACATGAAATCACACCACCTACATTTGATGAGGAGAAGGGAGACGATCCAAAACTCTTTGTTAAAGAGATGGAAGAGTATTTTAAAGTGAAAAGGATACCAAATGAGCTTAGGATGATGATAGTTAAGAAAAGCTTAAAAAACAAGGCATTGGAATGGCTTAGCCTAACATTAGCTGGTCATGAATCGTATAGCTCATTCAAAAATCTATTCCTATCAAGGTATTGGGGCCCAGCTAAGCAAAATCAAACTAGGGTAGAGCTAGCGACAGGTAGATATGATCCAACCAAAGGGTTATCACTAGTCAATTATTTTATGAAAGTAGCCAACAGAGGAAAGCTATTAGACCCTAACCTGTCGGAAGCAGAGCTAATTACCAGCATAACAAGACATTTCCCAGAGACAGTGAGAACAGGGTTAATTGTTGCGAGGCCAGTAGATTTTGCAGACATGATAGAATTCCTGACAGCCTTTGAAACACAAAATGGTCGGCCTAATGAGCATAGACATAGGAACGGTCACCCAAACTCACCTATCTTAAATCGGAGCACGGCTACAAACAACCAGAGTGAGGGAGAAGATAGAATTACTAGGAGAACCCATGACAGAGGGAGAGGGGCACACCATTTCCCACAACCACACAGTCTTGGCAAAAGGAATAGGGAGAAGTGTTGTATTGTGTTTCAAGATTGTAAATATAGGTGACAACTTGAAAAACAAAACAAGGGGCATGTCAGACAGAACATTAGAAGACCCCAAAAGAAAATCGTTTATGTGAATATTTGTTAAAAGCGTAATTTGTTTTTTGATGTTGGTATGAACTGATCAAATGACGAAAACGTGTTGCAAATGTTCATTGTTATAAACAACTAAGTTAGTTTAAAGACGTCATAAATATTTCCATATTTGATTTTAATATATATGTATAAATATTAGAATTATATGTGTTTGATAATAAAAGTAAGGGAGGATGGTTAGGGATCGCTTCCCTAACAAAAAGAAACTTGATGGATGCATATGCGGATGTATACGAAAAAGGCGGTGTCACATGAGGTGATGCCATAATCTGCCCATTCGTGTGTGCGTAATCAAGACATGAGGACGTATTGGTATAGCGTGTGAACATGGAACTTTCACCAGACTTTCATCAAGCATAAGTTCCACTAAGTGAAAAAGTGGAAAGGTTTTTAAGCATTTAGAATGGTGCTGAGAGGAATTATTTAATGTAAAATATTGATAAAGTGTTAATAAAATAATATATTGTGGTGAAGAAACATTGTGTGATTTTTCATTCCATCCGTTACCAAGCCCTGAGATCACAAAGATCTCAATAGCTGAAAGACACAACGTTAATAATAATTACAAAAACCGCACCAGTGTTATGTTATATTTTGCCAAGTTCAATAACTTTAACAATCTTTTATAAAAAGCTAAAATATACGGTAGTATATCATGCAATTATAAGGTATTATTTTCAAATACTATAGTGATATCAAGCTCGTCTCTTTAGTGCAGTGGTCACTTCTGCTTACCAAATCCTAAACAAAATAAAACATTCAGTTAATGCCAATCAAAAGTTTTTGTTTCAAAAATATACTGGATTTAAGAAACAAGGAAACAACTCTACTGAACAGAAAGTCTGCCATATATTAATTTAAACACAGAAATTATGAATATTTTTACATAGGGAAAACAAATAGGAATTCAAAATTAGAGCTAGGAGGTACTTAACATAAAATATAAAAAGAATAATCAGTAGTGGTCTCTCTTTCTTGACTAAACAATCCCACTACTATACTGTTAAAGAAAGCGACAACAACTGCTCCTTTGGGAGCAAATCTACATTTGGAAATACAAACATGTTTTCAATTATTATTTGTTTATGCCAATAAACTTACTGCTGGTGTTTTTAAACACATAAGTCATGTGTGGGCAATATTTGAGAGGCAAAATCGGAACTAAACAATTCAATGCCACAGCTGGGATTTGAGCCACAGACCTTCTGCTTCAAGTGCAGCTGCTCTAACCTTTAAGCTACTCTGCGAGGAAAAATTTGAATCGGTTGGAGAATTCAAAGTCATTCTGGCAAGTTGTCTCAGTGGCTTAATGGTTAGAGCAGCCACACATAAAGTGGAAGGTCTGTAGTTCAAATCCCATATGTAGCATTGAATTTTTAGTTCTGATTTTAGCTCTAAAATGAGATTTCAATTTTGAAGCTCCTCTAAATATTTTTTCACCAAGTTCCTGGAATCACCACAAAGGGGCTACAACTCACTCACATCAATATCAATAACTAATCAGCAGTTGAATAGTGGTTGAAAATTTAGACAATTGATCCTTCGTTTCTGTAACCAGCTGAGCTACCATGGCAATATGCTAGCCTTTCAAACTGCAGAGTTGTTCAGAATGAGACCCAGCTAGTGCAATTGGTAACAACTATGAATGTCAGTAGAGATGGGTGAGCTACTATGGCAACATGCTGGCCTTTCAAACTGCAGAGTTGTTCAGAATGAGATGCAATTAGTGCAATTGGTAACAACTATGAATGTCAGTAGAGATGGGTGCACATTATTTCAAAAATATTCTATTATTTCTAATGAGATTTAAATCATTAACCAAGTCTCTCTGATTGGAACTTCAGCAGTTAAAACAACTTAGAACTCATAAAACAAATTTAGACTTAAAAGTTTCAACAATAGTTCCACTTCCTTAAAGACATAACTTGTGGTACTTTTTCAGCTACTTTATCTCATGAACACTCCGACATTTAAATATAGAGTTTTTTTTGTCACTTAAGTAATTTGTCATATAAGCGATTACCTAATTGCTAGTGCACATTAACACAGTAGGAATTATTCAGTTTAAATGTGTGAATCTGCAGCTTGCTAAAATTTCCAAATATAAACATTATCTGTGACCTTGTAAATTAGTTCCAGAATGTTGTTGTTAGCTAATGCTGGATTTCTGACAATGAAGTCATTAATCCTCTTGCTCTCCAATATTTTTCACTGATGATATTGAAGAGAGCAATAGCAGTAATAGCAACCGCTTTTTAGAGAGCACCATAATTTCATGTTTTGGCAGTCACGTCGCTCTCTCACAACCTCCAGAATGTAAAATCTCACTATGATTGGAATATTTTTGCTGTCCCATTCACATGTTCTACCAGAGTTCCCTTCTGTATCATTACTTTTGCCTAGTACTGAAATAATTATACTGTACATTAAATGAGTCTACATTATGATTAATCCTAATTACCATGTCTCTGCAGTGCAACTCTCTTTGCATGAATCTGTCTCAAACCTTCTATTTTCCGCTGTTCCAGCT
Source organism: Tenodera sinensis (assembly GCA_030765045.1). Lineage (NCBI taxonomy): Eukaryota > Metazoa > Arthropoda > Insecta > Mantodea > Mantidae > Tenodera > Tenodera sinensis. The sequence goes on along the minus strand of CM060974.1, from coordinate 55,689,988 downwards.
CCTCTAAGCGCTTTTTGATTTCTTGTTGCCTTTGAAGATCCTTTATAAAACAAGAGTCAAACGTTAAAAATTGTGATCTTAAGTGGAAGAAGCACTAAAGGGAATTGGCAGAGAAACCATGAACTAATGCTTTCTTTGTTCTTTAATGAAAAACAAGAATTGTACATCAATATTTTTATCAGTTTACTAATAAACAGGATTAGGATGTTTAGGTGTGCACCTTTTTGTTAGGGTAAATTTAAGCTCTTCAGAAGGATACCACAGTGTGAAGATTTGCTTCTAGTTGCCAAAAGAGATATTTTTTCATGCACTTTTTCCCCTTTTTGGATACCTTTATTGCTCTTATCCCCATCCATGCCCATAATTGCCTTTTGCCCCTTTTTTCTTTTAAGTTTCCTTCCATTTTACACTATATGATTTTAATCAATATAAAATATTTAACTTTTAATTAATATCTCCTCAGCTTGCTGTGCATATGTGAATAGTAAGCCTAATTCTTTCAGTAAATGCTGCGCAGGAGTTGAAAGCATACCTACAACAATGGAAAATAACTGTGTACAACAAATCCTCTTTCTCTTGCTTTACCGCTATAAAGCAACTCGCAATAGTGCAACTGACTTCATTCTGTACTTTAATTTCACCAGAATCAGTAGCCTACTGTTCATGAAGGTAAGTTTGTTACTGTGAAAGACGTCATCTGTTCGCATGGATTCCAAGGTCAGGCAGAGACATCACCAACCGTACACGTGTAGTTCCAAGAATTGACTCTGAGTTCTGCTCGAAGTGACTAGAAATCACTGAGATTGCAGTTCCAGCATGAATGAGAACATTCTGGTAACTGTTACAGTGTTGTATAAGAGTGTGAACAGCATGTGAATGAGTTGTGTAACAGTTACATTGAGTTAGCAAGTGAACTGGTGTTAGTCCATTGTTATATTACCAAATGAGTATATTACTAGATTTTACCATTCCAAAGGTGTCCAGTGCTCAACTTATTGTTTTTGCTCAAGAATCCAAACAAGATTTCATAGACACAGATGGAACTGTTATTCGATATCCTATTTGCGAGTCAGTAATTTTGTTAGATGAAAAACACAAGCGAGATCACATCAAACAGCCCATTTCCGGCTGTAAGGATCAAATGAACAAGACTCTTTAGGCAAACAAATCGTGATAACCGCTATTACGAAGTGCATTCCAGTAGAGTTGTTCAAAAAGCCAAAATTTTAAGGAACTCAACATTGAGTTGTGTGCAGCTCTTACACAAGCATGAATTCCTCTCAATAAGGTGAATCATCCAGCCTTCAAGGAATTTCTTGAAAAATACACAAAGATGTCAATGCCAAGTGAGAGTACTTTAAGAAAAAACTACATGGAGCCTATTTACCAAGAAACCATACAAAGAATCAAGGAGAAAGTGTTATTTGCATTTACAAAACACTCTGGATGAAACCATAAACTCAATGGAATATCTTTTGAATATTTTAGTTTTTCCCTTAGCAGAGAAGAAAGTTAGGCCCATGTTGTTAAAAATGTATGAGCTTGTGGCGGAATGTCGTTTTTCGTGTCTCGTTGTCGCCCGTTGATTTGGTTCTTTCCCGCTAGCTCAGCTTGAGATCTCTTTATTTATCTCGGGTACGCGCAGGTGTTATCAAATAGACTACCCAAGAAAACCTTTATATATTGTTTATTGCATCTTAGATATTTTCGGGAGCTATGCCGATTGTATATGTAGAGGAATCGCACTCACGTCCGCACAGCACAACCTGCAGTACTGGTCTGGGGTGAGTAGTGACGCTTTCTGGCTTACCCACGCTAGGAAAACCGTTCTCTCCACTTTTGAACGTCATGACGTCATCCAAGAAAGCCTCGTATCCAAAATGCTATTTCCTTTTCCCGCAATTTAGAAATGTCCCTTTCTATTATAACATGTTCTTTTATGAATTTCGAATATATAATTACCTTTTTAGGATTAAACGATGTTTACTTTATATTTCATTAAATATATCGCGCGACTTTTAAGGTTGGTAGACCTGACTTTCAAACGTATATTTAAACTATGTAGTATGACGTCATGACTCGTTAATTTCAAACCAATAATGTGTTTATCCTACAAATTTAACGACTATTATTTACTCATATCTTGCTCACCTTACAACACTTCCTGCTCTATTATCTATGTATGTTATTACTTAACACTTATCGCAAATCTCACATCCGGCAATTAAATTAAAACGTGTCTTTATCAAGCCCATTCGATTGGAAATCTAAATTTCGGTATCAAATGCCCCCATTTATGTTATTTTATTATTTCATAATAAAATAATGTAAATGTCTTGCCCGAAAGAAAAATTAAAATTACTCCTGTATTTTGAATAATCGGCAACACTCCCATTATATACAATTTTCAATTACACTGTTTTGAAATTGGTTATTAACATATCTTCTCATTAATCTTTTTAACATGACAAACAATTATACACTTGACTAAACATTAATCCTTAAATACTAATTACAATATGTTATGGTTTCTTCTGTGAAGCTTTTATATAAAGGTTAAATTTCAAGAGTCTTTCTTTATACTTCCTTCTTTTAGTTCATGTTTGCTCACTTCGCTCTCACTATCACTTGCACTGTGATTTTTCACTTTTGTTATTGTAACACATATCTGTACTAGATCCTTTAAGCACTAAAATGTACATATATTTATATAAATCCATTACACTCTTCAGACAAGTTCTTTCTTTGTCTTGCTGTGATAACTATCTATACATCTAAATATTTTAACAAATGTTTACAAAGTAAATATTCTGTTTTCTCTCTATGCGGAGATGAACATTTTAACAATCTTTCTGAAGCGGTTGTTGTGAGCTCTATACAATGTATTCTTAAGCTCTTTGTAGTATATAGCAATTCACATTCTGCATTTTTCATGAATATGTAAGTACCTAACCAATATATTATTTTCAAGTAAGCTAACATTTACATTTTATCTCAAAGCTGATTGGGCGCCAATATACAATGACACTTCGAATTTTTTCTTTCTTTTTTTTTTTTTTTTACATTAAATCAAGGTTCCAAGGTACCACACGGTTTCTTGTATGGTCGAAGGAGTTGTTTATGCCATCTTCCCAGACATTTTTCATTTTGAACATCTTTTAATTCATAGGTATGATAACCAAATTTTGATATAATTTCTGCAGGACCTTTATATAACAATTCCATCCTTTTGTTCCTACCTCGCAATGCACTTGATAACTTATGGTCTTTAACTAGTACCCAATCGCCTATCTTAGGTTCCCATTTATGTTTTCTACTCTTTTTCTTTAATTTTCGCTTCTCTGCCTTTTTATTGATTCGTTCAAAAGCAATTTTCGCTCTTTCTTCTTCACTTAACTGAATGTCATTAATTTTCAGTGTTTTTGGTACCCCGATCAATATTGGTTCTGGTTCAATTCCTAACATTAATTTTATTGGTGCAAACCCAGTAGTTACATTAATGGTGTGATTGATAATCTTTTCTATCAATGGACAATATTTCACCCAATCCTTGTGATTATGATGCGTAAGTACACGTAAATAAATTCCTATATCTCGGAGGACACGTTCTGTTGGATTCCCTGATGGAAAGTATGAGGAACAATGATTTAGTTTTCTCGCGTCTAATGTCACCCTAATCTTTCCATTGGCCTTATTTACAATACATAGGGGATTCACAAATTCTGAATTCGAAATCTCAATAACCTCATCTTCTAACATTGACTTTATAACTGCATCTACCTCTTCTCTTATTGTACTAGGGATAGCTCTCGCTTTATGTGTAAAAGGTTTGATGGGTATCATCTCAAACGAATGAGTATAAATATTACATTTACCAGGTTTCTCAGAGAATACTTCTTTATTTCGGATTAATATTTCAAACAGTTTATCCCTCTGTTGTTCATTTAGTTGATCAGCCTGAGTTACCTTTTCCCTCAACAATTCTTCTAAGTCTTCACTACTCTCCCTATCATAGTACCTAGTTGCGTCAGAAAACCTCAAATTGTCTATGAAATCATTTTTATCCCATTCTACATTTTCTTTATTATCGACACTGTACTCTTTGACATTTACTTCAGTTAATTCCATAGCTCCTACTTTAACATATTCTACAAAGAATGTATCCCCTTGGATTTCTTCTTCCTCTTTTTCTCTTACAATAGTTTCTGAACTACTATCTTCCACAAAAGGCACTATAATGGTCTCATCTTCAACTTTCATTTCTACAATCATGTTTTTAAAATTCACCACAGCTTCCCAGGCATAAAGACAATCACAACCTATTATAATATCTGTCACAAGTCTTCCTACAATCAGAAATAAAATTCCAAGTATTCTCCCATTTATTTCAATATTTATCATTGCTTGAAATTTTACTCTCTCTTTTCGTTTTCCCACAGCTAGCGAGCAGTATATCCCATTAACTGGTAAAGACATTACTTTAAAGCCACTACTTTGTAAATTAACATAAAAATTTTGTGAGCATACTGTGCTATTTGATCCCGTATCTATAATTGCATTGTATTGTTTTCCATTTACTCCAATTTTGATTTTAGGTGGATCTCCTACTTTTTCGTTTTCGTCGATTCTATTTTTACATTCTCTTTTCTTTTGTATCATCATTTGCCTTCCAGGACTATTTATTTCCGAGTACTTATCACAATCATTACTAGGATACCCAGTTCTCACTGAAGGCGCATTTGACCGGGTCTGGTGTTTCCCTGATTTTTAGGTATGGCTCCTGTACAATTTCCCGAATTGTTACTTCTGTTTTCCTGCATTAAATCGGGGTTACTTCCTACCATGTTTTTGACCGTGTTAATGGCCTCAACCATTTCCGCATTTTCGGGGGAATTTCGTCCATTAGAATACCTTTCTCCCTGTCTTGGTGACCTCGGTCTAAACTCATTATCTCCGTTTGTCCAATACCCATCATTTGAATTTCTACTATGTCCAAAATAACGACCCCGTCTACCTCGATCAAATCTATTTGTATTCATATAATTCACCCTTATATTTCTTCCCCTTTGATTACCATTTCTATTTTGGTGATGCCCTTCCTGGTTATATCTACCTTGATTTTCCCACCGGAATGATTCCATCCTTGGTACTGGTCCTTTATATCTTTCCCTAATCTCACTTCTATTCTGATAATACTGTGCCCCTTGCCCGAAAGAATTTACAGTTTCTTTTCCTTCATATTTATTTCCAAATGCGTGTTTTGGCTTATTGACTTCTAAGGCTGATAATAATTCGATCATAGCTGCAATGCTATCGGGTCGGGCTATGATTAGGTAGTGTTGAAGCGTTTCCGGAAAATGTGGAGTAACTATATTTATTAGATCTTTTTCATCTAAGGGAGGATCCAACATCTTCGATTTTCTCGCTATTCTCATAAAATAGTTGACCATCGATTCCTCCGATCTAGGATTAAACTTTCCATTGCTTAATTCAACTCTAATATTAGCCTGCCTACTAGCTCCCCAATATCTGGTTAAAAAGATGTTCCTAAAGGTCCTGTAATCATTATTGTTACCCATAGAAAGGCCTAGCCAATTAGCAGCATTACCCTTTAGGCATTTTCTTACTATCACCATCTTGTACTCCTCTGGTATACGTTTCACCGTGAAGTACTCTTGTAACCCTTCTAAAAAGGCTTTAGAATCATCTGAATCTTCATTTTCAAAAACTGGAGGTGTCATTTCATTTAAGACATGGTTAGGCCAATGTAAATTTGAATTGTCACCTGTCCCTGAACTATTTCTGAGATCAGAATGGGAATTACTGTTACCCCTATTTTGCATTGAAATGTCAGCTGATACACCTGGTATTGCCTCGTTTCTTGCAGCTTCATTATTAAGATTGTTGTGATTACATGCATTTTCATTTAATTTCAAATTTTCTAAGGCCTCTTTTACCTGAGTAATTTCTGTTACTACCCCTTTTATTTGGTCTGTAACATCCTGCAAATTTCTAGCCTGCCTTTCACTTTCTACATCAGATCTTTCCATTCTAACTTTACACCCCTGTAACTCTTCTCTAATTTCTTCCCTGTCTTTATCTAACCTTTGTACTACCTCTTCCCTTTGTTTGTCTAATTTATATGTTACTCTTTCCCTTTCTTTCTCTAATTTTTCACTAACTTGTTGACCTAATTTCTTTTCAGAATTCTTTACTTCTTGCCTTATTGTCTCTAATTCTCCCTTAACCTGTTCTCTATTTTCTTTTACTTCACTACTAACTTTATTAATTTCCTCCCTAACTTCTTCCCTAAAGGTTTCGAAAGCTCTCTTCTGTTTCTCCAATTGCATTCCCACTTCCTGTTGTCCCTTCTCTAATTTCTGTCCTAACTCTATACTAGTTTCATCTATTTTACTCATCTTTTCCATTATCTTTTGAAACATATTCTCTATTTCTGACATAATTGCTGGCCTTTCTGAATTACTACTAAACATTTCTGAGCTACCTCTAGGTGTTTCTCTAACGTTCTGATCTTCTACTTCTTGGCATATTCTGCTACCGATTACATTCTGATTATATTCTTCCATCCTAACTACACTTTTCTCAATTTCCGGACTCTCAAAACCTAGAAAATCGCTATCACTGTCTTCCATTTCTAAACTATTTACACGTGTTTTTCTACTCACCAATATTTCACTTTTTTTTTTTTTTTTTTTTTTTTTTTTTAACTGCACTTAAACTTGTTCACTACACATTTCACAGATGTTGACACGCTGGGCACCTTCTTGTCTGCTGGCTCGATGCTGGCTTGGTCGTCTTGGGGTTGGTCCATTCTTTCGACGCCACACGTTGGGTCGCCATTTGAAGCTAAAAGTCGTTGTTCGCTTCTCTTTATGTCGCCATTGATGCTTAAATGTCGTTGGTCTCGTGGTCGCCCGTTGATTTGGTTCTTTCCCGCTAGCTCAGCTTGAGATCTCTTTATTTATCTCGGGTACGCGCAGGTGTTATCAAATAGACTACCCAAGAAAACCTTTATATATTGTTTATTGCATCTTAGATATTTTCGGGAGCTATGCCGATTGTATATGTAGAGGAATCGCACTCACGTCCGCACAGCACAACCTGCAGTACTGGTCTAGGGTGAGTAGTGACGCTTTCTGGCTTACCCACGCTAGGAAAACCGTTCTCTCCACTTTTGAACGTCATGACGTCATCCAAGAAAGCCTCGTATCCAAAATGCTATTTCCTTTTCCCGCAATTTAGAAATGTCCCTTTCTATTATAACATGTTCTTTTATAAATTTCGAATATATAATTACCTTTTTAGGATTAAACGATGTTTACTTTATATTTCATTAAATATATCGCGCGACTTTTAAGGTTGGTAGACTTGACTTTCAAACGTATATTTAAACTATGTAGTATGACGTCATGACTCGTTAATTTCAAACCAATAATGTGTTTATCCTACAAATTTAACGACTATTATTTACTCATATCTTGCTCACCTTACAACACTTCCTGCTCTATTATCTATGTATGTTATTACTTAACACTTATCGCAAATCTCACATCCGGCAATTAAATTAAAACGTGTCTTTATCAAGTCCATTCGATTGGAAATCTAAATTTCGGTATCAAGCTGCAGAAAGCCAATGCCAGTACACTAATGCAATCAATTATGGAATTTTGTCAAAAACTCTGGCCTGCCGGTATCGAGTTTGAAAGCTTCTTCTTGTGGTTATGGACCAGACTCCATACATGGTTTCAGCTGTTAAACAATTGAAGCCTTTATTTCCTAAGCTGAAGCATGTGACATTCATGTCCTTCACAGGGTTTGTGAATCCCTAAGGAACGAATACAACATCACAAATCAGTTCATCTCTGCCCTGAAGAAGATTCTGCTGAAAGCTCCAAATCCTGTTGTGGTCTATAAGGAAACCACTGGCCCACCCCTTGCAAATTTCCCATGTCATTACTCACTGGAGACCTTGGATCGAATGTACTGCTATGTTGTGTGAGAATTTTAACAAAATTAAAGAGTTTGTGCTTTCTTTGGATCCAGCCGATGCAGGTGCAATTTCCAAGGCACAGCAACTTCTGTTATTGGAGAAAATATATAATTTGCAGACAGAAGTATATTGTGTTCATAGTTACAAGTTCCTGACTGCAGCTATTAAAAACTATTAGAAGAACAAGGTTTGAAAAAGGAGAAACAGTGGGATATGTTTACTTTTGTGAGGGAGCAGTTAGATGGCTTTTTCAAAGACAAACTTGAGTTTAATTTAATTTAAAACCTGAGTTTAGTCTTCAGAAGAATCCGGACATTGAGGATTTTGCCACATCTGTAGAATTGCCATTCTGAGTGTATATAAGATTTGCCCCACTGGTTTCTGTGGATGTCAATTGAAGCTTTAGCATCTTCAAAGACATTCCATCTCCTAATACAAACAGATTTACTTTTAAAAATGTAGAGATGCTTAATGTCTTGAAGCATGAGTGATAATTTGTTGTACTTGTTTGTAATTCAATAAATAAGAATAGAGGGAAGAGAAATTGATGTATTAGTTGAATAAACCAGCATCTTTTTGTCCCTTTTTATACCTTATTTGAGTGCCCTTTCCATTCCTTTTTTCATCTCAAATTTGCAACTAAAAATCCTAACCCTTTTAATAAATTTGTCCATAATGTAACATGATAATGATAAGCGTTTGTTAAAAAGCAATGGCAGTTTTTACTTTCTCCACCATGTACTTATAAATAAAGAAATATAGCATTCTAACCAAACGTTTTATTACAAGATTTTACCAGGAATTTTACTAGGAAATTTTGAACAGTTTAAGCTACAGTCACTTTTGTCACTTTTTGCTACTGGAGGTTGAAGAATGTCACAAACCTTAAAACAGCATTTGCTAAAATGCAAAAACAGTATGCCACAGAAACAAAGCATACAGGCTATAAACACAGCCTTTCAACTAGCAGTAACAGTCATGGAAACATACAATATGCCACTTTCCCTTTCAGCTAGTGGGGCTCATTTCTAATCTAGTCTCTGTGGTTCAAATGCACACTTTATATGGGTGTACTTTTTAAGAAGTGATGGATAAATTTGTTTTAAAGAAGAAAAGAAAATGAACTCCTAGACCTAAAAAACTAGAAATCGATAGGTATACAAAAGAAGCAAAACCTGATACTAGAATATGTTTACCAAACAAACAATTAGCATTTAAGTAGAAAGTGTTACTTCAGTGGTGCAAAATGTAGTATTCAGGAGAAATTCCATTATTTGTGAGTAGTTTGTGTGAGAACATGAAACAGAACTAAAATAAGAACAAATTAGAAAATAAAAGCTTCTCTTAGCTTAGTAATACTGCAAGTTCTTCAACTACTGATAGTTTGGATAGCTTTCAAAATAAGTTGGATACAAACTTGAAACTAGTCAGCATGTGAAGAACTTGCAATATTACTAAGCTAAGTGAAGCTTTAGCTTCTAATTTGTTCTTGTTTTAGACTCGGTTGCTTCGCTGATAATAGCTTCAATTTTCCTTGAAAAAGAACTGTTTAGCATTATCCTCAGGTAAGCTGTAGTATTAATATTCACAACAAATATGAGAACTTAATGGGTAGAGTTGAGACTGAAAAATTCAGTGCCATAGAATTTGAACTATGGATCTACCCGTCTCCATCCAACTACTCTAACCACTGAGCCACCACGGCTAATCTGCTGACACAACATTAAATTCTCCAACTCACTTGCAAAGAACATATGAGATAACATACCCTAATGGCAACTTACTATGCTGTAAGCACCTAAGTCCCAGGCATCTAATTTAACCAACTAAAAGGTCAATCAGTGGAAATTAGTTATTCTTCCACATTAGCTGTGTGCAGAAAAGGTTTTGAAAGGGTAGAATGAGACTGAAAAATTCAATGCAATAGCCAGAATTTGAACCATGGATCTTCTGGTCTCTGTCTGGCACTCTAACCATTGAGCTACCATTGCCAATGTGCTGACAGCATTAAATTCTCAATCATCAATGCTCTGAACTCACAATGCCTGAAAATTTGGAAGTTACTACTGAAGCACTTCACACTCGATCATTATACCTTATTTTTTTAAAGCTTGAATTAGTTGCCATTCATTCCACTAATTACTCCATCATCACATTTCCATTCATGGATTTTGTGTGAATTTTTTATCCTCTTCCTCACTCCCATAACCGGAGTTGGGCTGCCCACCCGCTTCCATGTCTTCAGTGTGCCGATCCATCAGTTTTTCTGCTCCCCATAGGCATCTGGTCTAGGCACAGGCTTTTAAGTCATAGGGGCTGTAAGTCTTCCAAACGGGGGAGTGTAATCAGATAAAGAAGACAAAGAATTAGCTGGCTTATGTTCTTTACCATTTAAATGTTGTATTACTAACAAACATTGGTTTGCCATTATGGCTTTATCATATGGCTGACAAAACAAAATTTTACCATGCTATATTCCACAGCATATTGTTGCACATGGTAACTTCTGCTATTTTCCACTCTGCATGTTAGATCTACTGTGAACTCAAAACAGTTTATGTTACTTGCCAACACCACAAAACATCTAAAAGGTGGATTCACAAATGACTGAATATACAGATTAATCACCACCTACAAGTATAGCATATAGACTAGCGGGCTCTGAGGTGTTAACAGATGCTTTATCAAGTACATGGCAGCAAAGGAATTCCCCGACTTTATCGTATGGGCTCATGTAGCTTGAGAAAGCAGGATGTGTATATTTTCTTCTAAATGAAGGGATACCATAGCTGACACATCAGTTCTTCCAGTAATGAACAACACATAGTGACTTCTGGCCTATGTAATTGAGCACTAAACAAGTTGGATGGCATCTTGCTAAAAGTGGTTCTGCTGCTGCTCTTATGTGACTTTATGTAAATAATTTTGAAAAGAGGTTTCCTCCATGCAATTTATGTGCAATTTGTGTGAATATCCAAAAATATTTATTTACATTAAAAATCAGAAAGTATTAGCTTTTATGTGCTATAAAAGTTAAAATATTTTCTCCGGAGTGAATATCCAGGAGATTAAACTGAGTTTCAAGTTCATATTAGGATGCAAACAACATATGTATTTCTCTAAAGCTCTGAACTCTAGTGATTAAGGATTTAAAAAATTCAGACGAAAAGCAAGGAATATCTTAAAAATGCTTCCTCAAAATAAAATGTGTGGACATAAATTTATATGTTTTAGCAGGCTCTACATATGTTTGTGCAGGTGCGATTATCTGCATTCCTTTGAAGAATTCTGATGTTAGATCTTCTATTAATATAATGTTTTGGTTCTCTAGAAGTAGTCCCCGCCCAGAGGTCTGAATGGGGGACTATTTTAACTCCGGAGTCATATTTCATAAATTTTGAAGAGACTTAGCAGTAATAGTAACCGCTTTTGAACATTAGAACCCCAGTAGTGGTCATTTTGACCATTCTTGATATTTAAATAGGTTTAGTTCTGCCGGTTTTCAAAAACGAAGCTTGGCCTTTCATGACTTTTCCTGATATAACCTCTAGTTTTATATAGTATAATAATTTTAGGCATGTCATTATTTACGTGGACATTTTTTCATGTTTGACCATCAACCCCGGAGATGGTCATTTTTGACCATTACAATTTTGTTAGCTTTCGCTCGCACTGTCGTTAGATTTCTCATTGTCACTAATCTGCTTTGTCCGTCTTCATGCCAACTGTTCATTATAGTAGTGTACGCTGTGAATCTATGCCTGCAAGATGTCTCATGGTTTGAAACCAGATGAAATCCTAGCTATATTTCATGATATACCAGACGATATATCAGAAGGTGATCTTTTTGAAGAACGTGGTAGTGGTGAAGATGATTATCAACCTCCAGCTGATTAAGAACAATCGGAAGATGAGTTGTTCAGTGAAGATGATTTGAATGGTAAGTTTTATTCTGCTTTCTTTAGATATTGCATAACATGAAACTGTATTCCTAATAGGTGCATTTATGTAGTTATTCATTTCCTTGTTTGTGCACAATACACATATATATTTTCTTTGCTCACTTATTTTCAGAAAATCAAATTCAGGATAACATTTTATGTAATTCTTGGGCTGCGAGGGAGGTAAGAAGGTATAGGCATAGCTCGATACAACCATCATTTGAACATGACTTGCAGCACTGTGTAACTCCATCCAATTTGAGTGCGTCACAAGCGGCAAGTGAAAATAGAATGCCTACTAGTAATGCTACAGCTTCAGGTAACGTAACCACTTCAACACAACCAATAATAAGAAAGAGGCAGAAAAGGGCAACATGAAGAGGAAAAACTTCCTGCACTTACAAAAATTCTCAGAAGAGATAATGGTACTGAGTGGCAGATCATTGACCCAGGTCGCAATCCTGGTAGAACAGAGCAACATAATGTTATGAAAGAAAAAGTAGGCCCTACTGCTTATGTTAAGTGACATGTAAGGGACACCAGCCATGCATCTGCTTGGAAGTTGTTCATTCATGAGTCGGTTCTTCGACATATCAAAAAATGTACAAAGATTGAAGCAAGAGAGAAGAAAAATGATGAGAAATGAACTGTTTCCTTGGATGGGCTGGACGCTTTCATCAGCGTAATTTACTTGCGGGATGCACTTGGGTGCAGAAGCCTTGAGTTAGCTGAACTAGGGTCCAAAAGTGGGGCCCACCTATATTTTCTGATACCATGGCAAGGGACAGATTCGTGGAGCTGATGAGATTTTTACAATTTGATATCAGGTCATCCTGTTCTGAGAGGCTAAAGACTGATGCGTTTGCACTGGTTTCAACTATTAGGAACAAATTGATTGAAAACTGTAAGGCTTGCTACATACCAGGTGCATTCCTTACAGTAGATGAACTTTATCCTACACAATGTTGCTGTCCATTCATTCAGTACATGGCCAATAAACCTGGTAAATTTGGTATAAAATACTGGATGCTTGGAGATGTGAACTCAAATTATCTCTGCAGCGATATCCCATACCTGGGGAAGGATAATCAGCAGACTCAGAATGAATCAGTTCAAGAACATGTTGTAATGTCTCTTATAAATCCTTTTCTAAAAAAGGGATGAAACATAACCACCGACAACTACTTTACTTCACTATCACTAGCTGTAAGACTAAAGAAGTTGGGCAGTAGTATCGTAGGAACTGTGAACAGATCGAGACGAGAAGTTCCTGATCACCTTGGAAATTCCAGAGCTCCTCTTTATGACACCATTCTCTTGAAAACAAAGTATGGTATTTTGCTATCTAACTACCAAGGAAAGCCAAAGAAAAATGTAATTATGAGTACACTTCACAACTCATTCAAATTTCAAATTCAAATTTATTGCTCATAAAACTTGTAATACAAGCATGGAGCATTGTCAAATGCTAATACATGAATAAAAAGTACATTATGGCACATAATTAGACTTATGGAATACAAACATGGAATATTGAATATGCAAAAATACATTAACAGTACACATTAATTTAACATCTCTTCCAACCTGTAGGGGCACTTTTCAATTAGATAATTCTTTAACTCTTTAGCAAAGGAGTTTTTTCTTGAGTGCTCTTTTATAGTTCTTGGTAGGGCATTATATAATATTATTCCCATTACAATCGAATCCTTTTTGGTTGAAGCCTTATTTAAGTGCATTCTATGGTAATTTTCATTCCCTCTGGTGTTATATGTATGGATATCTGTGTTTTTAGTGGGTGATTTGTTTTGAATCAGTATAATTACTTTGTATACATAAATAGCAACTATTGTCAATATTTTATTCTTTTTAAAGAGTGGCTTACACGTGTCTGTAGTCTTTAGTTGAAAAATATGACATATGCATCTCTTCTGTAGCAATAGTATCCTGTTACCCCACACCCTCCCCAAATTTCAGTACAATATTCCAAGTGCACATATATTATGCCATAATATATAGCTTTAAGCTCTTCTACATTAAGGTATTTTGCAAAGTATTTTAGTAGGTATATGTTTTTTGTGATTTTCTTACTTACTTCGTTTACATGCTTTTCATATGTTAAGTGTTCATCAAGATATATTCCTAAAAATGTTTGATTAGATACCTGTTCTACTTTAGTACTTTAAAGTCTTACATTTATGTAGTTTAGTTCCTCCCCCTTTTTTTGGTGATACTGAAAATGTATCAGTTTGTTTTTTTTATGTTTAATTTAAGAGAGTTAATCTATAAGATAATTTGAAATTTGTAGCAAATTTTGAGAAATTTTGTTTTCTTGTTGTAGCAAGTTTTTTCCTTTACAAATGAGTGAAGTATCGTCAGCATACGATATGAGTTTCAAATCGGTTGATTCCCCCAAATCATTTACATACAAAATAAAGAGCAGTGGCCCTAGGACAGATCCTTGAGGTACTCCAGATTTTACATTTTGAATGTTAGATTGAACAGATTTGAAATGATTTCCATACAGCCAATTTAGTTCACAACATTGTTTACGATTTGCTAGATAAGACTGTAATATTTTATTTATTTTCCCCCTTAGCCCATAATTTTCTAGTTTCGTTAACAGCAGTTTATGTGACACACAGTCAAATGCTTTAGATAGATCTGGAAATAATCCTATAGTATTCTTGCCTATGTCCATATTTGTGAATACTTCATGGATAAATTCTATAATGGCACTAATAGTCGAGTATCCCTTTCTAAATCCATGTTGAAGTCTGCTATTATGCCATTTGCATTTAAGTAACTTATTATTCGTTTTCCATGACTTTTTCATATAATTTAGCAAATATTGATGTTAATAACTGCAATATCTGCACTCTCCAAGAAACTTTCTGAAACAGTTGAGTTTTATAAGACTAAATATGGAGTGGATGTGATTGATGAGATGGCATGATTGTATTCCATTCCTGCTGGTACTCGCAGATGGCCAATGCATGTTTTTTACTACATATTGGACCTAGCTGCCATCAACGCTTGGATAGTGTTTCCAGAATTAACTGGCAAGGAACTTTCACGCCACAGATTCATCCTTCAACTCGCTGATGAACTAAGAGAAGCCTACTTGGGAACTAGACAACATTGTATAGAGAATTAAGGAAATTAAAGCTATTAACAGTGAACCAACAAGATTCTAAAGTAAGAACAAATTAGAAACTAAAAACTTCACTTAACTTAGTAATGTTGCAAGTTTTTTTTTCAAACACTGACTCGAGTTTCAAGTTGACTCCAACTCGTTCTCAAAGCTATACAAACAAATTCATTACCAAAGCTACATTCCTTCATTTTTTTTTCTGAAAACAAAAAACATAAATACTGATATTCATTTTAATTACCAATCTCTGAAGACAAACATTTATAAATACAATCTATAGAAGGTAACTCAAAGTTCATAACATGGTTCCTGTTTTTAAAATAAATTTTTTTTCCCAAACCATTAAATTTATAGGTCCACTTAATTGTTTTAATAATTTAACTTCTGGATTAATTTCATGATTAAATGATCAAAAATAATCTGCCACAGCTGATTTATCAGTTTGTTTATATTTAATATTTCTAAAATGCTCTTTTATTCTGGTTTCTAAATGACGTTTGGTTTTACCAATATAAACCTTATCACAATCTAAACAGCTAAATTGATAAATGCCAGATTTTTTATAATTTGGTATTTTATCTTTTTTAGAAAAATTAAGTAAATTTTGTACATTTAATTTATTTTGAGGGGCCAAATTTATTCCATATTCTTTAAAAATCATTGTAGTTTTCATTGGCCCATGGATGGTAAGTAAACTTTTTAAAAATACAATTATCTTTTATTTTTTGAGGGTAGAAACTTCTTTAAGAGCTTTTTGATACTTAAATTTTTCTATCTTTTTATGTATAAAATCTGTATTAAAACCATTAATTAATTACTGCAGTGTTAATAATGTGTTTATATTCTGTGTCAAATTCTTCTTTATTAAGGGGTATATTTATTAACCTATAAATTAAACTATTGAAAACAGCAAATTTGTGTGCAAAAGGATTAAAACTTTTATTTTTTATGTAATTATCAGTGTGAGTAGATTTTCTGTAAATACCAAAATTCAATTTATTGTTGTGTCTTTTAATGTTTAAGTCCAGAAATGAAAGGCATCAATTATTTTCAGTTTCCAAAGTGCATTGTATAGCTTTATCTTGTAAAGTTAAAAGTTTTAAAGCATCATTTATCTGTTTTTTAGGGACAACAGCAAAAATGTCATCCACATATCTATACCATATTTTAAAAATTAGAGTGAATGATTTTTGAGTTTCAAAAAAGCTCAGGAAAAGATTAGCAAGAAATGGCGAAAGTGGACTACCCATTGCCAAGCCAGAAGTTTGTTGAAAAAATTACCATTAAAACTAAAGAAATTTTGATCTAAACAAAGATTTGTAAGTTTTACAAAATCATCTATTAAATCTTTGTTTAATTCTAAAGAATTTAACCATTTTTTTAAAAAAATCAAAAGCTTTTTTCTAGGAATACTAGGAAATAAAGCAGTTTCATCAAAAGAAACGAGTTTATCATTATCAGACAATACTATGTTGCTAATCTTTTCTACTAATTCAAAAGAATCTTATATATTTAAATGAGCAATTCTTGTATATATATATATATATATATATATATTTATTCTGCACAACTTGGAAATGGCTCTAATGATTTCGATCAAATTTTGTATTCAGATAGGGTTTTGCTTTTTAAGTTCAGCTATATATGTGTAATTCACGAAAAAACGCGATTTTGCATAAAAAATAACGTTTTTTATTCCTCCTTCTACTGTGCAATTCTTGTATATATATTCCCGGTATTTCAGAAACGACTCTAAAGATTTGATTAAAGTTTTGTATACATCCATATTACCTTCACAGTGTTTTCTCTACTCACTTTTAGGTAACACATTCACATCTCTTTTTCTACTCACTCTTCTATAAACAATTTTCCATAAAAAACGTGATTTTGCACAAAGAAACATTTTTATCCCCAATTTTAAAATAAGTCATACCATGTTCTGTATGTTTCAAATAGAAATGCTATTACATTTACACTGTTTTTTCCCCTCACTTTTAGGTAACACATTCACATCTCTTTCTCTACTCACTCTTCTACAAATAAGTCATGCAATTTTCTGTATGCTTGAAATAGAGATACTACATATTACATTCACAGTGGTTTCTCTACTTACTTTTAGCTATCACATTCACACCTCTTTCTCTATTATATTCATACTGTTTTCTCTACTCACTTATAGGTAAGACATTTACATCTCTCTCTACTCACTCTTCTACAAACAAGTCATACAATTTCATCCATGTTTGAAATAGAAATGCTATGTATTACATGCACACTGTTTTCTCTACTTCCTTTTGGGAAACACATTCATAATTGTTTCTCTACTCACTCTTCTAGAAGTAAGTCATACAATTTTGTGCATGTTTGAAATAGAAATTCTGCATGTTACATTCACACTGTTTACTATACTCGTTTTTAGGTAACATATTCACATCTCTTTCTCCACTCACTCTTCAACAAACAATTCATATCACCTATACAACTTGATTGTTTATATATATATATATATCCAACTGTTAAGCTCGAAAACCGCTTAACCGATCACCACGAAATTCGGCACGTATATGTATTTTGTATGGGAAACTTTTTATGGCAACATTTTTACTACACAATATATTACTTTCAAATGGCTTTCTATTCGCATTTCTTTTACATAGCACATTCATTTATCCTCTGTTTGCCCTTCAACATACAATTAATATAATATTCTATGATTGAAATATGAATGCAACGCATTACATTCACATGACTTCCTCTACAAATTCTTCCTTTATGAGGCACTATCAGTCTTCTTTCGCTATTCGCCCTTCAACATAGTATAATTCATACAATTTGATATGTTTGAAAAAGAAATACAATGTATTACATTCATACTATTTTCTCTACTCACTTTGGTTTTACGTAACAATTCACATGTTATTCCCTATCTTTTATCAACTTCATACCTACCAACGCCTATACATATCGTATGTTGGAGAGTGGGTAACTTCCAAAACAGGTTTACCGATTGCCATGAAAAGTGACATCTCTAACTGTTTTCATGGCGAAGGTTTTTATGCAATCCAATTTATCACCCAATGTATTACGTTCACATGTTTTTCCCTACTCCCTTTTCTTTTACCTAACATACTACTCCCTCTTCTACAAACAATCCATATATTTTTCCATACACTTGAAATATAAGTGCAACGTATAACATTTACACGTTTTTCTACTCATTTTTGTTTTGTTAAACACAATCACATTTCTTTCACTACTCCCGCTTCGGCAAACAATTACGAACAATTCATACAATTTTCTATATGATTGAAACAGAAATGCGTAGTTTATTCATATGGCTTTATCAACCAGCTTTTCTTCCTGTAGTATTTGTTATTGTTCAACAGTGCTTTTGATTAGTGTTGCTATGGCGTTTTAAGAAAAAATATAAAGAAATAGTTAAAAAAAAGTAAAGTAATCACAATTGATGTCAGGAGTGCACCGAAAAACACGATATGGAACAGTTGATGAAACAAATGTTAGCCAAGATGGACATAATGGGAAATGAAATGAATTCCGGAATGCAACAGAGGAAACAAATATGAAAACCGAATTGGATTTGGTTTGGTTTGGTTTGGTTTAAGGGCGCTCAACTTCTAGGTCATCAGCGCCCTTAAGAGATTCATGGCAATAGCCAAATATAAATTTCACTCAAAAAATAAAAATACTAGCAACAACAAAGATATACAACGGTAAAAAAACAGTGGCAATAGCCAAATATGAAACAAGGTGATAAATATGTCCAAAAGCAGAAACAGATCATTAAAATCTTAAATCCTCAAATTTATATTGCACTCCGCAATAATACAGTTCAAAAGTATTGGGAAGCACGAATGCTAATGGCTTCATTGCCAGATGCAAGGCACTAGAAAACAACAACAACAACATATTGCACTCCACTAAAAAAATAAAAAACTCTATCAACCGCTGTTTTGTCGTCAGCTAAGACCTCTGCAAGTCTGGCAGGCAGCTGCAGAGAGTCCCGAAGGTATGATAGAGAGCAACACTCCAGCAGCACGTGGCGAACCGACAAAAGCTTGTCACACAGCGGACATATAGGAGCACGGTCCCTTTTAAATAGGTAACCATGTGAAAAATTGCAGTGCCCTATTCTTAATCGAGCCAAACTAACCTCCTCGCGGCGAGATGTGCGACAGGAAGTTACCCAGTTTATCGGAAGTTCTTTCACTTCTCTAAGCTTATTACCGCGGAGAGCTGACCACTCGTCGTGCCAGGACGACAGCACCGCTCTCCGCACTTCAAGCCTAAAGTCTTCCGAAGTAACACGTGAGATGGTAATACTGGGTTCTGTAGTTGCCGTCTTTGCTGCTAAATCTGCCATCTCATTCCCCGGCAAATCTACGTGTCCAGAAATCCATGCACACACCACATCAACGCCAGAAGCGTGTAAAACATGGAGGGCATCCTGGATACGTTGTACAATAGGGTGGGGGTTGTACAATTGACAAAGGCTCTGCAGTGCACTAAGGGAATCGCTCAAAATCAGGCAGTCACCTAATTTACGACGGCAAACATGCAAAACGGCTCGATAAATTGCATGAAGCTCTGCAGTAAAAATGGAAGTGGCATTTGGAAAACCGAATGTATATGGTTCGGTTTCATAAACATATGCACATCCAACACCGTTGGTGCTCTTTGACCCATCGGTGTAAATATATCGACGGTCAGTGTAGCCTGACAAAAATTCTAAGAAACACGTGCGGATACTTGAAATAGGCATCGTGGACTTCTGGTGTACTGTCATCCCAAGATCTACATGGGGCGTGCCAGATAGCCAAGGGGGGTAAAGCCTCTCGCCCTTGGCGAACATCCTAGGTAGTTCCACTCCAAGCTTCATTAGAAGGTCTTGGAAACGGAAACCCGCTGGCTAAGGACTAAGGGTGCTATTCCTATATCGTTCTCTTAGCGTGGTGGTGAAAAAGGAATAGAACGTTGGGTGCTTAGGCATACATCTAAGCGCACAACCATAATTTGCCAAGATAATCTCACGCTGATATTGCAGAGGTTTTGCGGACTCGGCGTAAAGGCTCACCACTGGGCTTGTTGGAAAAGCTCCTGTTGCAATGCGGATGCCCCTATTATGGACCACGCCTAATCTTCCCCACACAGATGGTCGTGCTGACGAATAGACGATACACCCACAGTCTAGCTTGGATCGGATGAGTGCACGATATATTCGCAACAAAACTGTCCGATCCGCTCCCCACGATTTGCCATTCAGTACTCGCATGATATTTAGGGAACGGTCACATCGTGCTCTTAACTGTGCAATACGCGACGACCAACTAAGCTTCCTGTCCAAGATCAAACCCAGGAAGCACGTCTCTTCTGCGATGGGAAGTAAATCTGGACCGAAACGGAGCGATGGTAATAATCGTCTCCTACGGCGCCAGAAATTAACGCAGATTGACTTCTCAGTTGAGAAACGGAAGTCGTTTTTAACGCTCCATTCTCTAAGGTTGTCCAAACATTGCTGCAGGCGCCGTTGTAAGAACGCCGTGCGCTGAGAAGTGCAATAGACAGCGAAGTCGTCTACGAATAGGCATGACGAAACCCCAGGTGGAACACATTTCCAGATGGAGTTAATTGCTACAGCAAAGAGCGTGACACTTAGCACCGAACCCTAAGGTACTAAGGATTGTGAGATGCTGCGTCAAATCATTCACTGAGTCGTGCTCGTTGTACGTAAAGACAGCAAGCTGGGTGTAAAGGTTCCAGTTGGCATGGTCCAAGCGCCATCTGGGCATACGTGTGGAATATGTAGGTTGCGTCAAGAGACTAATAAGACATGGGAAGTGGTCACTAGAGTGTAAATCAGAGATGACATTCCATTGTAAGGAGACTGCCAACTGAGGTGAACAAACTGCAAGTTCAAGATGTGAGAAGCTGTTGTGAGAGTCCGAAATGAATGTAGGCTCTCCAGTGTTGAGGAGAGCTAGGTTGTGACTGTCCATGAAATCGGCAATGAGCGTACCTCTCACACAAGCGCGACTTGAACCCCAAAGTGGATGGTGCACATTGAAATCTCCCACCAACAGAAACGGTGTTGGCAACTGGGAAACTAGATCGTCTAAATCAATGTGCGAGAAGTCATGGGACGGAGGCAAATATAGATTACAGATGGTGAAATGGATGTCCGGCAGTAGAATCCTTATTGTAACTGATTGGATATCAGACTGTATTGGTACAGATTGCATATATATGTCATCTCTCCCAAGTATCATAGCGCCGCCATGTGCCGGAACACCCTCTTCTGGTGTAACATCACACCGTACTGGGGTGTATCGCCTTAGATGGAAAGCGTCTTGAGGACGCAGATTAGTCTCTTGCAAACATGCGACCAGAGGTTCCTTTTCTTTGAGCAAAAGCTCAAGTTCTGGTCTTTGGGTTCGAATTCCACGTATATTCCATTGTATGATAGTCATATTGCATTGTGAATGGGATAGGTAATTCCAAGGTAACTCTTCATTACTTTGGAGTAGGCGGTTGTCGAACTAATTTCGCCCTTTTCTTCTCTCTTGGGCTTATAGTTTTGTCAGACGCTTTTTCGCGCCTCTTTTCCACTGGGGGTCTCCCGGTGTGGGCAGATTCTAGCTCCATGTCCTCTGCCGAGGACGTCCGTGTTCCCATAGAGAATTTCGGTTCGAGATCTTCGAACCGATTTGACACGGAGACCGGCGAAGCTGACATACGCCGGTCTGTAGCCATACCAGAGGATTCCTCTGAAGAGGATCTCCTAGGAGATGACTTTGGATTTTTCTTTCCCTTTGATGTTTTGGGAGAAACCTTACTCTCTTTGAGGAAATCAGATCTTTTGTACTGCGTCTTAAACTTGATCGGTGAAGCATCGTATGCAATGGGTCTACTTGTCGAGGTTGGCTTCTTTGTTGGTGACCTTCCTGATCTGCTGGATTGAACTGCGGTGCTTGTAGATGCTGTAGCGGACTTAGGTGATGTCAAACGCTTTAGATGTGACCTAGCTACGAGAACATTATCTGATATTGTTGCCCCGTTTATATCGCTAGTTTGAGTTGCGATTTCCCGACGTGGTACTAGTTTAGCCGTGACCGAGCTATAGGTACCGGAGTTCGGGATAGCGGGCTGGCGCAAACGTAAGAGCTTTCGGGCTTCTGAGAAGGAGACCTTCTCTCTAACCCGGATCTCCTGTATAGCTCTTTCCTCCATATAACGGGGACATTCTCGGGAGTTTGCTGGATGTTCTCCCCAGCAGTTAGTACAACTGGGAGGTGAGGTACAGTCATCGTCATGGGTGATGTCTCCACAGTTTACGCAGGTAGCTCTACCACTGCACGTGTCACTTGTATGACCAAAGCGCTGGCATTTATAACATCTAAGTGGGCTCGGAATATAAGGTCTTACTTCAATGACCTCGTACCCAGCCTTTATCCTTTGCGGGAGATCTACCCGATCAAAGGTAAGGAAAAGGGTACGGGCAGGCAGATGTTCGCCGCCATATTTTCTCTGAACCCGATAAACAGATATCACACCTTGATCTGCTAGGTTCTCCTTAATTTCATCATTGGACATATCGTCCAATGCGCGTGTGTTCACAACACCGCGAGAGGAGTTCAACGTTTTGTGCATCTCTACACGCACCGGATAGCTGGCTAACATGTTGGGTTTTACAATAGTAGCTGCCTGTGCTGCTGAAATAGATTCAACAAGTAGCGTGCCGTTTCGAGATCTTGTGCAGTTCTTCACTGGGCCAGCTATCTTATCGAGACCCTTCTGTATCACGAAAGGATTCACCGATCTAAATGTTTTACCTTGCTCTGTTCTTGTTATCACTAAGTAGCGAGGACCATTCAACTCTGCTACTTCCTTTTCACTGACTTGGCATGTTTTGTTTTTTGAGTTTTAAAAGAACCCATGGCGATGATATCCTCCACCATTGCAAATGTCTCCGATGGCATGCTCACATCCTGGGCGCCACCCTGGCTTAGGTGAGAGTCCTGGCCTGGACCTTGCTCACCCTAGGGTCTCACCTCCCAATGTATAGACAGAGGGACCCAATCGCCTTCAGGAGTGCATCAGCTCATGCAATGGCCCCTCCCTGGGACTGACCTTTATCAGCGGATACGCACTCAGATCCTACATGATAACCAGGGGCTGGGACTTACGCGATTACCCAGTCACCCCTTGCGTCACCCCATCTTCCTACAACACGTGCGTAGGTTATCCATCAGACTGTGTACAGGGAGGTAACAGGTGGGAGGTCAAACACTAAAGTGGACCTAAGTTGATTGGGCGTTTGGCAGGTGCCCTCTCACCTCTTGGAGGAACCCAATCTAGAGTATGGCTCGGGGGCCCGGGTATGCCAAACTACCGTAGTAGGAGCCCCTGGGGGAGTTTGATTTCGGAGTCCTCTTCTCCTAGATGAGTCGTCGACCAAGACTAACGAGCCTCATCTACCCGTTTGGAATGTTCTTTGCTTCCCCTCACCTCTTGCCTACCAGTAGTCAAAACAACACTTAGTATGCCGTCTGGATCGGGTACTGAGCCCCTCCGCCACGACAAGGTGACACTCCTTCAGAGGGGACCGAATTGGAAGAATGTAAACTACGGAATAGAAAATATAGGAACAAAAATGGACAAAATGCAAACAAAAATGGAAGGCAAATTGAAAATGTAAACTCCAAAACAGAAAAGATGAAGACGGGAATGTCTAATATGAAGATAGATCTATCGGAGAATACTAACGAGCGACTGGCCAGGGTAAAGGAAGCCATGGAAGAACTCGACCGAAAGATGAAGGACCTTGGCAAATGTGTTAACGCCCTGCAGTCAATCGCAGCAGCAAGGAACTGAACTCCATAATGAAACAAATGCTCAACGAAAACCTCAAAGTGGGTGGATAACTATGGGGGAGGTCTGCGTTCAGCAGTAGATGTTTTACAGCTGAAATGATGATGCTTATGAAATATTTGTATCTCGGAAATGACTCTTCACAATTGCGACTAAAATTGTTATTTAGTTAACATTTTGATTTTCAGTTTATCTAAATAAGTATCTTCTCCCACAAAAAACAGGATTTCACAAAAAATGAGTCGAAAAATGCCGAGCAAAGCTCGGTTGCCCAGGTTATGACCTGTTATGGCAAGTAATGTGTCCTCTAACTGGTAATCAGAAGACAAGGTCAGTGAATTTATCTTGATAATTCTCCCGGTCAGGTCGGTGAGACCCATAAACCAACGACAGGTGTGGTCCTACAGATATTCTGTAGGGTTGTGAGAGAGCAATGTAACTGCCAAAACATAAAAATATGGTGCCATAACAGGTCAGCATGTTAGGGGTTAAGAGTTTATAGAAAAATGAGAGAAATGGAAAGGTTGGAAAAATTAAGACTCCCTAGCCCTCGGGAATCCCAATAGCATCGGGGTTGGAAGAGAACAAGATATGACCAAGATAAGGTCATAAGGCCAGATAGAAAAGCTATAGTGAGGAGCAAAACATCAGTAGGTGGAAGTAATGTGCTCAGCTTGGGTACCTTGTGGTCACCATTCACATATACCCTAGACTGGGACCTCTGAGGGAATGTGTTCAGAATCTTGTGTACAAGATGCCAGTTAATAGGAAGAGAAGCTATTGGCCAGGATCTTTATAGCACATGATACTATTAGTGATATGCCAGGTATTTTTTAAATAACTCAGCAATCATTACTACATTGGTATCAACTATACTCCAAAGTGCAAGGTTGGTACTTTGAAAATCATTTATAAATACTTATGTATTTGAGAGGTAGAACTGGAACTTAAAAATTCAATGCCACAACTGGGATTTGAACCACAGACCTTTCGCTTACCAGGCAGCTGCTCTAGCCATTGAGCTATTGTGACAAACTGCCAGAATGGCATGAAATTCTCAAACCAGTTCATATTTATTTATGTATTTGTTCAATCCAATTTTTGTTCTTATTTTAGTTATGTTTGAAGACTGTAATGGTGGAGAACCTTGGATGCACAATGGTAGTATCTGCACATGTGTTTGACAATAACAGGTAGGTACTCTAGATCGGTTAAGGGGTTTGACCTGCTTCAGAGCACATGGGTTTAGTGTCACATAATTAAATCAAGGTTTAAAAGAGAATTATGGATTTTTGTAGATAGATATGTAGAGTTCAGAACATGTAACATTACTACACTCACTGCAAGTATATTGATCTATTTATACAGATACATTAGAATGCATTTAAATACCAAATCCACCACATGCCATTATTTTATTTATAACCTTTTGCTGTAAACATTATAATTTATTTTATTGATTCTTTTTCCAATTATGTATTAACTATTATTGTTTATCAGTGACACAACAGGTATTACAGCACCTACAAGACAGCTCCTCTGTGAAGCTTTCCAGTGGCATAATAAGGAACTACGAGTAAATAGCTCATATTGAGCTCTCAGGAAATTTATTTGGGGGGGGGGGGGAGAGGAAAGAGGAAAGACTTATGCTAGGGACTCCAGGGTAAGCACACAGTAATTCTGAGTTGATAAGGAGTAGTTGGAGATCATTGGGTTTTAGCTACACTGATGTTTCAGGTACACACTTGCCTGTCACTTCACAGTTGCAGCCTTCGCTATCACATGTCTCTGCTTATAAAAAGGAATCCCTCAGGTTATGCTTTGTGGTTTAGGGCCCTCAGTAAATTTCCCTATAGTTGTGGGTAATTATGTGTATACCTTGTGTAACAAAGGAATACTGTATATGTGCACTAAATTGCAATTCTGGGCCAAAAATCTTTAATGTAATAAATGAGTCATCACACCAATGCTCAATAAAGTGTGTGTAATTTCACAACTAAATTCAGTCTTTGTGTTTTGTTTAAAACCTCTGTTATGATGGAACCTACTAAATGAAGAGGATAACATTACATATCTGCTAAAAACTTTACTATTGATTCTTTTTCCAATTATTTATTAACTTTTATTGCTTATCAGTGACACAACAGGTATTACAGCACCTACAAGACAGCTCCTCTGTGAAGCTTTCCAGGGGCATTATAAGGAACTAAATAGCTGATATTGAGCTCTCAGGAATTTTTTTTTTTTTTTTTTTTTTTTTTTTTTTTTTTTTTTTGGGGGGGGGTGGGGGGGGGGTAGGAGGAAAGACTTATGCAAGGGACTCCAGGGTAAGCATACAGTAATCCTGAGTTAATAAGAAGTAGTTGGAGATCATTGGATTAATAAAGTGTGTGTAATTTCACAACTAAATTCAGTCTTTGTGTCTTTTTTAAAACTTCTGTTATGAGGGAACCTACTAAATGAAGAGGATAACATTGCATATCTGCTAAAAACTCTGTTATGTAAAAAATACTGAAATTAGCGAATCTTGAAATAGATGCAAAGTTATCTTGAGTTAACAAGTACTGGTTTAAGTACATAATGTTGCCTTATTACAGTCTTTGAGGCAACCCAGCACCCCTTTAAAGTGACTTCACTTTCTGGATATACCTACATCTATAGCTATCATATGTGCTACCTGGCTAAGCCATGAAGTGTATCAGAAGTAATGTGAAACTGCCCAGATGTTTACGCAAGGTTGTCACACAAACATGGCTAGATGGTGTGTGTACACTCTGTTCAGATGCAATCATATCTTTAGAACAGCAACATCTCATATATCGGCAGGAGCGAAAGATCAGCTAATTGTGTTTTCTCACTATGCCAAGTTACTATTATTTAACTCTTTTAATTAAAAAGATAAGAAGCGATCATAGCACTCGAAAGCCAAGGTCAATATGCTTCAACACTTTGCCAAGTAACTGTGCCTGCCTCTGTAGTGTGATGGTTAGCGTGTCTGCCTCAATGTTCAGGAGGTCGCGAATCTTGCTTATGGTAAGTTATCTGGGTAAGGTTTTTTTCGAGGCTTTCCCTTATCCTGAGAAGATGAATGTCGGGTGACTTAAAGCTCCATGGATCTTGGGCTCATTTGAGCATCATTTCAACCATTTCATTCATTCACCATCCAATGTGACATTATGTTGGAGGACATTAATTTTAAAACAAAAAAAAGAATGTTGTTGTTGTTAGCTAATGCTGGATTTCTGACAATGAAGTCATTAATCCTCTTGCTCTCCAATATTTTTCACTGATGATATTGAAGAGAGCAATAGCAGTAATAGTAACCGCTTTTTAGAGAGCACCATATTTTTATGTTTTGGTGGTCACATCGCTTTCTCACAACCCCCAGAATGTATGGAGGACCACACCTGTCGTTGGTTTACGGGTCTCACCGACCTGACCGGGAGAATTATCAAAATAAATTCACTGACCATACCCTCTGATTACCAATCAGAGGACGTATTACATGCCATGACAGGTCAGCATGTTAGGGGTTAAGATTTTATAGAGAAATGGAGAGGTTGGAAAAATAAAGACTCCCTAGCCCTCTGGAACCCTAATAACATCGGGGTCAGAAGAGAACAAGAGGTGACCAAGGTAAGGTCAGATAGAAAAGTTACAGTGAGAAGCAAAACACCAGTAAGTGGAAGTAATGTTCTGCTCAGCTTGGGTACCTTGTGGTCGCTATTCACATATCCCCTAGACGGAGACCCCTGAGTCAATATTTTATAAACTATGTAGAACTCACCAAACTATACACAGAATAAAATTTCTTCCAGTTCCAAAGAAATTATTTCCGTCAAACTCCAGGTTTAGCAATGGGCAACCCTCTCTCACCCTTCTTGGCAGTTATTTACATGAACACATTAGAAATAGGGATCACCAAAAGTTTCCCATGGATGTTCAAACTTTGGCAGCAGTACATAGGTGACATATTTACAATAGTCCCAAAGAAAACACATCGGTGATGCTCTAAAACTCCTAAATATATATATATATATATATGGTGGAAGCCAAATAATTTATCTGACCGAAGGAGGTGAGAGAGTGGATGTGCACAAAAAGTGTAGAATACTTTAAAACACAATTTACTTCAAACACCTTTATTGTGGCTTAAACCATTACAGAGATATTAACTTTTAATAGTTTGAAGTGTTTAACATTTCCTCATTCTTTTTGAGTCCTATGGACATTTAACTGCTTATTATGGTTGCAAGGAAAGCATATGTAAGGTCAGCATATAGTGTCCAGTTGTTAAACATTTGATTATCACTATTCCCTTTGTCTCTAAAATGAAATGAGTAATGTAGCTATTGCTGTAAAGATTTATCTCCATTCAATTGAAGTACATAAAAATATTCATAAGAATAATTTGTACACCTACTTACAAACAATAGATGGTAGATGTTTTTGTATGTACCTTGTGCATGACATCTAAGTTCATTTGAAGTTTTGGAACAATTACTCAAAACCAATGATATTCTAAAACAAGAACAAACCAGAAACTAAAAGCTTCACGTATCTCAACAACATTGCAAGACTCTCACAGCCGACATGCACCAAGTTGCAATCCAACTCATTTACAACTTATTTTGTATAGCTTTGAAAATAAGTTGGATCACAACCCGAAACGTGTCAGCTGTGAAAATCCTGCAATACTACCAAGATAAGGAAAGCCTTCATTGTCCAATCTGTGCCTATTTTAGATTCCATTCCTTCACTGTAAATAGCTTCAATATTTCCTTAATTAAATCAATGATATTCACTTGCTGTGCAGTGGTTTTCAATCTTTGAGTAGGTATTACCTTGTACTATTACATTAAATTCAAACACACACACACCCACTCGCCCACACCCACACATGCATACACACTCTCACTCATTCTTCCAGATTATAGAAGGAAGGGGAATAATCCTATTTGAAGAAACATTTCCACTCTCCAGCCAGGAATCAAACCCAGGACCTCTGGATTTGAAGATTAACATTCTAAGCACCAGATCACAGAGTTAGTCTATACATGTATTGTACACTGCCATATCATGTTATGTGACCAGTAGTGTCTGTAGTGTGATGATTGTGCCAGCCAGCCAGCCAGCCAGCCAGCCTATGTTTAAATAGTAACTCCAACTATCGTATCCTGAGTTGGGATTATTGTCAATTGCGTGTATTACTTAAACTTTTACAATAAAATGCAACATGGACGCAAAAACCGGTGTTGTTTCAGCTAATAGGTACATAATCTTAACCAATAAATGAAAGTTGTATCTGAGTCTTCCGGGGAAGGCCTCATCTTCCCCACAATGAATGTTAACATTTCGCCCTCTATGTTGGGCTTCTTCAGGTATATCCCCATGTCCAGCTGGATTCAGAGAGCTCTACTCTACAAATAAACAAGTCTTACTTCTCAGTCAAGAAATCAAAGACTGCTTCAATAGAAAAGAAGATAATATATCAGTTTTTATTGATTTCCAAAGTGCATATGATTCTATATGCAGAACAAAACTGCTAAAGAAACTAAAAAAAATAGGGATACAAGGTCCAATGTTTTCATGGCTATGTCATTTCCTAACACAATGCTTTATTGCTACCAGATACGGAAGAAATATATCTAAATACAAACAAGTACACCATAGCTTACCACAAGGTGCAGTGCTCAGCACTACACTTTTTAATATATTTATTAATGATCTGTCACACCAAATATAAGAATCAGGCATGAAGTGTACACTATTTGCTGATGACTTAGTAATGTGGACTTCAAAACCAAAAAAATGAAAGTACAGAACTAGAAAAATCCATGCAACAATCCTTAATCAACCTACAAAAGTGGACCAAAGAAAATTTGACGACTGTTAATACAACAAAATCAAACTACCAAATCTTTTCGCTAAGAAAAAAACCACTAAAAATAAACCTAAATTTTGAGGGTCGACAATTACCAGAAACAAAGGAAGCAAAGTATTTAGGAGTTACATTCGACACCAAACTTACATGGACCAAACAAATAGAAAATGTAATACAGAGAGCAGAGAGGTGTCTCTCTCTGTTAAAACGTCTAACAGGAATGAAGTGGGGATGTTCCAGAGCAACTCTTAACACAACATACAATGTATATATAAAGCCATTATTTACTTACTGCAGTGAAGTTCTTGTAACAGCAAACACAAAAAAAAATTCAAATCTTTCAAAACCAAAGTCTGAGATTAATTACAGGTGCTATCAAAACCACACCACACTAGCTATGGAAATATTAATCAACCAATACCCCATTGAATATGAAATAGAAAAATCTGATGTGTTGCACTCACATGACTTTCTCTGCTCTTGGACTAACTATTCTTATAATCTCATATTCCTATATCTTCTGTGTTAGTCAAGTTAAACACTTCCAGAAATTATTTTACTGGTTATTTCCTTGTAGGTGCAAGGGGAATATGAGAGTACAGCAGCCTTTGAGCCTTCTAAAGCTTTCAAATTCTGTTGTCTTTGCATGGTTAACATATAAACCGAAGAATACCAATGTTACATTTGACAGGAGTATAAGTTGTCCAAAAGTTACACAAATAACAAGGAATATCTCCAAAATGGGTTACTCTACAAAAAAATTATTTAGACATAAATTGTGTATTTTATCAAGATCTACATTTTTACTTTCTCTACTGGTAAGTAGGGGAAGTATTGTATTCCACCCAAAAATTCAATGTTGAGATTTCACCGGAAATATATGTTTTGAGACCCCCTGAATCCAAAAAAGGCATTCTTAGAAAAAGGTCCTGTGCGTATCTGTGTGTCTGTGTGTCTGTGGACAGTATAACTCAAAAAGGAAAAGTCGGTTAAAAACCAAAGTTGGTATTTAAGTTTAATGTCTTTTAAGGATGCGTCACAAAGATTTTAAAGAAAATAGCCCCACCCTGAACTACCCTTTACATGGAATATTTTTCTAAAATTTTGATTTTCTTGAAAATGACTAACAATTTTGATTAAAATGTCATATGTATGAGATTTTTTATGACAAATGAAATGTATATTTGAATTTTCTGGCTCTAGCCCATGTAGTCATATTTACTCTGGACGACTTTTGCATAACTGGTAAACCATTAGAGATAGACCAAATCATACTATACTAAACATGTTGTTGTTTTCTAGTGCCTTGCATCTGGCAATGAAGCCATTAGCATTCGTGCTTTCCAATACTTTTGAACTTTAGTTTCTTCTGATCTTAATGCTTCACAGGTCTTCAAGTGGTCTTCGTTCATTTCTGCTGGATCGTTACACAGGACACATATTGGTGAAGCTGAGATACAAACTGTAGTTTCTTCTGATCTTAATGCTTCACAGGTCTTCAAGGTCTTCAAGTGGTCTTCGTTCATTTCTGCTGGATCGTTACACAGGACACATATTGGTGGAGCTGAGATACTAAAAATGTAGATTTTGCTAAAATACACAATTTATGTGCCCATAAATTTTTTTGTAAGGTGAACCATTTTCGAGATATTCCTCGTTATGTGTGCGAGTTTTGGAAAACTCATAACTCGCAAAATGGATCATCATTGTTAATTCTTTTAATATTTCAAGTGTGCAAAGACCACAGAATCTTAAAGCTTTAAAATATTTGACTATCGCACAAAGCCTACTGTATTCTAACATTCCCCTTGCACCTACAAGGAAATAACCAATAAGATAATTTGTGCAAATGTTTATGTTAACTAATATGAAGAAGATATAGGAATAAGAGTTTGTATTGTAAGAAGGTTAGTACAAGAGTAGAGAAAGTCATGTGAGTACAGCATATCAGATTTTTTTTGCATAGTAAGGCTTTGTCTATCTCTTACAGTTTATGAGTTATTCAAAAGTCATCCAGAGTAAACCAGACTACATAGCCTATAGCCAGAAAATTCAAACTATACATTTCATTTGTCATCAGAATACCTTAAACGTATGTCATTTTAATAAAAATCATTACAGCCATTTTCAAGAAAATCAAAATGTTTGAAAAATTTTCCATGTAAAGAGTAGTTTAGACGAGGCTATTTTCTTCAAAATTTTGGTGTCACATCCCTGAAAGACATTAAACTTTTAACTGACTTCCCTTTTGAGTTATCCTGTCCACAGTCTGACAGACTGACAGATACACAAACTAGCGCACACACACACACACACACACACACACACACACACACACACACACACAGACACACACACACACACACACACACACACACACACACAGACACACACTCACAGACCACACACACATGGACCTTTTTCTAAAAATGCCTTTTTTTTAATCAGGGGTTTCAAAACATATTTCTGGTGAAATCTTGACATCAAATTTTTGGGTTGAATAAAATCCTGATCTTCTGATGGTGTCAACTGACATAATTGACAATACAAAAAGAGAAAGAATAGAAGTCCCCAGTTCAGGCCACAGAATCACCATAAACTCCATAGGAGGTCTAATAACTAAAAGTTGTTGTTGTTGTTTTCTAGTGCCTTGCATCTGGCAATGAAGCCATTAGCATTAATAACTAAAAGTAATAAACCAAAAATTAGACCTTCTTGGAATTTTAGAAAAGCAGACTGGTCCAATTTCCAAAATGAGGTAGAAGAGAAGTGTAATATGCTGTTAGAATCAGAGATCAAGTCAACAGATGAAATAAATAAAAAAATGTGTGAAATATAATTGACAGCAGCCAAAACACATATCCCCAAAGGAAAGTTAAAGAAATATAGCTACTTTTGGTCTCCATCTCTAGGTTAAAACACGAAAGAAATATAGCAAGAGCCAAAGTCGAAGGAACCAAATGTCCAGAAGATGTACAAAACTGGAAAAGAAAAGCAGCCATTTTTAAGAAAGAATTAATTGCAGCAAAGAAGGCCAGTTTCACAAATTTTGTAAAACATATGGACTATAGGATAGATGGAAATAAAATATACAAATTCCCTAATAAAACAAAATTATCAAAAAATATAACTGAACCATTAAAATATAATAAGGAAAGCTTAACTACAGGTAGGGAAATAGCAGAATCCCTTATCAAGTTTTATGCTCAGTCACAAAGAATACCCCTAGCAGATAAAAAACAATATAAAGCTATCCAAAAACTATCAGACAAACTAATAAGCCAAAAGATATACAAAATGATATTTTTAATCAGGATTTTAACAAAACAGAACTGGATCTAGCAATAGAACAGTTATGGAACAATAAATCTCCAGGACCTGACAAGATCCACTCAGAGTTTATTAATTGAGGAGCATTTTTTCAAAACTCAATAGATGCAAAATTTTACGAAATTGAGCTATATATAGTATCAGCATAATTTTCACCTTCTGTATCGTTCTGTGAAATGAGATTTTTTAAAACTCTATTCGTGTCCTATGTAGAAGGTAGGGAATATTGGCAGTTTTTTCAAAACTTGATAGATGTACTTGCTCAGTTAAAGAAAGGTTGATAGATGCAATTTTATGGTTTTATTGTCCAGAGTGTAACAACCTGAATTCTATGAAATTTATGCTGGTATTGACTGCCATCTCACTGTTGCAATTCTTGGAATTCTCAATCATTTCTCCAAGCTTTGTACACTGCTGCATCATTGGCAATAACTGCGAACTCTGGTTGTGTGCTTGGATTTCCAATGCATTTCTGCAAGCTTTCATTTTTGTTCCATTTATATCCCGCCTTTAACTGCAGAGGTAATATATTCCTGTTGAAAATGGTGTTATTCGTTTAACAGTGGGTTTTTTGGTCTTTGGGGTATTTATATGTTGAATTCACGCACACATTCACACTTTCATTCATACTTCCAGACTCAGGAAAGGATGACAAATAATCTTGGCTGGAGAAAAATTCCTACCCTCTGCCAGGAATCAAACCCGGGACCCCTTGCACAGCAGGCAGGTGCTTCTGCAAGCTTTGTTATACTTACATGGCACTTTTATTCTTAGTTGAGACCTGTACAATGGACAGGAGCTCAGATTGTGAAACTGTACCAGTCGTAGAAAGCGCAGGAGGTAGGAATTGTAAAAACAAGGAAAGGAAATCAAAATGCAAGTCAAGGAAAGCTCATACTCCAGCAATTACATGTTTACATGGTCTCGAGTGCACTCCATGAAATCCTAAAAGTAAAGGACATAAGCACTGTGATGCAGCTGATTGGACCTATAATGATTTAAGTGGATTTCACCAACACCTTTTCATGCTCAACAAAATAGATCAAGATAAATTCCTCATGAAATATATGAGTATTAAATCTCTGAATCACAGAGTGGTGAATAAAGAAGCTGCAAATAGAAAGCAGACTGTTAGCATTAAATACAGTGTGAGAAGTTATGATGGCTGAGTATTGTCAGTATGTGCTGCAAGCTTCCAAGGAATCACAGGGGTGTAAAAAGTTAGATTATCTCTCCTATCTAGAAAATTTCACTTATCTCGGAATGCGCCAAAGGTAATCAGAGGAGGTGACAGAACAGGAATATTACAGAAGGGCATTACTGCTGCTATAAAGCAAGACATTAATAAGTACAGATGTAGAGAAAGCCACTATGGAAGAGAAAAATCAAGGAGAGGATATTTACCTCCAGAACTTAATATCAGAAAAATGTGGACCAACTTATGCAATGAAAGAAGATTAAGAAATCTACCAGTCTACTCATTGTCAATATATAAATTCATATTTTACAACTTCTTTAATCTTTCATTCTGTACACCACACAGTGACACATGCTCAACCTGCAAAATGGGACTGATGAAGATTAAGGCAGAGGCAGATATGGAAAAGAGAAACAAACTAAGAACCATGTACAGACTGCACAAGCACTAATAAAGGTTAAAGCTTACTTATTCATATTGTGTGAAATGTCTTTGCGTGTATTCAATATGTTTTTTATTTAAATAAAACAAAATATATTGTTATTGTGAATGTAGCAGTACTTAGTTTCTAAGTTTACACCTAATAAAATAATCCTTATAAACATTAACATGTTGGTTGTATAGTACATAATGTATTAAAAAACGGTGAAATTAATTAAACAATAATAAGTACGTAAATGAAGAGCAACAAAAACGATAAATGACAAAAATAACAATACTTCATGTGTTAATTTCTCACTCATGCAGAAAAGCTAATCAGCATCTATCGGTTTTTGAAAAAACTCTGCATTTTCAAACCCCAAATTTGGACTAGTTAAACTATGCTATTTGTTTCTTTTCACATTCAATGAGACAATATCAGGAAGGAGAATTGAATGGTTAATATAGTTGCTGTGCTAACCAAATAGTATTGCCAATAAATAGGAAAAACCGTTTTTCTCAGAAACACATTTTGTGCATCTATTGAGTTTTGAAAAAACGCTCCTCAATTACCTTGACAGGAAAGATAAAGTAATTCTGCTTCAACTGTATAATACATGTTGGAGAATGACTGTACCATAAGATTTAAAGCTTTCACGGCGTGCGTTATTTATTACAGCTTCACGGGTGATCAGTCGTGTGAGGTTTAAAAACATTGAGCTTTCGGTCATAAAGTTTACAATGGCCGAAAGCTCAATGTTTTTAAACCTCACATAGCTGATCACCTGAGAAACTGTAATAAATGACTGTATCTTCTGACTGGAAAAAAGCCATTATCGTCCCTATTCTAAAGAAAAAAAAAAACCCTCAAACATTATTATTAGTTTCAGCCTATCTTTGACCAGTGTTATTGCAAAAGTGATGGAAAGAATGGTAGCATCTAGCCTTAACTGGTTCCTAAAATATTACAACTTAATAGTTCACAGACCGGCTTCAGACAGAATCATAGTACAAGCGAAAATGTACTTCTACTAAGCCAAGACATCAAGGAAGCTTTCAATAGAAAGGAGGATACCTTAGCAGTATTCATTGAGTTTAAATCAGCATATGACTCAGTCTGGAGAAACAAATTAATTGAGAAGTTGCAATCAATAGGTGTGAAAGGTAACATGCTTAAATGGATGACTCAGTTTATTTCATAAAGATTTTGTGCCACAAAATGTAAAACATACATTTCCAAATATAAACAAACACACTGAGAAGTTCCATATAAGTAACCTTCCATCAATAACAAAAACTTTAGAAACAAAAATTGCTCTATTTTCTGACAATGTAGCCATTTGGACTTCAGGCTCCCTAAAAAAACCTGAATTAATTAAAGACAGAATAGAAACAGTCCTAAATAAAGTACATGAATGGAGCTCCAAAAA
Organism: Tenodera sinensis; assembly: GCA_030765045.1. Taxonomy (NCBI): domain Eukaryota; kingdom Metazoa; phylum Arthropoda; class Insecta; order Mantodea; family Mantidae; genus Tenodera; species Tenodera sinensis. The sequence goes on along the minus strand of CM060974.1, from coordinate 55,653,734 downwards.
CCTCATGACTATCAATGCGGAAAAAGAAATTATGACTATCTGCTTTTCTTAGAAGTTTGAAAACAGTGTTGTTATATTCAATTTAATTTAAAAGGTGAGTCAATTAATAACACTAAACAACACTTACATTTATAATTTTCCGGAACGCATTTTGGAGGTTAACTTTCCTCCATTATCAACTGGACAATAGCTGGGTTTCCATGGTGCAGATGGTGATGCTTCTTTTGATGTTTCTTCTGGTAATGGTTCAAGGAACTTGCTGAAAATATCTTTCTGGGGAATGTCGAAATTAAACACTCGGTTTCCATTTTTTAAAATGAAGACTTGTTCCCATGTGGACAGCTCTTGTTAGTGTTATTAATTGACTCACCTTTTAAATTAAAAACAAATTATGAATTGGAGAGGTAAAACTGGAACTTAAAAATTCAATGCCACACCTCTCAAACATTGTCCACACACGGCTTGTGTGTTTAAAAACACCAACAGTAAGTTTGTTGGCATAAATAAATAAAAATTATGAATTATTTACACTAAAATTCATACCAGTGAATATTGTCACCGCGCCCGATGCATCTAATTGCCGACAACAGCAGTGTCACCGATCACATTATTGTCGGCACTACCGCAAAGGAGCCGAAGGAAAGAGACAGAGAATGGCCGCATTGTTGGGGCGCTTGCCGAAAGAGAGAAAAGGTTAGAGGCTACTGGAATCTTATACTTTGTATATCTCGCCGCAATAAGTGAACGTTCCTGAAGCTTCCAGAATAGTGCCTGGGAGATATAAATAGCGGTAAAGTGTGAGTCCAGGCAGTCAGACGTGTGTGAAGCGTTGAGTAGTGCCGACGGAGAACGGTCAGACGTATCTGAAGCGTTGAGTAGTCGTGCCGACGGAGACGGACAGACGATGTGGAGAGTTGTGCCAACGGAGAAGAGTTAGTCTTTTGTGTTACTAGTTCGGGGCCGTGCTGTTGGTGAATGGGAAAAGACTTTCTTGTTGTTTTAACGAGTGTACAAAGTTACTGTTTACGGAAATAAAAGTGTGTTTTTATCTCGACTACATCTGTCTACTTTACTTCACACCCACACCAAAAGTCACAGTGGTGTCAGAAGTGGGATCCGTCGAATTGCTTCTAGTTTCGTTACATCGTCGTTAGAAGTTGCAACGTTAGAACCAAGATGGAGGGAGATTCGGAAACCAGGATGATGGCAATGATGAAAGAATTATTTGCCAAAATGGAAACGTCATACGACAACCTCGTTGCCGAGCTGAAAGAAGAAATGAAGACGAGAAACAACCTCGTTGCCGAGCTGAAAGAAGAAATGAAGACGAGAAACAACCTCGCTGCCGAGCTGAAAGAAGAAATGAAGACGAGAAACAACCTCGCTGCCGAGCTGAAAGAGATGAAGACGACAAACGACAACCTCGTTGCCGAAATGAAGAGGAGAAACAACCTCGCTGCCGAGCTGAAAGAGATGAAGATGGAGCTATCGGCGAAAATTGATGGCGAACTGATTGGCGTGACGGAAGACGTGGAAGAACTCGGCGAAAAGGTGGAAGACCTCTGCCAGCATGCGGACGTCGTGGAGGACGACGGGGAACGTCTTGGCGCCCTGGTAGTAAGAGTTGACGAGAGCGTCAAAGTACTGGATGCCAGGGGCAGACGGAATAGCGCGGAGCCGGAGAGGGAGCACCTAGTGGCCGAGGCGACAGTCGCGCCCGTTTCGGATGATATGAGGGAAGACCTGGAACAACTCGGCGAACTGATTGGCGTGAGGGAAGACGTGGAACAACTCGGCGAACTAATTGGCGTGACGGAAGACGTGGAACAACTCGGCGAACTGATTGGCGTGACGGAAGACGTGGAACAACTCGGCGAACTGATTGGCGTGACGGAAGGCGTGGAACAACTCGGCGAACTGATTGGCGTGACGGAAGACGTGGAACAACTCGGCGAAAAGGTGGAAGACCTCTGCCAGCATGTGGACGTCGTGGAGGACGACGGGGAACGTCTTGGCGCCCTGGTAGTAAGAGTTGACGAGAGCGTCAAGGTACTGGATGCCAGGGGCAGACGGAATAGCGCGGACCCGGGGAGGAAGCACCTAGTGGCCGAGGCGACAGTTGCGCCCGTTTCAGATAACGAAAGTGTACGTCTCGGGGAAGACAAAGGGGCAGTTCAGGGACGTCGTCGAGGATCCTCTGTAGGAGTGTGTCGGGTACGTAACCAACCAGGATATGACGTGGAGGACGATCAGCAGGGAAGCGCACAAGCAAACGAGCATCACGCGAGAACCGACTTGGCGTGTGACATGGGGGGACCGTCGGAGCCATCCAATCACCTGACGCATAGTGCTGTGAACGGAAGAATGGTGGACATCATCTTGGACGGCAGGATACAGGAGAGGCCGTGCCGAGTACGAGTGAAGACGAGTGCAGCGGTGGACGCGACTCGCGCGGATGTGGTGGGGTTTGTTGCCGGACCCATCGGAAGCAAGGTGGCTGCGAAGGTGCGCCAGAGAGGTTGGCGGACATGGTACCCAGCGAGCCGTTTCCAAGTGCGCAGGATGGCCCGCCAACACACCAGGAAGAAGGGCAACTGGACGAGAGACCGTCAAGACCGGCGGTACTGTTGCAGAATTTCGAAGCAGGATGGCATACATCGTCCTACCCAGACCAAGGGACACTATCCGACAGCGATACCTAGGATCGTGCCTCCTGGAGAAGAGGTTCGATGGGTTAGCCCACCGGAGCGCAAGGGAGATGCCGCAGTGATAGTGCTGGTCGGGACGACCAGCTCTGAGGAGGGAGCAGTGTCACCGCGCCCGATGCATCTAATTGCCGACAACAGCAGTGTCACCCATCACATTATTGTCGGCACTACCGCAAAGGAGCCGAAGGAAAGAGACAGAGAATGGCCGCATTGTTGGGGCGCTTGCCGAAAGAGAGAAAAGGTTAGAGGCTACTGGAATCTTCTACTTTGTATATCTCGCCGCAATAAGTGAACGTTCCTGAAGCTTCCAGAATAGTGCCTGGGAGATATAAATAGCGGTAAAGTGTGAGTCCAGGCAGTCAGACGTGTGTGAAGCGTTGAGTAGTGCCGACGGAGAACGGTCAGACGTATCTGAAGCGTTGAGTAGTCGTGCCGACGGAGACGGACAGACGATGTGGAGAGTTGTGCCGACGGAGAAGAGTTAGTCTTTTGTGTTACTAGTTCGGGGCCGTGCTGTTGGTGAATGGGAAAAGACTTTCTTGTTGTTTTAACGAGTGTACAAAGTTACTGTTTACGGAAATAAAAGTGTTTCTTTATCTCGACTACATCTGTCTACTTTACTTCACACCCACACCACAAAAGTCACAATATTAACATAAATTATAATGATACACCACTCAAAGCAGTTGATGATGCCAAATACTTGGGCATCAGTTTTGACAGAAAACTAATTTGGAAAAAACATATAACAGACATCTCAGAAAAGGTTGAAAAAAAGCTGCAAATCCTGAAAAGGTTAGCTGGTGCTAAATGGGGCTGCTCAAGGAGAGTCCTTAACACAACATTCAAACTGTGTGTTACACCAAACCTCTTGTACTGTTCTGAAGCTTTAATAATAACAGGAAATGCTAACATCAATAAACTTGAACCAATACAACAGCAGGTTCTTTCTGTAATCACTGCAGCAGTTGAATCCACATCTGCTGATGCCATGCTTGCCTTAACATGGACCCCATCAATAACAACAAAAACAGAAGAACAAGCATTGCTCCAACACGAGAAAATGTTACGACTGCCAAACTCTAAATGGACAGAAGAGAACCTCTCCCCTTCGATCCTTAAAACTCATAGTAGTTTCCTAGAAAAGGTAACACAGATTAAATCTAAAATGAACATTCCTAACACCAGAGAAAATCTACTTATAAGAGAAAATCCATTGGAATTATTGCAACCTACCTTCAGTTTGGAATTAACAGAGGACATAAGTAAATCAGACACACCAAAAGAAATACAAAAGCTTCTAGCACTGGAAACAATCAATACTAGATATCCCAAGGAAGAATGGCTACAAAAATATACTGATGGATTCTCCATGGAAATCCTTACTGGAGCTGGAGTTACATGTTCACATTTTTCCTTTTCTCATTCTGTTGGCAGAGACACACCAAATTATGATGGAGAAATAGAGGCTATACACATTGCTCTCCGACAATTATTAAATCTTCCCTTAAATAAATTTAACAAGGCAGTGATTCTTTCAGATTCTAAAGCTGCAATTCAGGGAATATGTTCAAATACTACAAAGAAGTCAACAAAAATTAGAGAATGCTACAAAATGTTAACACAACTCCAAAAAATTAATAAGTACTGTTCATCTCCAATGGATTCCAGCACACTATGGAGTCATGGGGATTGAAACTGCAGACTAACTTGCAAAGAAAGGCACAATAATAAAACAAAAGTCTAAATTCAATTTTTCATATTCCTCAATAAAACGCTTGATCATTAAAAAATTTTCTCATTCACACCTACAAGAAATAGAAACAAATTCCAAAGATGAAAAATGGATTACACTACTTTCCAACCCAGATATAATCCCCCAGAGACCAAGGAAAACAGCAGTTGCAGCCTTCCGACTATTGGCAAATCACGACTGCTTAGCAAGTCATCTCTACAGAATAGATATCTCACAGCTTCACCAGTATTTGTCCTGTGTAGTGATCCAGCAGAAGTGAATGAAGACCAGTTGAAGACCTGTAAAGCATTAAGATCAGAAGAAACTACAGTTCAAAAGTATTGGAAAGCACTGAGACAGAATATTAGACCCCAATAGAAAATCGTTCATATAAATGTTTGTTAAAAGTGTATAAATTTCTAGTTCTTGTTTGGGTGTATCAGGAACTTATTTTTAATATTCAGGATAGCCAATGTTTTCTTGTTACTAGATAGTCTGTTGTGTTCAATAATAAAAACTATTTGCGCGGATGAATACAAAAATGGCGGTGTTGCGCCAGAAGGACGCCGAGAACTAGTTCAGTAGCGTCTATACGCTCAAGGTGATAAGACGTGTTTTGATAGCATGTGAACATGGAACTTTCACCAAACTTTTATCCAGTGTAAATTCCAACAAATTACGAAAACGTAAAGTTGTTTAAGTATTTAACATGGTGCTGAGAGTGTAAAATAACGAAGTGTTAATGAATAAATATGTTGTGATAAAGAAATATTGATATATGCATTCCACCCGTTACCTCGACCCTGTAGATAGGAATCGCGTCTGCTATCACAGTATTTCATCTTTCTGAGAAGAACATTATTCTTGCTGCTATGTGTTAATAATCATTTTAAAAACTGCACCAGCACGAATCCTAATGGCTTCATTGCCAGATGCAAGACACTAGAAAACAACAACAATACTTCCTCTACTTATCAGTAGAGAAAGTAAAAAGCGGCTCTTATTCAACACAAAAAGTTGATCAGACTCCCATTCAATTCATGGAACAAGAGAAAGTTTACATATACACTAAAGACTCAGGAAACTTTCTTTCCAAAATTCAAGACATCAAGAAGAATGTTGTTGTTAGCTAATGCCGGATTTCTGACAATGAAGTCATTAATCCTCTTGTTCTCCAATATTTTTCACTGATGGATGGGGCACTAGATGTGGCTGGGCATATTTGAAGGTGGTCTCGGTCCATTTCCTCTTGCAGATCACATAGAGGACAGATGATGAAGAATATAACCCAATTCTGTTTAAATGTTTTGCCAGACAATCATGTCCTGTAATCAACCTGAAGGTTGCAACTGCTGTTTTTCGAGGATACTCAGGAATTACTGTTTCAATGTTTGATAGTTCCCATCGTTTATTCTTTGATTTTTCATAGTAATATTGTTCAATAAGTTTTTTGTATTCAGAGTTGACTAGTATTTTAGCTGCATAAAATGCTAGATTAACTATAGATTTCTGTACACTGCTGGTACCCTTTTTTGCAAGAAAATCAGCTTTCTCATTACCACTCAGTCCACAGTGAGCTGGTATCCATTGAAGACTAGGTGTTTTTGAAGTGCCGTTAGATGGGAAGGATTTTACAACATTCTATAATTGTTTGGTTTCTTGGTGACAACTTGGAAGTAATTGCTATAATTACTGCCCTGGAAACTGAGAGACTAACTGCTTGATGAAAATGTGAAATTCAATACAAAAGATTTTGTAGGGCCATTCGAATTGCTTCAATTTCTCCATCAAAGTTTATAGTTCCATAACTTAAAGATTTGCAATACGAGAAGAGGTGACACATGACTATAGCTCTTGCTCCATCTTGGTTTGATATCAGTGATCTATCAGTATACATATGGAGCTATTCATGTTCCGGAAATCTAGTATGGATTGTCTCTAATGCCAATAATTTTAGAACACTAGTTGGAGTATCACTTTTTTTAACTTCTTCTATCAGATGTAAATAATATGTGATGTCTAAAGCATGTGTCAGATTGACTTTAGATATGAAGTTTTCCTTTGAATTAGGAAGGTATACATTCTTCTTGATGTCTTGAATTTTGGAAAGAAAGCTCTCCTGAGTCTTTAGTGTATGTGTAAAATTTCTCTTGTGCCATGTATTGAATGGGAGTCTGATCAACTTTCCGTGTTGAATAAGAGCCACTTTTTCTATTTCATATTCAATGGGGTATTGGTTGGTTAGTATTTCCATAGCTGGTACTGGTGTGGTTTCGATAGCACCGGTAATTAGTCTCAGACTTTGGCTTTGAAAGATTTGAATTTTTTTTGTATTTGCTGTTACAAGAACTTCGCTGCAGTAAGTAAATAATGGCTTTATATATACATTGTATGTTGTGTTAAGAGTTGCTCTCGAACATCCCCACCTCATTCCTGTTAGATGTTTTAACAGTGAAAGGCACCTTTCTGCTCTTTGTATTACATTTTCTATTTGTTTGTTCCATGTAAGTTTGGTATCAAATGTAACTTCTAAATACTTTGCTTCCTCTGTCTCTGGCAATTGTTGAGCCTCAAAATTTAGTTTTATTTTTAGCGGTCTTTTTCTTAGTGAAAAGATTTGGTAGTTTGATTTTGTTGTATTAACAGACATTGAAATTTCTTTGGTCCACGTTTGTAGGCTGGTTAAGGATTGTTGCATGGTTTTTTCTTGTTATGATATGATATGATTTATTGAGTACTAAAAACAAATACATCTTGGGTTAGCCCTGAGCTTGGCCCTGGCCCTTTTGCTAACAGGGCAGCCCTTCATCCCAATTGCACATTTTATCCCTTTTAGTAGTTATTGCTTTTTCATTTAATTTCTATGCTGCACTAGATATTTGCAAAATGTTGTCCCTCTCTGTAAATTATTACACTCATTTCTGTTTCCTATTATTGTTTCATCTTCTGTATACACTTAACCACCATTTTCAATGCTTCTCTCTTTCACATCACCCTGTTTGTGTCCCCTTTCCCTATTCCTAATTATTTAACTACACTAACAGCTTTCTGTAATACAGCCGTATCACATCTGTTCAAATCTGTTCCTATACTTCTCACGACACCTTCTATTTCTTCCTCTCTACACTTTATCCATAAAAGCCATATTTATACCTTGTTGATATGTTCCTATGTCTCGAGATCCCCTGTCTAAATTTCGCCGCTTTTCTAACCCTTTGAGTCCCCACACCTGTTTCACTGATTTTCAATGATCCCTTGCACTTCCACACTTGTTTCACTCTGCTTTTCCCTGATCCCTGGTATCCCCACACTTTATTTCCTCATTTTCTTAATCACGCTGATTCCCATACTTGATTCACTCTGTACTTGGCGCAATGCATTAACATTTTTTGTTTTCTTCTTCGCTATGCTGACTGCCATTTCTGAGATTTCCCCCTCTTCTCCACCATTTACATTGTTCATTTCCCCTCCATCAAGGCACACTTAATTTACTCCACGTGCATTCTGGACATTCACACCAAATACTGACGTCAGCTTGTTTAAGTCTTCTGCATTAACAACTTTCATATGCCCTGCGTCTTGGATGTTCCTTATGCCACTTCTCTGCTCAGCCACTTGCCTATCAATCCACAGTTTGCCATTTCATATAAATGCATTGAAACCTTGTCCTCTCGCTGTGCTCCTTTCTTCAATCAGCTCCCTCCTTTGTTCTCTTTGTTCATAAGAAAGATCCTTATTAATATATATAAATGTTCCCCTTAGCTGTTTAGTTTCTTTCAATACTTCTGTTACCAATTCTGTATTCATAAATTTCACCAATATATTCCTTTTGCCTTCTAATTTTCCAATTCTAAATGCATCCCGCAGTGTGAAGCCTCTCATATTTATCCTTAGCCTCTTCACTAACAAATCTTGTATCTCTTGAAATGCTCCAATTTCTTTTTGTTCTTCAATCCAAGAAATTATTAAGCTGTATCTTCTCACGAAGTCTTCCACACTTTCCATTCTTCTTTCCATTTGTTCCATCTTGGTTTTTACCTTCTCCAATTCTTTACTTTTAATCTCCAGCTCTATATTATCCCATTTGCTCCATTCTTGCTTAAATATCATTGCCAAACCATTATTTCTTATAACTTCTCCCATCTGCTATGTGGCTGCCATGTCACTTAGTTTCTTTTTCCTCACTTCTGCAGGAACAACTGTATCACACATCCATTCTGCTCCATTGCTGATTCTGTACTCCTTTTTCTAGTTCTGTACTTTTGTTTTTTGGTTTTGAAGTCCACATTACTATGTCAACAGCAAATAGTACACACTTCACACCTGATTCTTGTATTTGTTGTGGTAGATCATTAATAAATTTATTAAAAAGTTAGTGCTGAGCCTTGTGGTAAGCCACGGTGTACTTGTTTATATTTAGATATATTTCTTTTATATCTGGTAGCAATAAAGCGTTGTATTAGGAAATGACATAGCCATGAAAACATTGGACCTTGTATCCCTATTTTTTTTTTTTTTTTTACTTTCTTTAGTAGTTTTGTTCTGCACATAGAATCACATGCACTTTGGAAATCAATAAAAACTGATGGACTATCTTCTTTTCTATTGAAGAAGTCTGATTTCTTGACTGAGAAGTAAGACTTGTTTGTTTGCAGAGTGGAACTCTCGGAATCCAGCATGACATGGGGAAATTAAAGTTTGTGATTCTAGAAACCAATTTAACTTGTTTGACACTATTCTTTCCATCACTTTTGCTATTATGCTAGTAATAGCAATTGATCTATAATTTTTTATTTCTGATGCTGTTTTATCTTCCTTCAAGAGTGGGACCATTATTGATTTTTGACATTCAGCAGGTACAGTGGTGTTCCTGGATAGAATGTAGAGTTTTAGTAATTGTCGTTTCGCTGTTTTTCCAAGGTATTTAACGAACTCTGGATGTATGTGATCTGGTTCAGGAGACATTTTGTTTCTTAAATTATTAAGAGCAATGTTCAGTTCTTGCATTTGAAAAAAGATATTGTATTGAGTGTTAGGATTACATTCTCTTTCTTGTTTCAAGTCTTTCTTAAATTGTCTATGTTCCATTTCATTATTTATTGTTTTTATTATTTCTTGTTACTTTATGTAAATCTTGCTAAAACACAAAATTTATGTCCAAATAAACTTTTCATAGAGTGAACCATTTTGGAGATATTCCTTGTTATTTGTATTAGTTTTGGAATATATGGGGGTGTGTATACTATGCAAGTATATAAAATGCTATCACTTACTTATACCTTTATTTACTGCCATTCATTCTACAACAACAGAACCTTGTTGCCACGATAGAACTCTTTTTTTTTTTTACTGTGGTGTATACATTCCACATCACTCCCCTTCCAGTAACCAAGTTACGATACAAAATTCAGATATACTAAATATATATAATAATATGTAAATAGGGAATTTCACTGACCTGCCACTTCGAGTCTTTTTTGATGTTTTTCTTCATCTGATTGACTTTGAGAATTAGATGTAGACTGTTGTGATTCCTTTTGTTCTTTTAGAGAAGTGTGCTGCTTTTCTAGGAGTATTGTTGAAGGTATCATCATCTGCACTAATGAAATATGCTGGTTTCAGGCGGTCAATTGAGATGTTTACAGGTTCTCCCTTAATTTTGAGTGTAAAATATTTTGCAGTTTATTTTATGGCTTTAAAAGGACCTTCATATGGTGGTTGCAGAGCTTTCTTGACTCTGTCAATTCTCACAAATACATGTGAACATTTGCTGAGATCTTTATGCACAAACACAGATTGGGAAGTTTTATGCTTAACTTCTAAAGATTTGAGTTGTTGAATGTGTTTTTGAAGATTAGATAAAAAACTTTCTGGCTCCATTACAGCTTTAGGTTGATCAAAAAATTCACCAAGAAGCCTGATATGTGTGCCATACACCATCTCTGCTATTGAACTGTTTGTGTCATTCCGAAATGATGCACGTAGACCAAGTAAAACTGTGGGAAGCGTATCTGTCCACTTTATTGAGTTGTGTGCGATTATAGCTGTTTTCATTGTGCGATGCAGACGTTAAACTTTTCCATTGCTTTGCGGATGATAAGGAGTTGTATGTTTAAGTTTCACACCACAAAGTTCTGAAAGTTTCTTGAAAAGTTGACTTTCAAATTGTCTTCCTTGGTCTGTAATTAAAGTGCTTGGAACTCCAAAACGAGCTATCCAGTGATCATAAAATGATTTTGCCACTGTTTCAGCTGTGATGTTTTGCATTGGTATAGCTTCCATCCATTTAGTGTAGCGATCTATACAAATGAGACAGTACAGATAGCCATCTGAAGGTGGAAGTGGACCAATAATATCAACACGAATGGTACTGAATCACTCACCTACTTCTTGGAAAATGCTAATTGGTGATTTGGTGTGTTTTGTTATTTTACTCTTTTGACATACCAGTCCATTCTTTTACATCTTTTTTAATGTTGGGCCAAATAAACTTAGAGGTCATTAGTACTACAGTTGATTTGATTGCAGGATATGCTAAATGATGAATTTGAAGAAAGAACTGCTTATGAAATTCTTTTGGAATATGTTGTTGTTAGCTAATGCTGGATTTCTGACAATGAAATCATTAATCCTCTTGCTCTCCAATATGAAGAGAGCAATAGCAGTAATAGTAACCGCTTTTCAGAGAGCACCATATTTTTATGTTTCGGTGGTTACATCACTCTCTCACAACCCCCAGAATGTCTGGAGGACCACACCTGTCGTTGGTTTACGGGTCTCACTGACCTGACCGGGAGAATTATCAAAATAAATTCACCGACCATATCCTCTGATTACCAATCAGAGGACGTATTAGATGCCATGACAGGTCAGCATGTTAGGGGTTAAGAGTTTATAGAGAAATTAGAGAAATGGAGAGGTTGGAAAAATAAAGACTCCCTAGCCCTCAGGAACCCTAATAGCATCGGGGTCAGAAGAGAACAAGAGATGACCAAGATAAGGTCAGATAGAAAAGTTACAGTGAGATAGATAATATAACGCCTTATGTTATTGGTTGATATATCACACCATAATGTTTTTCCAGATGGTAATGGATAACTTTTGAACTTTAAATTGGGATTTTCTTCTTGAAGTTGTTTCAGTTCCTTGTCTTGTTGTTGGCCGTCAGCAACTGCATCATAATCGATGACAGAGACGGACTCTAAACGCCATAAGCTGTTTGCAACTATGTTGTCTTTGCCACTAATGTGCTGAATGTTTGTTGTAAATTGAGAAATATATTATAAATGCCGCAGTTGTCGTGGGCATGCTTTCTCATTTTTTTGCTTGAATGCAAACATAAGTGGTTTATGATCCGTATATATTATAAAATCTTTTCCTTCCAGAAAATGCTTAAATTGTTTGACAGAGAGATAGATTCCTAGTAATTCTCTATCATAGGTGCTGTATGCTCTCTGTGCCGTGTTTAGTTTCTTTGAATAGAAGGCGATGGGTTTCCATCCAATTTCTTCATATTGTTGTAGAACACTTCCAACTGCAAAGTCACTTGCATCTACCACTAAATGCTATTTGAAATGTTGGATCTGGAAATGTTGCTACATTAGCTAAGTCTTGTTTACATTTCTCAAATTGTTGAATAGTTTCAAGAGTCCATTCAATTTTTCGTTTATCTTTCTTTTTTGCACCTTTCAGGTAGTCGCGTAGCATAGCCTGTGTTTCTGCTGCATTTTTAAGGTACCGTCGATAGAAATTATTAATGCCTAAGAACAAACGATCATGAATTGTTTCTGGTAGCTTGTAGTCATGAATCACTTTCACTTGGTGCGGTTTTTACAATTATTATTACGGAATGTGCTGTGCTATGAGACTCCTTTTCTCTCTAGGTCGTGGTAACGGATGGAATGAAAACTCACACGATGTTTCTTCACCACAATGTATTATTTTATTAACACTTCATCGATACTTTACATTAAATAATTCCTCTCAGCACCATTCTAAATGCTTAAAAACCTTTCCACTTTTTCACTTAGTGGAACTTATGCTTGATGAAAGTTTGGTGAAAATTCCATGTTCACACTACCTAAATATGTCCTTTCACTTCGGTTACACACACGCGAGTGGACAGTTTATGGCATCACCTGACACGACACCGCCTTTTTCGTATACATCCACGTATGCGTCCATCAAATAGTTCTTTCTTGTTAGGCAAGCGATCCCTAACCATCCTCCCTTACTTTTATTATCGAACACATATAATTCTAATATTTATACATACATATTAAAATCAAATAACCTTCACTGGTGATTAAATGTCCTAAAAATTCCAGTTGTTCTACACCAAATACTGATTTAGAGATGTTTAAGTGGAGTCCAAATCTATTAAGTCTTTCAAATACCATCTTGAGATGTTCACGATGTATTTCATTAGATTCTGAAGCAATCAAACAATCATCAATATATGGAAAGACAAAGTCTAATCCTCTAAATACTTCATTAATGAAGCGTTGGAAAGTGCTTAGTGCATTTCTAAGTCCAAATGGCATTACGTTAAATTCATACAATCCAAAGGGAGTTATTATTACTGTTTTTGGCTTATCTTCTTCGGCTACTGGAATCTGGAAGTATGCCTTGAAGAGATCAATTTTACTAAATACCTTTTTTCCTCTTAATATATGTTGAAAATCTTCAATCTGAGGTATTGGGTATCGATCAGGGATAGTTTGAGCATTCAGGCGTCTATAGTCACCACATGGTCGGAAAGTTCCATCTTTCTTTGGGACTATATGCAGGGGACTAGCCCATTGAGATTTTGATGGCTGAATAATTCCATTATCTTGCATGAACTGGAATTCCTGTTTGGCAATGTGAAGCTTCCGAGGATCCAGCTGTCTTGGTCTGCAATGTGTTGGTGTTCCTTCTGTTGGAATGAAATGCTGGATACCATGCTCAATTTTTGTGGGTAAATCAGCAAATTTTTGAGTTTTTGACATAGTGCTAATTATATTATTAGCTGTAACAGCTGTTATTTCACTCTTGATGCAGAGTTTTGTTTCACCATCAATTAGTTGTCTTTTATTTAGGTCAATTAATAAATTGAATAAATTGAATTTTTTTCAGGAAAGCATTTGTTTCCGAAATTAAAATGATAATAACAATATTTTCCATTGTGATTATGTCTTCTGCTATGTCGATTTCGACTGGAGCTTCAACTTCTAGACCTAACAGGCTGTAATGAGGCTATATGCTGTTTTAAAGCAGATATCTGTGCAGAAAGTTTGGTTATCCTGGGTTATTCTTGAAATTTTAAATTGCGCTTTGACTTGAAAAAACCAAATTTCTGGTTTTCTACCCAGAATGGCGGGATCTTCACGCTTACCTGATTAGCTTCCTCAGGCGGATTTTTGCTTTCATTCATGTTGTCTTGTGATGCACTCGTAAATTATCATGTCGGAATTCACCAATTATATGGGGGTGTGTATCCTAAGTAAGTATATAAAATGCTATCGCTTACTTAAACCTTTATTTACTGCCATTCATTCTACGACAACAGAACCTTGTTGCCACAGTACTACCCTTTTTTATTACTGTCGTGTATACATCCCACAAATACTTAAACTTTTGTGGAATGGAACATTGTTGTTCATTTTATTATATTTCAGGCATGCAAAGGGAAGGGAATCTCAAAGCTTTAAAAGATTTGACTATCACTCAAAGCCTACTGCATTCACATATCCCAGATGCAACAAATATTTTCAAGAAAATTCTTGCACCCTAGACTACTCTTTGCTTGAAAAAAAGTTCTATAGCCCATTTTATTAGAAAAAGCTTTAAAAAGTTTAAATTAAGGTAATATTGAAGCTATTAACAGCGAAGCAATAGAATCTAAATTAAGAACCAGTTAGAAATGTGTGGATGACATTTTTGTTCCTGTCCCTGAGAAACAGATAAATGATGCTTTAAAACTTTTAAATTTACAGGATAAATGCATACAATGCGCTTTGGAAACAGAAAATAATGGGTGCCTTCAATTCCTACGCTTAAAAATTAAAACATAATAAATTGAATTTCGGTATTTACAGAAAATCTGTTGTTGTTGTGAGCTAATGCTGGATTTCTGGCAATGAAGTCATTAATCCTCTTGCTCTCCAACATTTTTCACTGATGGATAGGGTTCTAGAGGTGGCCGGACATATTTGAAGGTGGTCTCAGTCCATTTCCTCTTGCAGAACACATAGAGTGGTGAAGAATATATCCCAATTCTCTTTAAATATTTTGCCAGACTGTCATGTTTCATAATCAACCTGAAGGTTGCAACTGCCGTTTTTCAAGGATATTCAGGAATTACTATTTGAAGTTCCCATCTTTTATTCTTTGATTTTTCTTAATAATACTTTGCAATGATTTTTTTGAATTCAGAATTGACTAATCTTTTAGCTGCATAAAATGGTAGATTAATTATAGATTTCTATACACTGCTGGTACCCTTTTTTCATAGAAAATCTGCTCATACTGATAATTAAATCAAAAAGAAAAGCTTTAATTCTTTTTCACACAAATTTACTGTTTTCAATAGTTTAATTTATAGGTTAATAAATATACCCCTTAATAAGGAAGAATGAAAACACATTAGCACTATGGCAATTAATGGTTTTAATACAGATCTTATACATAAAAATGTAGAAAAATGTAAGTATTAAAATGGTGTTAAAGATAAATATATTTTTTTTTAAAGCTTACTTACCATCATGGATGAATAAAAACATTTACAAAAATTTTTAAAGAATACGGAATAAATTTGTTCCCTCAAAATAAATTTTATATACAAAATTTACTAAATTTTTCTACAAAGGATAAAACTCCAAATTATAATAATCTGGCATTTATCAATTAGGCTGTCTGTATTGTGATAGGGCTTATTTTGGTAAAACTAAACATCATTAAGGAACCAGAATAAAGGAGCATTTTAGAAATCCTAAATATGATGTTGTTAGCTAATGCTGGATTTCTGACAATGAAGTCATTAATCCTCTTGCTCTCCAATATTTTTCACTGATGGATGGGGCATTAGAAGTGGCCGGGCATATTTGAAGGTGGTCTCGATCCATTTCCTCTTGCAGATCACATAGAGAACAGAGTGGTGAAGAATATATCCCAATTCTGTTTATATGTTTTGCCAGATAATCATGTCCTGTAATCAACCTGAAGGTTGCAACTGCTGTTTTTCGAGGATACTCAGGAATTACTGTTTGAATGTTTGGTAGTTCCCATTTTTTATTTTTTTATTTTTCATAGTAATATTTTTCAATAATTTTTTTGAACTCAGAGTTGACTAATCTTTTAGCTGCATAAAATGGTAGATTAACTATAGATTTCTGCACATTGCCGGTACCCTTTTTTGCAAGAAAATCAGCTTTCTCATTACCACTCAGTCCACAGTGAGCTGGTATCCATTGGAAGACTAGGTGCTTTTGAAGTGCTGTTAGATGGCTAAGCATTTTCCAACATTCTATAATTGTTTGGTTTTTTGGTGACACCTTGGAAGTAATTGCTATAATTGCTGCCCTGGAATCTGAGAGAATAACTGCTTGCTGAAAATGTGAAATTCTGTACAAAAGATTTTGTAGGCCCATTCGAATTGCTTCAATTTCTCCATCAAAGTTCGTAGTTCCATAATTTAAAGATTTGTAATAGGAAAAGGGGTGACATGTGACTCCAGCACCTGCTCCATCTTGGTTTGATATTAATGATACATCAGTATAAATATGGAGCCATTCGTGTTCTGGAAATCTAGTATGGATTGTCTCTAATGTCAATAATTTTAGAACACTAGTTGGAGTATCACTTTTCTTAACTTCTTTTGTCAGGTGTAAATAATATGTGATGTCTAATGTTTGTGTCAGATTGACTTTAGATATGAAGTTTTCCTTTAAATTAGGAAGGTATACATTCTTCTTGATGTCTTGAATTTTGGAAAGAAAGCTCTCCTGAGTCTTTAGTGTATGTGTAAAATTTCTCTTGTACCATGCATTGAATGGGATTGATCAAATTTTCGTGCTGAATAAGAGCCACTTTTCCTATTTCATATTCAATGGGGCATTGGTTGGTTAGTATTTCCATAGCTGCTATTGGTGTGGTTTTGATAGCACCTGTAATTAGTCTCAGACTTTGGTTTTTAAGATTTGAATTTTTCTTGTGTTTGCTGTTACAAGAACTTCGCTGCAGTAAGTAAATAATGGCTTTATATATACATTGTATGTTGTGTTAAGAGTTGCTCTGGCACATCCCCACTTCATTCCTGTTAGACGTTTTAACAGTGAATGGCACCTTCCTGCTCTTTGTATTTCATTTTGTATTTGTTGGGTCTAAGTAAGTTTGGTATAAAATGTAACTCCTAAATACTTTGCTTCCTTTGTTTCTGGTAATTGTTGACCCTCAAAATTTAGTTTTATTTTTAGTGTTTCTTTTCTCTTAGTGAAAATATTTGGTAGTTTGATTTTGTTGTATTAACAGTCATTAAGTTTTCTTTGGTCCACGTTTGTAATTTAGTTAAGAATTGTTGCATGGTTTTTTCTAGTTCTGTACTTTTGCTTTTTGGTTTTGAAGTCCACATTACTAAGTCATCAGCAAATAGTGCTTCATGCCTGATTCTTGTATTTGCTGTGGTAGATCGTTAACAAATATATTAAAAAGTGTTGTGCTGAGCACTGCGCCTTGTGGTAAGCCACGGTGTACTTGTTTGTATTTAGATATATATATCTTCCATATCTGGTTGCAATAAAGCGTTGTGTTAGGAAATGACATAGCCATGAACACATTGGACCTTGTATCCCTATTTTTTTACTTTCTTTAATAGTTTTGTTCTGCATATAGAATCATATGCACTTTGGAAATCAATAAAAAACTGATAAATTATCTTCTTTTCTATTGAAGGAGTCTTTGATTTCTTGACTGAGAAGTAAGAAGTTCAGTTGTAGAGTGGAACTCTCTGAATCCAGCTTGACATGGGGAAATTAAATTTTTTTATTCTAGAAACCAATTTAACCTGTTTGACACCGTTCTTTCCATCACTTTTGCTATTATGCTAGTAAGAACTATTGGTCTATAATATGTTATTTCTGACGCTGTTTTGTCTTTCTTCAAGAGTGGGACAATTATTGTCTTTTGCCATTCAGCAGGTACAGTAGTTTTCCAGGATAGATTGTAGAGTTTTAGTAGTTGTTGTTTTGCTGTTTTTCCAAGGTTTTTTATGAACTCTGGATGTATGTGATCAGGTCTAGGGGACTTTTTGTTTTTTAGATTATTTATTGCAATGTTTAGTTCTTGCATATTAAAATTTTGAAAAAAGATATTGCCCTGAGTGTTAGGATCACATTCTCTTTCTTGTTTCAAATCTTTCTTTAATTCTTTACGTTCCTTTTTATTATTTCTTGTTACTTTATGTGAATTAGCATAATATTTAGTGAATGTTTCGGCTATGGCTACATCATTTGTTAATATTTTATTGTTGTGTTTGATAGGTGTGCTGTTGTTTTCTTTCCTATCCTTGACATTTTTTATGAACTTATGAGCTTTGTTATCATCTGTCCTATGATCCGTTTTTTCTAAGAAATTATTAAAGTAATTCCTTTTAGCAGTATTAATTTGTTTTTTTAGTGTGGCACATTTCTTCTGCCATATTTGTGTATCTGATATGTTTTTTGTTTGTTCAGCTGTATTTCTAGCTATATCCCTTTGCTTTTTCAGTTCTTCTAACTGGGGGTTCCAAAAGGGTTTGAAATTTTTAATTCTTCCCGAGGAATATGTTTTCTTGCGGTTTCTAGGATGACTTTACAGAAATATTTGTTCAAATGATCTGGTTGGTCATGTAGCTGTGAGTTTGTTTGTTCTTTAAATTTATGTTCCAGTTCAGTTTTATATTTGATCCAATCTGCTTTTTTGAAGTTCCAATACAGATTCGTGTAACATTGACTGTTATTTGTATTATGTAATTTTATATCAGCAATTACTGCTCTGTGACCAGAACTTGACTTGGATCTTTTATAACTTGTTTTTTAATTTTTGAAACAATATCTGTTGTAGCTAACAAGAGGTCTGGGTTTCTGTCTGCTCCAGAGTAAAGTATGAAGGTTGTGGGATCTTCTTTACTATAAATTAGTTCAAAAGTTGTGGTATTCAAAAATTCTTCCACTATTGTCCCTGTAGAATCCACTGTTTCATAACCCCATCTTTTGGAATGAGCATTGAAATCCCCAATTACGATTGTTTTATTTAATTGGTCAATAAGAGAGAGATCTGGTTCATTCCTGGGAGGATTGTAAATACTGTAGACATGTAGATGTGTTTTGTTATCCCAAAAATTTAGCTTTATTAATTCACTTTTGTCTGTGTTATCCATTTCTTTAACAATTTCAAAGGAGGATTTAATATCCTTTTTGACTCCAACTAATATTCCACTACTACTAATCTGTCTATTTTTGGGTAGTAGGTGTAGTAGAAAACTAGTAAAATTGAAGTATTTAAGTTGGTCATTTGTTAGATTTGCTTCCTGTATGAAAAATATATCGATATTATAGTCAAATACAATTTTGTTCAGTTCTACTCTTTTTGTTTGTGTGAAACCACCTGCATTCCATTGTAGAAGTCTGATTTTAGATCTTCTATTAAAATAATGTTTTGGCTCTCGAGAAGTAGTTCCCGCCCGGAGATCCGAATGGGGGACTATTTTAACTCCGGAGCATTTTACGAAATAATAATATAAACAAATTCATAAATCAGCTGTGGCAGATCATTTTTGGTCATTTAATCATAAAATTCATCCCAAGGTTAAATTTTTTAAAAAATTCAATGCACCTATAGATATAATGGTTTGGGAAAGGATACTCATTTTAAAAAATGAGAACTGCATTATGAATTTTTAAATGCCACCAATAGATTGTATTTATAGGTTTTTATTTTCAGAGGTTGGGACAGATTTTTTAAGTTGAGCATCGGTAACTATGGTAACTTGTTTGGATAGCTTTGAAAATAAGTTTGATACAACTTGAAACATCTGTCCTCTATGTGATGTGCTAGAGGAAATGGACTGAGACCACCTTCAAATATACCTGGCCACTCCTAGTGCCCCATCCATGAGTGAAAAATATTGGAGAGCAAGAGGATTAATGACTTCATTCTCAGAAATCCAGCATTTGCTAACAAAAACAACTTGAAACATGTCAGCTCTGGAAGATCTTGCAATATTACTAAGATAAGTGAAGCTTTTAGTTTCTAATTTGTTCTTATCTTAGATTTTAAAAGTTTGTTTAGATTATGAAAAAACATCTTTGATGAAAATTGTGTATTGTACATGTGTTTGTGTGTATGCATATTTAGTGCTCCAGAGCTAATAACGAAATCATTCTTCTTCTTGTTTCCCAATATTTATATGAAAAATGTAAATGTTAAAGCATACATCTCGCATTAAGTACTGTTTTTGTGACATCAGCCAAATTAGCTAGTATTATTTGTTAATATCGTTGTTAATTTTACAATACTTGTTATATTTTTTTGAATTACTGTTACCAATTGCTGTCCTGCATCACAAAAAGAGCATGGAACTTCAAAGTATGTGTATAGCAACTGTAAGCTTTTAAATATTTGACTATTGCTTTAGCTCCATGTATGTCATTTGTATCTACAAGAAAATGCAGATTGAAGCTATTTCTGCAAATGTTTATTGACATAACATGAATGAAATAGAAAAATAAACTTGTCCAATGATGTTTTGTAGAAGTTGCATAAAATAAGTGACTAGAGTGGAGTGAGTCAGTGAAGAGTGAGTAAGAGTGAAGAGTGAGTGAGTGAGTGAGTGAGTGAGTGAGTGAGTGAGTGAGTGAGTGAGTGAGTGAGTGAGTGAGTGAGTGAGTGAGTGAGTGAGTGAGTGAGTGAGTGAGTGAGTGAGTGAGTGAGTGAGTGAGTGAGTGAGTGAGTGAGTGAGTGAGTGAGTGAGTGAGTGAGTGAGTGAGTGAGTGAGTGAGTGAGTGAGTGAGTGAGTGAGTGAGTGAGTGAGTGAGTGAGTGAGTGAGTGAGTGAGTGAGTGAGTGAGTGAGTGAGTGAGTGAGTGAGTGAGTGAGTGAGTGAGTGAGTGAGTGAGTGAGTGAGTGAGTGAGTGAGTGAGTGAGTGAGTGAGTGAGTGAGTGAGTGAGTGAGTGAGTGAGTGAGTGAGTGAGTGAGTGAGTGAGTGAGTGAGTGAGTGAGTGAGTGAGTGAGTGAGTGAGTGAGTGAGTGAGTGGGGTTTAAGGACCCGTGAACAGCTAGGTCATTTGGGCCTGAAGTCAAAGTTTATAATCTAAAATCACTCAATCTGGCATGGCTAATTATGAAAGGTAACAATGGGAAAGAGTAAAAACTACCAGAATGTATCTTGTAGAACAACAATCATATTTTATTTATATTTATAAAGTTGAATACAGTGGAATACACAATTGAACCTTGTTATGAGTCAATGCATAACATGATATGAAAAGGTACCCTATAAGGGTCCATGTCATAAGATACATAAATGGAGAAGAATTTAGTGAGTACATAGTATATACAATATAAGTAGATAAGTTAGAAGTACAATTAGTATAATCAAACACATCATAGATAAGATCTATAAGTTTAGGTATTCTCCAATACTGTAAAAAGCTTTGGTTATTAAATAATTTTTATCCTATTTTCAAAGGTATTATAATTTTCATATGATTTTAGATGTTCAAGCAAAGCATTATAGAACTTCACTCCCATATAACCAGGGATACTCTCTGATAAATATAATCTGGTTCTGGGGAGATTTTGTAATTGATTATTCCTGGTATTATATGTGTGAACATCTGACATGTTTTGGTTGGCAGGCATTTTTAAGAAAGAATTAATTACAGCAAAGAGGGCCAGTTTCACAAATTTTGTAGAACATATGGACTATAGGAAAGATGGAAATAAAATATACAAATTCCTTAATAAAACAAAATTATCAAAAAATACAACTGAACCATTAAAACATAATAAGGAAAGCTTAACTACAGATAGGGAAATAGCAGAATCCTTTAACAAGTTTTATGCTCAGTCACAAAGAATACCCCAAGCATATAAAAAACAAGATAAAGCTATCCAAAAAACTATCAGAGAAACTAATAAGCCAAAAGATATACGAAATGATATTTTTATTCAGGATTTTAATGAAACAGAACTAGATTTAGCAATAGAACAATTACAGAACAAAAAATAAGATTTTGTGCCACAAAATATAATACATACATTTCAAAATATAAACAAACACACCGAGGACTTCCACAAGGTGCTGTTCTGAGCACAACACTCTTTAACATATATATAAATGACCTTCCATCAATAATAAAAACTTTAGAAACCAAAATTGCTTTATTTGCTGACAATGTAGTCATTTGGACTACAGGCTCTCCAAGAAAACCTGAATTAATTAAAGACAGAATAGAAACAGCCCTAAACAAAGTACATGAATGGAGCTCCAAAAACCTCATGACTATCAATGTGAAAAAAACAAATTATGAATTATTTACACTAAAATAACCAGTTAATATTAACATAAATTATAATGATAAACCACTCAAAGCAGTTGATGATGCCAAATACTTAGGCATCACTTTCCACAGAAAGCTAAGTTGGAAAAAACATATAACAAACATCTCAGAAAAGGTTGAAAAGAAACTGCAAATCCTGAAAAGGTTAGCTGGTGCTAAATGGGGCTGCTCAAGGAGAGTCCTTAACACAACATACAAAATGTATGTTAAACCAAACCTCTTGTACTGTTCTGAAGCTTTAATAACAGCAGCAAATGCTAACATCAATAAACTTGAACCAATACAACAGCAGGCTCTTCGCCTAATCACTGGAGCAGTTAAATCCACACCTATTGATTCCATGCTTGCCTTAACACGGACCCCATCAATAACAACAAAAACAGAAGAACAAGCATTGCTCCAACACGAGAAAATGTTATGACTGCCAAACTCTAAATGGACAGAAGAGAACCTCCCCCCTTCAATCCTTAAAACTCATAGTAGTTTCCTAGAAAAGGTAACACAGATTAAATCCAAATTGAACATTCCTAACACCAGAGAAAATCTACTTATAAGAGAAAATCCATTGGAATTATTGCAACCTACCTTCAGTTTGGAATTAATAGCGGAAATAAGTAAATCAGACACACCAAAAGAAATACAAAAACTTCTAGCTCTAGAAACAATCAGTACTAGGTATCCCACAGAAGAATGGCTGCACATACATACTGATGGGTCCTCCAAGGAAAACCTTACTGGAGCTGGAGTTACGTGTTCACATTTTTCCTTTTCTCATTCTGTTGGTAGAGACACAACAAATTATGATGGAGAAATAGAGGCTATACACATTGCTCTCCGACAATTATTAAATCTTCCCTTAAATAAATTTAACAAGGCAGTAATTCTTTCGGATTCTAAAGCTGCAATTCAGGGAATATGTTCAAATACTACAAAGAAGTCAACAAAAATTAGAGAATGCTACAAAATGTTAACACAACTCCAAAAAGTTAATAAGACTGTTCATCTCCAATGGATTCCAGCACACTGTGGAGTCATGGGGAACGAAGCTGCAGACTCACTTGCAAAGAAAGGCACAATAATAAAACAAAAGTCTAAATTCAATTTCTCATATTCCTCAATCAAACGCTTGATCTTTAAAAAATTTTCTCATTCATACCTACAAGAAATAGAAACAAATGCCAAAGATAAAAAATGGAGTACACTACTTTCCAACCCAGATATAATCCCCCATACACCAAGGAAAACAGCGGTTGCAGCCTTCCAACTATTGACAAATCACGACTGCTTAGCAAGTCATCTCTACAGAATACGTATCTCAGCCTCACCAGTATGTGTCCTGTGTAACGATCCAGCAGAAATGAACGAAGACCACTTGAAGACCTGTGAAGCATTAAGATCAGAAGGAACTACAGTTCAAAAGTATTGGAAAGCACGAATGCTAATGGCTTCATTGCCAGATGCAAGGCACTAGGAAACAACAACAACACATGTTTTGGTTCTTGAGAAGTAGTCCCCGCCCAGAGATCCGAATGGGGGACTATTTTAAGTCCAGAATATTTTACCTCTCGAATCATATTTCATAAATATTGAAGAGACTTATCAGTAATAGTAACCGCTTTTTAGAGAGAACCACATTTTTATGTTTCGGCAGTTACATCCCTCTCTCACAATTTTCATATGATTTTAGATGTTCAAGCAAAGCATTATAAAACTTCACTCCTATATAACCAGGGATACGCTCTGACAAATATAATCTGGTTCTGGGGAGATTTAGTAATTGATTATTCCTGGTATTATGTGTGTGAACATCTGAGATGCTTTGGTTCTCGAGAAGTAGTCCCCACCCAGAGATCCGAATGGGAGACTATTTTAAGTCCAGAACATTTTACCTCTTGAATCATATTTCATAAATTTTGAAGAGACTTATCAGTAATAGTAACCGCTTTTTAAAAAGCACCACATTTTTATGTTTTGGCAGTTACATTGCTCTCTCACAACCCTCAGAATGTCTGGAGGACCACACCTGTCATTGGTTTATGGGTCTCACCAACCTCACCAGGGGAATTATCAAAGTAAATTCACTGACCATTGACCACTCGGTCTTCTATGTGATCTGCATGAGGAAATGGACCGAGAATACCTTCAAATATGCCCGGCCATTTCTAACACCCCATCCATCAGTGAAAAATATTGGAGAGCAAGAGGATTAATGACTTCATTGTCAGAAATCCAGCATTAGCTAACAACAACAACAGCACATGACATGCTTTTCATTGGGAATTTAAATTGAGCTAAATGGTTTTATAGATGAAAAAGCTTGGTAATGTAAGGATTTTCAGCAGAATAAAAGTGCTTTTACTTGACTCATTGTACCTTAGACCACCTAAATACCTAATAGCCTTTTGTTGTAATAAAAATATTCTTTCAAAATTTTGTTTAGATGTATTTCCCCATAGTTCAATTCCATATTATGACAAAAAGGAGTGGATAAACCCAAAGTATATAGTTTTTGCAGTAGATATGGGAATAGAGTTTCTTAGGCATCAGGACTAACACTAGCTACTATCTTATCGGTTTGCGAGATATAAGTGAGATTATTGTCCAAAACAATCCCTAGTAACTGTTTGAGAGGAAGAACTGGAACTTAAAACTTCAATGCCACAGCCAGGATTTGAACCACAGACCCTCCGCTTACTAGGTGGGTGCTCTAACCATTAAGCTACTGTAACAACCTGCCAAAATGACATTGAATTCTCAAACCAATTCATATTTTTCCTGGTAAACCACAAAGGCAGTCTCACATATGAGACAATTACCCCAATGGCGACTTACTATTGCAAATACTTTAAGTTCTAGGATTAAATAACCTTCGGATGGTAATTGTCATTTATTTGTGCCAACAAACTTACTGTTGGTGATTTTAAACACACAAGCCGTGTGTGGGTAATGTTTGAGAGCTAGAACTGGAACTTAAAAATTCATTGCCCACACATGGCCTGTGTGTTTAAAAACACCAACAGTAATTATTATTTATTTATGCCAACAAACTTACTGTTGGTGTTTTTAAACACACAAGCCGTGTGTGGGCAAAGTTTGAGAGGTAGAACTGGAACTTAAAAATTCAATGCCACAACTGGGATTTGAACCACAGAACTTTCGCTTACTGGGAAGGTAACTTACTAACAGTAAGTTTGTTGGCATAAATAAATAATAATTACTATCTGAAGGTTATTTAATCCTGGGACATAAAGTACTTACAATAGTAAGTCACCATTGGGGTAATTTGTCTCTGATCTGAGACTGCCTTTGTGGTTTACCAGGAGAAATACGAACTGGTTTGAGAATTTAATGCCATTCTGGCAGTTTGTCACAATGGCTCAGTGGTTAGAGCAGCCGCCTGGTAAGCGGAAGGTCTGTGGTTCAAATCCCAGTTGTGGCATTGAATTTTTAATTTCCAGTTCTACCTCTCACCAACAGTAAGTTTGTTAGCATAAATGAATAACAATTACCCTAGTAACTGTGTTTCGTCCACACTTTTTACTACGTCTGTATCAATTTTTAATTGTAGTGGATGATTTATAATTTTGAATCCAAGGTTTATAATTTCACATTTATTAGGGTTAACACTTAAATTTAAAATACGGAAGTCTGAACAGTGTTACTAACAATAATATTTTCACATTAAGTCTTACCGGAGTTCTTCCATTGGGATGAATTTCAGCAGGACTTGGAGGGTAGAGCCTCCCCTCTGCATCATAGCAGCTTCTGGTGGCCAGTTTTTCTTGTTTCTTTTGTGGCTGTCCGCTAAGAATTGGCTCACTCATTTGTAGCCTTGTAGGTGATCTTACTTGAGAAGTGGTTCCAGAGAAAGTTGGCTGCAAAGCAGAGGAATCAGCAATTACATTCTTGTCTTCTACTTTATCTTTTTGAATACATATGTACTTCTCTTTACAAAACAGAGACAGGAAAGTATAAGGCTCTTTAGACTGGAAACTTATTTTTAAACTTTGGGCAATGGTGCTGAATACTCTTTTATACCAGGTTAAGTGCATACTAAAACTATTTCACTTTGATAATGGCAGATGAAATACAAACCGTAAAAACTAGAAAAATAATTT
The DNA here is from genome assembly GCA_030765045.1 of Tenodera sinensis. Taxonomy (NCBI): domain Eukaryota; kingdom Metazoa; phylum Arthropoda; class Insecta; order Mantodea; family Mantidae; genus Tenodera; species Tenodera sinensis. The sequence continues at coordinate 55,627,594 of CM060974.1, read as the reverse complement.
ACTGAACAAATGAAAAGGTACAAAAATGGTTATTAATTTTTCTACACAGCCTCCTGGCCTAAAATGCATTTTTCCCAATGAATTAGCAGTTTGTAATTCCTTCCTTGAAGAAAGAAGAGGGAAGTATCCACAGCCAGTTCTGGCTAAATTACTCCGTTTCTGTGTCATTATTGAATGTCTGATCCTAATGTGATGTCTATAAGTGATGATGTATAGTTAAGGGTGTTCAACTACTAGGTAACCAGTGCCCTACGAAAGAAATCATGAAAAACATTATTTTGTTGTTTAACAACACTGCCAGGACCACATCAGTATTGCTGGTGTGTCAGAATTTTGTTCTGCAGGAGTTATTTTACATGCCAGTAAATCTATTGACATGGAGCTGTCATTTTAAGCACACTTAAAAACCATCAGTCTGGGCCAGATTAGACCCCGTGACCTTGGGACCCCGTGACCCCGTGCGTAAGACAAGAAAGCTAGAGGGGAATGAAGGGCAGAGGGGGGTTGAACTGTTTATCTGCTCCGGTAGTGGATCTGTTTACTAGGAAATGAGTGTATGAGAATGCATATGAGTCACCCATGTTTCCAGATCTAATGCACTTTGCAGTACTATGGAGATAGGTGCAGAGATTTTTTTAGTATTATGCATTATTTGGCTCTCGCTGCTAACACGCACTATGGCACTACAGTTATATACTCTTATATATAGAAATATGTGACGAAGAAGTGAACTCAGGACATCTGAAATGTTTATTATCACAAAGAAATTTACATATGGCAAATTATTGTGGGATATTGGAACATAGTGCAACAAGAATAAGAAGAGAAGGTGTTAAAGCTGGTGAAAAATCACTTCATACTCCAGGGAAAAAGAAACCAAAGGCCGAGGAATGCAAATTTCATTGTGATAACTTTGATAGAACAGTAATTAAAAATGTAATTCGAGACTTTTATTTGGTTAAAAAGCAAGTACCTACTGTACAGAAGCTACTTGCAGCAATTAGGGAAAAAATAAATTTTCCTTGGGGAAGTGAAACTCTGCGGAAGCTATTGCATGATACGGGTTTCAAATGGAAGCATTGTGGAAGCAAGAGAAAATTACTTATTGAACGTCCAGATATAGTTAACTGGAGAGCTAAATACCTAAGAGCTATAAATGGGCTGGGAGAAATATCATTTACATTGATGAGACCTGGATGGACAATAATTTCACATTTGAGAAGTGCTGGCAGAGTGATGATATCTACAGGATTACGACAAACACTAGATTCATCATCCTGATGATAGGACAGATGTACACTCCCGAAACGTCATTGGCTATGCATCACTACACCTGGCTAGAAGCCCAAGAACATCTTGAATATAAACACTATCTCTTCGAACCACCTAATTCTTGTGAATGCAGGCAACAACGAAGGTTTCATACCCGGAGCTCCTTTGATATTCAAAGCTGGACTTGCTAGCGGTGATTATCATGGCCAAATGAATGGATAAAATTTCCAGAAGTGGTTGGAGGAGAAACTGTTACCTAATATACCCAGCAATAGTGTTATCATGCTTGATAATGCTCCATACCACAGAGTACAAGAAAATAAGCCTCTGTCGAAATATGCTGTAAAGCAAGAAATGGTACAATGGTTGGAGAACAACAATATTTCATATTCTGCTGCAATGCGAAAGACCGACTTGTTTGATTTAATTCAAATACATAAACCAAAGGAAAAAATATACCACATCGACAGAATAATAGAAATGCATGGGCATGCAGTTCTTACATTACCTCCTTATATGTGCGAGTTGAACACTATAGAATTGGAATGGGCAGCCATAAAACAACATGTAAGGGAGCATAATGTAACCAGTGATCTACATTTAAGAAATATACAGCAGGTGTGTGAAAGTGCAGTGAACTATGTTACAACAGCTGATTGGGAGGGCTATGTTAGGTACGCTAAGAAACCCGAGGATGAGTTCAGGTAAAAGGATGAGGTGGTGGAAGATGCAATAGACAATTTTATTATATCACTAGGAGGCCTGGAGTCTAGTAACGCAGATGCAGAGAGCAGTAGTGACAGCAGCGAAAGTGACGACTTCTCCGACTCGGATCTTGCATGAAAACTGGACTTCTAGGTGAGTTATGTTACAACACTGTGTATTTTAAACGAACCTAGCATCCGTATCATACTAGGAGACTAGACATAAACACCATGCGGGAAGCAAAACATGATTACGCTACACATTCCTAAGACTTGCCTTCCTGTCCTGGGCATACAGTAGGCCACTTTCTAACCAACTAGCCACCCACACTGACAAAAGGAATCACGCCAAAAGCCAGAGTTAAAGATGGTTATGCTGAAGAGGAGGTGACACACCCACAATCTAGTTTTGATCTGATCAATCGCAAGACAGTTGCAGCAAAACTGTCGGATACACTAACAATGTTATAAATGAAATGCAACAAGAAGACAATGTGGAATTATTGAATTGAAATCTGGAAAGAAAATTCACATTACACCTTATATGGAACATGTTGTTAGCTAATGCTGGATTTCTGACAATGAAGTCATTAGTCCTCTTGCTCTCCAATATTTGTCACTGATGAATGGGGCACTAGAAGTGGCCCGGCATATTTGAAGGTGGTCTTGGTCCATTTCCTCTTGCAGATCATAAGGACGACAGAGTGATGAAGAATATATCCCAATTTTGTCCAATGTTTTGCCAGACAATCATGTGCTGTAATCAACCTGAAGGTTGTAACTGCTGCTTTTCGAGGATACTCAGGAATTACTGCTTGAATGTTAGGCAGTGCCTTTCCTTTATTGTTTGATTTTCCATAGTAATATTTTGCAATAATTTTTTTTTGAATTCAGAGTTGACTAATCTTTTAGCTGCATAAAATGGCAGATTAACTGTAGATTTTTTTACACTGCTGGTACCCTTTTTTGCAAGAAAATCAACTTTCTCATTGCCACTCAGTCCACAGTGAGCTGGTACCCATTGGAAGACTAGGTGTTTTTGAAGTGCTGTTAGATGGGCAAGGATTTTCCAACATTGTATAATTGTTTGGTTTCTTGGTGACAACTTGGAAGTAATTGCTATAATTGCTGTCCTGGAATCTAAAAGAATAACTGCTTGATGAAAATGTGAAATTCTGTACAAAAGATTTTGTAGGGCCATTTGAAATGCTTCAATTTCTCCATCAAAGTTTGTTGTTCCACAACTTAAAGATTTGTAATCGGAAAAGAGGTGACAAGTGACTGCAGCTCCTGCTCCATCTCAGTTTGATATCAGTGATCCATCATTATACATATGGAGCCATTCGTGTTCTGGAAATCTGGTATGGATTGTCTCTAATCTCAATAATTTGAGAACACTAGTTGGAGTATCACTTTTCTTAACTTCTTCTGTCAGGTTTTTTTTTTTTTTTTTTTTTTTATTTTTATTTTTTTTTTTTTTTTTTTTTTTTTTTTTTTTTTATTAAAGGAAACTCTTCTGTACAATTAGGTACAATATGGTTGAGCTAAGCTATGCACAGAACAACATGAAACGTGTAATTGGGGTGCCATCCAGCGATAGTCCCAACAATATAACACAGAAATAGGGAAAAACAGTTACAGAAAAAGCATTTGTATAGAACTAGATGTTCATTCGTAAATCAGAATGCCAACGGCGCTTCAGTCTTCGTCGTAGAGGTTCACGAGGAAGATAAATATGGCGGAGCAGAGGATTGTCATGGCGCAGACAGGATTGATGCAGTCTTCTGTAGCAGATGCGGAGGATACACATCACCTCCGGTAGACCTAAATCAGCATGCAGCGTAGAGTTGCGCACGTACCAGGGAGCGCCTGTCATGAGGCGTAGAAAACGATTCTGCGTACGCTGGATCCTCAGGATCTGCGATGGAGCTGCAGAACCCCAAATGGCACAGCTATACTGCCACATGGGTCGAATTAGGGAAGTATATACCAGGCGCTTGTACCGCAAAGGCAAGGGCGAGGAACCAGACACAAGATGATGGACTTCGCGGATACGGTGACGAATCCTCTGCACTAGACTACAGAGATGGGGACCCCATGTTAGCCGGCTGTCCAAGATAAGGCCAAGGTATCTTATGGAAGTCGCTGTGGGTATCTCCGTCCCATTCAGGTAAAGGGGATGATGGGTCACGTTCTTTTTGTAAGTGAACTTCACAACTCTGGACTTATGAGCGTTCATAGTCACCCTCTAACGTTGACACCAGGATTGAATTTGATTACAGAAGTCCTGAAGGTGGCTAGCAGTCACAGCACAAGTGCCCACACTCAGGGCTACCACGTCATCGGCAAAGTGAGTGATGGTGAGTTGAGGATGACGAGGAAAATCGGAGGTATATACTAGATATAATAAAGGGCCTAGTACGCTTCCTTGCGGCACACCAGATGATATAGGAAGGGCCTTGGAGAAGGCATGGTCATATTTTACGGAAAATGTGCGATTATGCAAATAGGACTGTAGGAGGCGGAAATAGGTGTCCGAGAGATGCGGTTTGAGCTTGAATAACAAACCATTGTGCCAAACCTTATCAAAAGCTTTCTCCGTATCCAGAAACAATCCTAAGCACACAGATAGACGTTCATATGTATCAAGAATAGTGTCAACGATGCGGTGTAGCTGTTGAGAGCAGGAGTGAAGAGGGCGAAATCCAAACTGAGTATCAGGGATAATTGGTGCGAGCTCAGAGAAGAGGCGAGGTAGAAGGAGACGTTCGAAGATTTTGGAGAGAAGGGAGAGTAAACTAATAGGACGATAACTGCGGGGATCGTTTTTTAGCTTTGTCAGGTTTAGGAAGAAGGACAACAGTAGCATGCTTCCATTGGTGAGGGATATGAGCAGTGCGGAGAATAGCGTTGTAGATCTGTGTTAGCAGGACTAGCGCATTCCGGGGAAAATGAAGTAACAATAAGATCAGCACCTGGAGATTTGTGAGCTGAGGAGCGGACGATGGTATTTTTAACTTCAGCAGGGGTAAAGTAGTGTCGAAAAGGAGTGAGTAATAAAGGTTGCGTGAGTTCTTCCTCCACTCGATGATTAAATTCCACGTCGAGCACAGGATTGGGTGAAAACTGTCGTACCAGGAGTTCAGAAAACAGGTTGACCTTTTCAAGTGGCGTAGAAAACCAAGTATTGCCAACCTTAAGAGGCGGTATGGCAGCAGAATGGCGTGTCAAAGTTCTAGTCTTCTGCCATAAGGATCCATCGCGGGTGTTTAAGACTCGAAGTTTGCTTTCAGCAGCATTACTGCGTGCAGCACGTAGGGCAGCCTTCAGCTCCCGAGTAGCGCGGTTAAAATTAGTTTTATGAAGTGGGCAATGCGTACGTTCCCAGAGTTTCCTACAGTCCTTCTTGATGGAATGTAGAAGACGAATCTCTGGAGAGTAGAAAGTCACAGACCGAGGACGGAGATCGTGGATATTGCTGCTGGCAAGGTTGGCGGCACACTGTATATGACGAGTCAGGGTAGAAACAGCCACATCAACATCACGGGGTGACTTAAGCGGCACTGTCGTAACAGTGAGACCAGCAAGCAAAGAGGTGTACAAAGGCCAATCAAAAGGATATCGTACCAGGGACGGAAAGAGGTCTTTATACTTCACACCGTCAGAGAGAGTAAGCAGGACTGGTAAATGATCGGAGCTCAGATCGTGAATAACGGAAGGAAGGGAACAGTGAGGGGAAATATTACGTCCAATGAAGAAATCCAGCACGTCTGGAGTCCCACCATTGTGCGGGTAGAACGTGGGTTCAGTTGGAGAGATTACATCTAGGTGTAACTGATGAATTGCAGTGTGTAGGAGTTTACCTCTAGGATTTGAGAGATTCGAACCCCAAAGAGGATGTTTGGAATTAAAGTCGCCTCCGACTAGAAAGGGGGCCTTGAAGGCATGAGTGATACCCCAGAAATCAGCGAGAGTAACAGGATTCTGAGGAGTAGAATAAAAAGATCCGACTTGAATGTTTGCGGAAGTAGTAGAAAGTTGAATCCGAGCAACCTGAAAGGAGTCCTCCAAAATGGGTGGAAGGGCGTGGTGAGCCAAACAGGTTTTGATAAGCACCGCAGAACCACCCATTCTAGTCAAGTTAGGGTGATCTGCGCGATAGATATCATAGCCAGGAATGTGGAAATGTATGTGAGGAGCCAATTTGGTTTCTGTGGCCAACAGGAGGTCTACTTCATAAACCGTAAGGAAGTGTAGTAATTCATGAAACTTATTGGTGATACTCTGACAATTCCAAGTGCAGATACGAATTGAAGTGGGGACAAAATTAGCCATGGATACGAAGCAGAACAGGAATCAATTGTTGTAAGGTAGTAAGGAGAGGCTGAAGAATAGCAAAGACAGAATCCAGACGTGCCATCAAGCAATCCAATTGAGAACGGTTTGGTTCACCCTGACGGGCTGTTGCTGCATAGGACTGTGAAGCACCGGCAGGTGAGCCCTGAGAATCTGGAGACAACGATGGAGGCCGGACATTAGATACAGGAGGACGAGGATAGGCAGCTCCAGTAGAAGTAGGTACGGTAGACTCCAGTCGAGGGAAAGTATGAAGTGAAGGAACAGTAGCAGAGGGTACACCAGAAACGGTACGTTGGGGATTAATATGAGACCGCTGAGTAGCTTAGAGCCGTCGATGAACAGGGCAACCCTTATAGTTCGCTGTATGTGGACCTTTACAATTCACACACAGAGGGGGCGTGTGAGGAGCCTTAGAGCACTGCGCAGTAGGATGGTTGCCATCACATTTGACACAACGTCGTTGTTTGTGGCAATAATTACGGCTGTGTCCAAATTCCTGGCAGTTCAGGCACTGAATAACACCCCTTTTGGGTTTCGGTGGCTCCACTTTTATCGTCGTGTAATATAAACGATCAAGTTTATATATGTCGTCATTGAGAGGATTTGGTTTTAGATCCAAGAAAAAGAGGGGCAGTTGCACTTTTGTCACGGGTAGGTAAACAGGAGTCATTTGGGCAGGGGAATACCCAAGAGACGTTAATTCTTGCATTACCATAGAAGTGTCAATAGTGGGGTGAAGCCCACGAATAACCACCCGAAGATTACGATCCTGACGCATTTGGTAGGTGTGAAATTCTGCCTTCTGTGACTCAAAATAATGTATGGCTGCACGATAACCGTCTATACTCTCGAAAGAGAACTTGACCTTGTTGCTGTCCAGTGTAACAAGCTTGTAGGCGCCTACATTGGACGTTTGTAAGTGTTTTATAACAGTATTCATGTTGAGTATATTAGACACATAAATGGGAGGTGGTTTCTGGGATGAGGAAGTAGAAGTAGTAGGCGCAGGTTCACTACGATCTCCTTCGGAATCCATGTTAGCCAAGGCTGCAAAACGGTTGGCTGTAGCGAAAGGAGAAACAGGAACAACAGAACCCAGTTTCTTCCTCTTTGAGTCACGTGGACAATCATCCTGGCTACGTGGTTTAAAGGCGGCGGAAGGCAAACTGCAGTCGATAGGCTGCATTTGACCAGAGCAGTGTGAAGAAACGGGCATGGGCTGTCTTTGCTGGTGGTGTGATGAAGTGGAGGCTTCTCTCTGGGAGCAACTAGATGTGGTTTGAGGAGCTGGGGGCGGTGCTGGTAGAGAAGATACCTGATCCTCAGATTGGTAACACGTCTGCATCGCAGAATAAATTAGCTGCCCCGTATCAGTGGGAACAGCCATGGTGTGTAAGGAAAGCGCGTATTATAGAATACTACGCAGTGAACTAAAGTATCACAATTACACACGATTAATAGAGTACCTAGAACACTCACTAAAGTAATTCAAATTTAGTGCAGAAGGTAACTTTCGGTGTTTAACGAACAAGGAGTAAAGTCAAACATTCACTGGTTTAAAACGATAAATAAAGTCAAACTTGTCGTCCTTAACCAACAAAAAGTAGTCACTATTCAGATGGTCCAAAAACCGAAAATCCTCAAGTAAATCACGCTACCATCATTCTCGTTGATAGATCACGTATTAACTGTAAATTATATCACTACACACATATAAATACATACGAATTATGTCACCTTTGGATGAAATTTGATTCGTATAACACAAGCTATATTAGCCAAATCCAAAGCCTCCTGAGACTTGAGTGCTGCTAGTATGAAAATTCTAAAATTCAAATAATATTCAGTATAATGATTTTTATATAATACAGTATGCGAATATACAGTAAAAATAATACTGAATAAAGCGCTTATACGTGTCACACCAAAAAGAAAATATACACGTTATTTAATCTCATCTACTGTTAGCATTTAAAAAAATTGGAGAAAATAGTATGTCAAGTTTCAGAAGTGTTCGATTTGACATGGAAATGACCCATTTCAGTGTTTATGCTAACAGTTTGACCTTGGCGGAACAACAACACATGATATGCAATCAGCTGCACAAGGTGTGTGTACCTCTTGACCGTGAAAGCAGCGTTACTCCAGTCTGCATAGCTTGGTAAGTTATTTAATTTCTCTGTATGTATTTGGAATTCCAATTTGAGTTTTTTGTAGGATTACATGGCATCATCAAGCTACATTTTAAAAATGTTTCCAGGAATCTGAAGTTGTTGTTAGCTAATGCTGGATTTCTGACAATGAAGTCATTAATCCTCTTGCTCTCCAATATAAAGAGAGCAATAGCAGTAATAGTAACCGCTTTTTAGAGAGCACCATATTTTTATGTTTTGGCGGTCACATCGCTCTCTCACAACCTCCAGAATGTGTGGAGGACCACACCTGTCGTTGGTTTACGGGTCTCACCGACCTGACTGGGAAAATTATCAAAGTAAATTCACCAACCATATCCTCTGATTACTAATCAGAGGACATATTACATGCCATGACAGGTCAGCATGTTAGGGGTTAAGATTTTATAGAGGAATTAGAGAAATAGAGAGGTTGGAAAAATAAAGACTCCCTAGCCCTGAGGAACCCTAATAGCATCGGGATAACACATGGAAATTGAAAGGACTGTAAATGTTATGTAAATGACCAGCAAAGATTAATCCCTGAAATGTAACTGTGGGGTGCCATATGTTATAGTCAAAATGGCGACAGGTGAGGAAAGAGCACATACCGTGCTCGAGATTCACTCCCTTAGACCCGCCATCACAGTGCAGCAACATTTCAGAACAAAATTCCACAAAGAACCACCATCTGTCAACACCTTGGTACCAACAGTTTCTAACTTCAGGATACCTCTGTAAAGCAAAATTGATGGGTCGGCCTGAAGCAAGTGAACAGACAGTTGAGCCAGTGCAAATGAGTTTTGCGCACAGCCTGCAGAGGTTGATGAGCATTAACATTCCACAATAGACAGTTTGGAAGGTTTTAAGGAAAAGGTTACAGACGAAACTGTGGTTCTTTGTGTAACTTTGCTCCGAAATGCCCCCGCACCAATGATACCACATCTAAGAGAAAGAAACTCAAGCACAGGACATGGTGCCCCCCCCCCCACCCCACCTGTCGCAATTCTGACTAATTACTATCTTTCTGCCTCTTGTGGTAGAAATCTGAAACATGGATGTGGTGAAACAGAACTTGTTGGGTTTCTCTGTGTACCTATAAAGTTTGGTGACAATATGTCAAAAAATACAGCTGTAATACACATGTAAAATTGCTTCATTCGTTTGTAGTAACCCTGTATTTTGGGAATGACTCAGTAATCACTTAGCATAACACTGTGTAATAAAGATATGACAAACAGCTGTAATGTTTAGAACTGGACATTTGACAAGTTCCAGAAATTGCAACACAAGAAACTTGCCTTTGCCCATCAAAATATAATAATTTTGTGATAACATGAACTTTAAAATATATAAAATGTTAAGTGCAATAAATGTACAACAATTATATGAAAAAAGTGAATTCTTTTTTATAAGAATCTATAAAAACCTGCTTCTAAAACTCTTTCTGGTTCTGCAAGAGCAAATAACATGCTTATCTGTTACACACATTTCTAGTCCACATTTGAACTTCATACCTTCAACTATAAACAGAAACTGCAACAAAAGCTATATCCCACAGCCATAGAATGTGAATAAGGTGAACAACTTACATGAAGGAGTTAAATTTACAATTAATGTCATCCATTACTGAATATCCATGCTCTGGTTACTGGGATCATTACTGATGCTATGTGCAGCCTAGAGAAGGGGGATCATGATCATGATGATGGATAGACACACAGATAAGCTCTGGTTTATCATAACACTGCAAGGCAACTAGAATAGGGAGGTAGGCCATTCCGGCGAATCGCGCTGCTATTGGCCGTCGCTCAATACGTCATCAGGAATACTGGTTTACCGCGATAGTTAAAGCACTGCATTGGTTTGTGCTGTTGCCCAGTATAAAACGTCGCATAAATGTAAAAATAGAAGGAATATTTCATTAAGTGTAAAGGAATAACAAGCCCTGCGTGCTACAATAACATGTTCCTCTTGTCATAGGACATATATCAGCACGAGATCACCGTTGTGAAGACAGGGCGGTACGAAAGAGAGCATTATCTAATTTATCAGCTTTATCTCCAAAGAAATCTAAAGTTGAACAGTGAACAAATGTTAATATGATTGTATAAATTAAAAAAATATAATCTGGTTATTATTATTATTATTATTATTATTATTATTATTATTATTATTATTATTATTATTATTATTATTATTATTATTATTATTATTATTATTATTATTATTATTATTATTATTATTATTATTATTATTATTATTATTATTATTATTATTATTATTATTATTATTATTATTATTATTATTATTATTATTATTATTATTATTATTATTATTATTATTATTATTATTATTATTATTATTATTATTATTATTATTATTATTATTATTATTATTATTATTATTATTATTATTATTATTATTATTATTATTATTATTATTATTATTATTACTGTAAGATTTAAAGCTTTCACGGCGCACGTTATTTATTAAAGTTTCACGGGCGATCAGCCGTGTGAGGTTTGAAAATATTGAGCTTTCGGCCATTCTAAACTCCATGGCCTTCGTCAGAATGAAATGACCGTTAGAGAGGCTCCAGAGGCAGTTCGGGTCGAACGGGGGGACAGTGATTGCCCCCCGCCCGAGTGTCTTGTCCGCAGTACCGAGCCGTTGTACGGCTTAACCTGCGCAATGAGTTGGATGTTCTTTCTACAGGGATTTTTATGTCATCTGGGGAACATTATTTGGGATCAGGGGTATTTTTGGTACAGGAAAACGGGTGGGTGGGATTTATCCACGAGCTGGCAGTGCGCGGCTTCTGGTTGGCTGGCCAATCAGGTGACGCGCTCATTCCCACCAGGGTTCTGGCCATCAGTCACTCACTGAGAGGTGATCTGAAAAGGTAATTTACTCTGTTTTGGATACAGATTGAACTGTCGCTTTTCCCATCTTTGAGATTATACCGCCGGACTTAGTATGTCCTTTGGTAGTCTTTTGGATGGTAGTCGGCGCGGCTGGTTCTGGTCATATTGGCCCAGAGTATTTACCAGAGGGTTAGGGTGATTTTGGAGTTTGTTGTACATTGTGCGAGCGCGGGTTTTAATCACGTCGACAATGTACGGGATGCTGGAATGTTCATGGAGGATATGGGCAGGAAATCTCCAGCCGGTATCATAGATCATCCTTAACGCCCGATTCTGCAACGTCTGGAGTCTGATGAAGGTGGACTTTGCCACCACTCCCGTTCCAGAGGCTCCAGAGGCATTTCGGGTCGAACGGGGGGACAGTGATTGCCCCCCGCCCGAGTGTCTTGTCCGCAGTACCGAGCCGTTGTACGGCTTAACCTGCGCAATGAGTTGGATGTTTTCTCTACAGGGATTTTTATGTCATCTGGGGAACATTATTTGGGATCAGGGGTATTTTTGGTACAGGAAAATGGGTGGGTGGGATTTGTCCAGGAGGAGTCCAGGAGGAGTCCAGGAGGAGTGAGTACTAGTCGTCTGGGTTAACCCAGGCGGATGGTAAGGTGGCCACGGTACCTATCCGTTTAAATACGGATTTACCCGTGTGGTGGTATAGGTTGGTATATGTAACAGGCTTTTTTTTTGTCTTTGTATGTCTGATGGTGCAGGGTGGGTTCCTGTGTTGCCACTGGCGGCGGGATCTGTCGGATCTTGGATGTCTAGCCATCCAAGCGACCTTTTCCCTACTGATTACTTGGTCAGCCTTGGCCGGCGAGCAATGCAGTGCCAGTGACAGGAAACCGAGGGGAATAGGTGATAGGTGTGAAGGATGATGAAGGCAAAGCGGTACCTACCAGCCAAGGGCGTCCTTGGGTAGACGGTAGCTCTGTCTCCGCCTAGGGAGGCGATGGTCATATTGCCCCAGGCTGTTCACCAGCTGGTTTGGGTGAGGTATGAGTTTGTCATACATTGTGCGAGTCCTGTCCCGCACTACGTCAACAATGTATGGGATGCCGGAATGAGTGTGAAGGATGTGTGATGGAAACCTACGGTCGGTACCGTAGATCATCCTAAGCGCCCTGTTCTGCACGGTCTGCAGCCTGCGGATGGTGGAACGAGCCACCGTACCCCAGACCTCGCACCCGTACAGGATCAGGGGCGGGACGATCGCACGGTACAAGCGTAGTTTCAGGTATGTGGGCATGGTTGATTGGAGTATGGGATATAGCTGTCTCAGGGCGCCATGTCCCTGACCGACCTTTGTTCTGACGTGTGGAGTGAAGGTTAGACCACGGTCAAGTAGTACCCCCAGGTATTTGGCAGAGTTAACCCAAGGGATTCTTCTCCGCCGCATTGCCAGGGATACACCCGGCCGCCAGTTTCGAACTTTGCCCAGTAGTAGAGCTTGGCTCTTCTGCGGGCTAATGGCCATTCTCCACTGTTCACTCCACCTGCCGATAGCGTCGAGCTGTCGCTGAAGTGGAGGGAAGCAGTACCGAACATTTTTGTTCCGTGCCAGTATGAGGACATCGTCAGCATACTGGCACGTAACAGTATGCGGTTCCACGGGTAGGTCAGACATGTAGGCAGCAAAGAGCAACGGCGATAGCACGCTACCCTCCGGAGCTCCAGCCGCTATGGGTCTGACCGAGGACAACTTCCCCTCCACCCGCACCCGAAAAGAGCGATCCCGAAGGAAGCTACCAATCAGGGTGAGGTAGGGGGGAGGGATTTCAGCCTCTCTGAGTTTGTACAGTAACCCCTGGTGCCATGTGGTTGCAAAGGCTTTTTCTACATCCAGAAGCACCGCGACTGTTTTGAAGTTTTCCTGGAAACCCAGGGCAACCTTCTCAACCAGCCGCAGCAGCTGTAGTGTAGTGGAATGTCCATGACGGAAACCGAACTGATGATCCGGGATAAGTTGCCTTTCCTCGAAGAGAGGAGTGAGGCGGGATAGGAATAATCGTTCAAAGATTTTTGAAACGATAGGTAATAGGCTTATGGAACGGTAATTGGAAGGGAAAACCGGGTCCTTGCCGGGCTTCAAAATGCAGACCACCCTCGCCTCCTTCCAACAAGTAGGAAAGTGACGAAGCTGCAGACATGCATTATAAATCCTCGTCAGGTGGACTACGGCCTTTCGGGGAAGGTGCTGGAGCATGGGCGCCGTGACGCCATCATGACCAGGGGATTTGCCAGGTTTTAATCTTCTGATTTCAGAAGCCACCTGTCTTGGGGTGACTAAGGGGATTTGGATCTCTGCGCGTGGCGGCGGAGGTGCCTCATAGAGGTAATCTACCGTCGCCTCCACGAGTTCAGTAAAGTCTTCGTCCTGGACATCTTCCCGGGGTTCGAATTGGGACTCTAGATGGTCTGCGAAAGCCGTGGCTTTCTCTTGGGGCTCAAAAGAGAGTCTCCCGCGAGTGCCATGTAGAGGATGCTGATGTGCATTTTTGTCCTTTCTAAGGGACCTAATTATCCGCCATGGTTGTTTCTCGGAGAGGTCTACGTTTGCCATCGTGTTTTCCCAGGCTGTTTTGCGGTGTAAACGCAGCAGGCGTCGTGACAGGGACTTGAACCGCTGGTAGACGGCCTGTATCCTGGGATGGCGGAAACGCTGCCAGAGCCTTCGGACAGTTGCTTTGGCTTTGAGCAACTGTCTGAGTTCGATGGGAATGGTGCGAGGGTTAGGTATGTCGGATGGAATGCGGTGCGTGTGGGCACGCACTACATCCCGGATGTGTTGGGAGAATGCCGTGGCTGCCGCCTCCAGTGTATCGATAGAATCGACACGCGGACGCGGATCCACAGACTGGTTGAGTTCATGGATGGCTGCATCCCAGTCGACCTCGTATGTCCAGTCTGGAGTGACCAGAGCTGGCAGGTCAATGTTGGAATCCACCAAGACAGGGTCATGGTCGGAGTCCAATTCATTGACCGCTGAGAGGTCTAGATGAAAAGGGATGTTTTTGGTGACCATGATATCGAGCACATCTGGCCTCCCTCGTGCCGGATGGAACGTAGGTCCTCTCGGTCCATGCGCAAGAATGCTTGGGTTACCGCTGATCAGGCGGTAGAGCCCTCGCCCCTTGGCATTGGTAGCGCGGCTATGCCAATGTGCATGCTTAGCGTTGAGGTCGCCGGCGATGCAAACCGCAGGATGCAGGTTCAGGAGGGTGTTAATATCAGCTTCGTAGAAGCGGTTATCAGGAGGGTCGTATGCCACTACCAACACCGTGTCTACCCCGCCAATGGCAAGCCTAATGGCACAGGCCTCCACGTGTTGTAGTGGTGGGATAGGGAAGGATGTGTGAGTGATGTGGTTCTTGATGAAAATGGCTGTACCGCCCCCCGGTCGGCCGACCCGATCAGACCGATGGGTGACGTAACTCGGCAGCGAGAAGTTGGTTGCAGCATCCAAGTGGGTTTCGCAGGCCATCAGAATGTCAATTCCATACGACTGCACAAACTCAACAAGGCTTGGGTAATGGCCCCTTATGCCATTTGCGTTCCAGAACGCAGCCCTGAATGGTCTCCGGACAAGTCTGGAGGCCATTACTTGGCTGAGTTAGGGAACAGCTGGGCCAGGGTTTGGACCAGTAGGGCATGCTTCTGCATGGGGCTCAGGTTAGGGCTTTCGTATTGCAGCTTGAATTTACGAAGTGCAGGCAAGATTCTGTTAATTATGTTGTTGAACCACAGGGTTAGGTCCTGAAATTCCTCCAGATCCGCCTGCGAGAGCGTTCCCCCTGGTCATGGGTACAGTGGGGACCACAGGTGTCACCTGTGGGCCGGCTGTAACAGCAGTATCCCTTGGTGCCAGAGCTGCCTCAGTGGACTGCTCTGCCGGCGCCTTGGGAGGCTGTTGAGGAGCTGTGTTTGCTCTCTCCGCGGCTTGACGCTTGCTCTTGTGTTTCCTTCGCCGCTTAGGTTTAGGAGGAGCATTGGCCACAACAGACTCCTTTGTATGGCCTGGAGGTGGTGCCGAAACTTCAGTCGTGGCAGGGGCAGGTACTGTTGCCTGGGTCAGTGTCTTTTCTGCCCTATTAAGGGCGTATGAGAAGGAAACGCCGGGGCGGACCTCTGCCGCTTCCGCACGTCCCTTGCGACGGCTATCTATGATTTTCAGACGCGTCGCGCATCCTTTGTAGACACTGCAGTGCGCGCCTTTGCAGTTGACGCATTCCCTGACCGTATCCGGCTTAGGGCAGTCCTGCACTCTGTGGGTTCCACCACATCGCAGACATGCGAGCGGGCGCTCACATGCCATGCTGGAATGGTGAAATCCCAGGCAATTGCGACACTGTACGGGACCCTCCTTACCGTAAAAGCGTTCCACCTTTACGGCAGTGTAGATTAGGTGACGCACAGTGTCAATGGGCTGAACTTGTTGGTCGCGCACTTTGTCCACCACGACCAGAAACAGTGGCATGGGCACCTTTTCAGGTCCTCTGTCGGAGGCGATAGTCTTCTTTAGCTGGGCCACTGTTGCTGTAATGTCATGTTCTTCGAGGAGTGCCAGCCTGACTTCCTCGGTAGAGCAGTCGGAGGCAAGGCCTCTGATTATTCGCCTTTCCACGTAAGGACGTATGGGCGAATAACTGTAAAACGGGATTTTTAATTCCCGAAGTACGACGACGACGACGCTATCTGGCAGGCTGAGATCAGCCCGAGGTGTGTCATACGTGTACCTGCCCTTTTAGGGCTTAACCACTTTATGACGGGATGTAGGATTTTGCAGGGTGGCGGGTGAAGTTTGAGGTAGTAGGTTTAAGGAGGCAGCAAGATTTTGCTCCTCAGCGGCTGCTTAATCAGTGTGCCTCCAGTCACCACCATCCTACTCAAAAGAAGACAGTTATCTCCACCTTGTTTCACCGAGCTTTCGATATTGCGGATGAAGACCACATTAAGCAGGAACTTAAATACCTACGAGACACATTGCTGAAAAACGGATACAGTGATAACGACATCAAAAAAGGCACGCAAGAAGGTTGAAAACAATCGAAACAACCCCCAACGCCTCACTCAAAGGATGGATAGCTGGCCGAACAAAGCCTACATACCATTCTACGGTTCCGTCTCAAACAAGATCTCCCGCATACTCGCTAGGTATAACATCAAGACCTTCTTCACACCTCCAAAGAAGATCCAAGAATACCTTAGACCGGTAAAAGAACCACTTCGACTCAAGGTCCCAGGAGTTTACAGGATTCCTTGCGAATGTGGTAAAGTGTATGTAGGCCAAACAGGACGCACAATAGAAGAAAGGTGCAAAGAACATCAACGCAATATCAGGCTCCTACAACCAGATAAGTCAGCAGTGGCCGAGCATTGTATAGAGTATGTCCACAAAATAAACTTTGAAGACATCAAAGTTCTGGAGCATACGGATAAATACTGGGACAGAGTCATTAAGGAAGCCATTCAAATCAAACTACATCCAAACAATTACAACAGGGACCGCGGTCTTCAGCTAAGCCCTGCCTGGACAATAGCCATGAAACACATTCACAACAGCAACTATAGTGATTCTGGCCCAAGTACTGACCCTCAAGAAAACACTGTGGCCGGTGACAAACATAGCCCGAAACAGCAGGCCCAATCACAACTGCGTGTAGCCGAAAAGGCCTCCCTGGCTTACCAGGAAAGGGCCAAAACGGTGGCAGTGTTGCTTGACGTGGAAAAGGCGTTCTCTACCACCTGGCACGAAGGGCTTATCTACAAGCTCATACAGCACGAAATCCCCCCTCCATATATTTACTTGGTGGCTAGTTTCCTACAGGAACGTAGCTTCCGGGTGAAAGTGGAGGGTTCATTTTCCCGAGAAAGGCCCATTGGCGCAGGAGTCCCCGAGGGCAGTGTACTGTCACCGGCACTCTTTAATGCTTACATGGCCGATCTCCCCACGCACCCCAACACTCACATCTGTCAGTATGCGGACGATCTCATGATCTTCGCAGCTAACAAGAACCCGCGCTACAGCTACCGTCAAGTACAAGCCCACCTCTGTGCCATCAGTAGATGGTGCGAGAACTGGCGCATGTCTATCAACCCGGAGAAGAGCTCTGCGATTCTCCTGGCCAACACGCTGGCAAACCGGCTCCCGCAGGACCTCGTGCTTCGGCGCCGTCGGATCCCTTGGGTCACTACGGCGAAGTATCTCGGGGTCACGTTGGACCGGCGGCTAACGTATAGGCATCACGTCAGGGGCAAAGTACTAGAAGGTCATGCAGCCCTACGGCAGTTGTATCCCATCCTCAGCTCCAAAACCATGCCCATTCGCCTGAAACTCCAACTGTATCGTGCGATCATCCCGCCTCTGGTCCTGTACGGATGCGAGATCTGGGGAGTGGTGGCAAAGTCCACCTTCATCAGACTCCAGACGTTGCAGAACCGGGCATTAAGGATGATCTACGACACTGGTTGGAGATTTCCTGCCCACATCCTTCACGAACATTCCGGTATCCCGTACATTGTCGACGTGATTAAAACCCGCGCTCGAACAATGTACAACAAACTCCAGAACCACCCTAACCCACTGGTGAATACTCTGGGACAATACGACCAGAGAGAGCCTCGCCGACTACCATCTAAAAAATTGCCGAAGGATATCTTAAGTCCAACGGTCTAAATTTCGCAGATGGGAAAGGCAAAACGAATATCTGTACTTAAAACAGAGTAAATCGCCTAACTCAGATCACCTCTCAGTGTGTGACTGACGGCCAGAACCAGGAGGAGATTAGCGCGTCACCTGATTGACTAACCAGCCAATCAGCATGTATGGGCAGTGCCCGTTAATGGACCTATCCCTACCATCATTCATCTTGTCCCTAAGATACCCCTGACCCCAAACATTCCCAGATTTTAAATCCCTGTAGACCAAAACACCATACTATCGCGCAGGTAAAGCCGTATAACGGCTAGGTACTGCGGTAAAGACACTTCGGGTGGGGGAATAAGCTTCCCCACTCGACTCGAACTGCCTCTGGAGCCTCTGGAGAGGCAATAGATTCCAACCTATACCACCACACGGGTAAATCCGTATTTAAACGGATAGGTACCGTGGCCACCTTACCATCCGCCTGGGTTAACCCAGACGACTAGTACTCACTCCTGGACTCCACTCCTGGAGGCAATAGACAAAAGAGCAATGGCGGCATGGACGCGCATTAGGAACCACGAAAATGACGTGATCGCTAACATCGGCAAAGGCGAGCCGAAGCACCGCAAGCATACTAGGATAAAAATGTTCTAGAAGCGGCTCGGCTCGCCGACTAATGCGCGTCCACGCAACCTCGTCCCTAAGCCACATACATGTTCCGGCAGAGGCCCTCGCCTCGGAAAATATTCAGGAGCTGCCACCGCGGGACAGTGCAGTGCGCTGGGACGCATATCTCTGGTGTGCCCAGTGAAGATGTGTGTATGTGTGTACGAGTGTGTGTGTGGGTGAATACGTGCGTGTATGTGTCTGTATATAATTTGTAAATATGTACATATGTATATATAACCCAAAGACGAAACAGACAAAAGACAAAAGAAAACTATTCTCGGTGACCTACAGATGGTCACCGTATGGGTTTTTGTATATAGCGAAAACTGTAAATATGAACAAAGTCAACTGTAAATCAATGTAAATATAGCCTGTAAGCCGGGCCCAATGTACCGGCACCAGGCCAATACTTTTAAAATAAATAACTAACTAACTAAGCCTCTGTGGAAAAGGCATCGCCACATTCGGTGATTGGAACTCGCATCGTCTGCACCTCGAGTCTACTGGACACTGGAAGAACGGGGAAAGCCAACTGTGAGACCTCTCGCCAGGGAGGAGCTACTACGCACCGCGCCAACTCAATAGTGTAATAGCCAGGCCGGGCGCCGCTAGTTCGTCGAGGAGTGTCCTATAAGAGATCTGATAGCAGATTTTAGGGCACTCCAAATTGGAGAAGAAGAAAGAAGTATCAGAAGACAACCTTTCCCGGAGGGGATCCGGAGCGGTGGAGGAAGTGGGCATCAGCCCTCTACTTGCCTCCCTACTAGAGATAGCTCGGCGAGCTATTTCAAACCAGCACCACCCAGACATGGAGGACTCCAGAGCCGACTCGGCACCGACCGACGGACATACGAAACCGCAGGCCCACATGGTTGCAGCCAAGGGACCAGGCTCTAGCCTGGACCCGGGGTTCACTGGAACCCCCATAGGCGCGTCGCAAGGCGTTAAACCCTCTGTGGGATGCCGGATGGCACCTGCAATGACTAGAGACACGCCGAGTACCAACGCCAAGGTAAGACCTGACGCGATAGGTACCTCTACCCAGAACCCTTCCCATGGTCCAAGGGTGAACATCGTCAAGGCGAAAGCCAAGACGCTCCTCAGGGCCAAGAACAGGCCGAAGGCCAAAAAGGCTATTGGCCTTGTGAACCAAGGGACAGCAGTCCCTGTCACACCACCACCAGTACCTATGACCCCTGTCCCAGCACCTACAACACCGGATGACGACGGCTTCGTTGTAGTGCATAACCGCAGGAGGAGATCTTCCGGTTCAAAGCCGGAAGGGACTCCTGCTTCATCAACATCTGCAACTGCAGCGCTCGCCCCAAACCAGGCCTCACAAAAGAAGGGTAGAATCCCTCCGATTGTGTCTGATCCGTTCCCGAACCACATAAAGGTAATGAAGGAACTGAGACGGCAGTTAAAGGCCAATTTCCAGGCAACCCGGCATCCAGGACGGGTTGTCATCAGAACCACTACCTCTGACGACCACAAGGCCGCGAAAGGGGTACTGAAAGAGAGTGGAATTAAGTTCCACACTTACTCGCTTCAGCGTCCCCACGTGGTTCGCAGAGTTGTCAGGGGTCTTGATTCTGAGACAGACCCCCAGGATATCCGTGACGGCCTACAGGACGAACACGGAATCAAACCGAGGTCCGTGGTGCAACTAACCACCACAAAGGTAAAAGAGGGGAAACCCACCAAGGTACCCCTGCCACTATTTTTAGTGGTAGTTGAAAAACAGGGGGAGGGAACCCCAAAAATCGACCAGGTGACTCATTTGTATAACACGAGGGTCACCATTGAGCCCTACCACAGCAGAGAGGGACCAGCCCAATGCTACAACTGCTTGGGCTTTCACCACTCGAGTCATGCTTGTGAGAGGCAACTCAAGTGCCTTCGCTGTGCGGGTGAGCACCTGGTGAAGGATTGCCCGACACCAATAGAGAATAAAAAGTGTGCAAACTGCGACGGGAGCCACATAGGCATCTATCGTGGTTGCCCAAAGCGACTTGCAACTATGCAAGGAAGACAGGGCAAAGTACCAGAGATCCGACAGGGGGTGTCTTTTGCACAGGCAATGTCGGAGCACGAAAGTGCCCTAGTACGGGCCGAGAGTGCAGAAGCAACCCCACAGAACCAAGTTGTCAGTCAAAAGACAACGCCAGTCCCAAGCGTCACCCCAAAGGTGGGCACAAAACATCCTGTGCCACCCCCCAGTGCTGCCCCAAAGGACAAACGTCCTCCTAAAAAGAGGAGGAAGGGGAGAAAGGCTCATGTGACTGTAAGTGCAGAGCCAGAACCAGCCACGGTGGAGGCAGGTAACAAAAGTGTTACCCAATTTCCCCCACCAACTGCACCAGCCAATCAGGCACCAGCCGCTACAGCCAACCAGGCAACAGCAACAGCGCAGCCAATCAGCGCTGGCCCGTCATCACAGACTGACTCTATAAGTAGGACCCACACAACAAGCACTCAATCACAGGTCTTGGGAGAGGCCTTTGGCTCAGAGGACATGGCGGAGTTTATTGAACTGGCAACTTGGTTTGCGGACCTAGTACAACGTTCCCTCCCCATACTAAGGCGCTGCAGAGAGCAAATCCTCAACCCTGAACTTTCGGCTGTGAAGAAGCACCTCGTAGTGCTTCAAACGGCCAAGGAACTCTACGCTAATTCCATAAGCTCTTAAATGGCGCATAGAAATGTGCGTTCATTTAGAGCTGCGTTCTGGAACGCAAATGGAGTTAGAGAGCAGAGACCTGGCCTGTTAGAGTTTGTAGACAGCCATGGGATTGATATCCTTATGGTCTGTGAAACACACTTGCACGCCGGTGTACAGTTCAGTCTGCCAAGTTACGTCGCCCATCGGTCTGATCGGGTCGGCCGACAGGGCGGCGGTACTGCCATTTTCATAAAGAACCATCTCACACATATTCCTGTTACCATTCCTCCACTACAACACCTAGAGGCAACCGCCATAAGACTATCCTTAGGCGGATGCGACGTGGTACTTGTAGCGGTATATGATCCTCCGGATGGGCGCTTCTATGAAGCGGACATCACGGCACTCCTAAACCTACACCAAAGAGTCTGTATCGCAGGCGACTTCAACGCCAAACACCCAAGCTGGCACAGCCGCACCCAGAACGTGAAGGGTCGGGGATTGTACCGTCTCATTAGCGGGAACCCCGCCCTGCATGCACACGGGCCGAGAGGTCCAACATACTACCCGGCACGCGGCGCCGCGGATGTCATAGATTTCATTGTCACAAAGAACATTCCATTTCACCTGGATCTCTCGGTGATTAACGCTCTGGATTCTGATCACAACCCTGTTGTGGTCGACTCAGACGTTAATCTAACTGCGCTGGGAGTGCCTGATTGGGTTGAGGAAGTCGACTGGGATGCAGCCGTCCTAGCCCTCCACAACTCCGTGGAAGCATGTCCTCGAATAGACTCGATAGAGGCTCTCGAGGAGGCAGCCACGGGGTTCTCAACCTCTATCCTAAATGCGGTGCGTGCTCATACCCACCGTATTCCTACCGACGCACCAAACCCTACAGCTATCCCTGTTCCACTGAAACGCCTCATTCAAGCGAAAAACGCTGTTAGAAGGCTATGGCAGAGATTCCGTCACCCTAGGATAGGAGTAATACACCAGAGGTTCAAATCCCTGGTGAGACGACTCCTAAGAAAGCATAGGCAAGCAGCTTGGGAAAACACGTTGCGACATGTAAACCTCCAGGAGAGGAAACCATGGCGCATCGTCCGAGGCTTGAGGAAAGATAAAACTGTACACCAGCACCCTGTGCATAGCCCTCGGGGAAGACTTGTCTTTGAACCGAGGGAAAAAGCAGAGGCGCTAGCAGACTATTTGGAAACTCAATTCCAGCCTAGAGTCGACCCTCAGAACGACGATCATACTGACCTCGTGGAGCAAGCAGTAGAAGACTTCTTAGAAGTTGGACCTGCGGGCCACGAGGATTTCCACATCCCGATAGTTACCCCTCGCGAGGTAACTAACACCATCCAACACCTAAAACCTAGAAAAGCCCCTGGGCAGGACCGGGTAACAGCGGAAATGCTCCAGCACCTTCCCTTTAGAGCCGTGATGCACTTGACTCGGATCTACAACGCGTGCCTAAGCATGCGTCATTTTCCAGAAGACTGGAAGAAGGCGCGTGTGGTATGCGTGTTGAAGCCGGGCAAGAATCCGATCTTTCCTTCTAGCTACCGTTCCATCAGCCTCCTACCAGTTATCTCGAAAGTTTTCGAGAAACTGTTCCTGACCCGCCTTCGACCTCTTTTAGAGGAAAAAGGCCTCCTACCGGAACATCAGTTTGGTTTTCGTTCTGACCATTCCACAACCGAGCAACTACTGCGTGTAGCCGAAAAGGCCTCCCTGGCTTACCAGGAAAGGGCCAAAACGGTGGCAGTGTTGCTTGACGTGGAAAAGGCGTTCTCTACCACCTGGCACGAAGGGCTAATCTACAAACTCATACAGCACGAAATCCCCCCTCCATATATTTACTTGGTGGCTAGTTTCCTACAGGAACGTAGCTTCCGGGTGAAGGTGGAGGGTTCATTTTCCCGAGAAAGGCCCATTGGCGCAGGAGTCCCCGAGGGCAGTGTACTGTCACCGGCACTCTTTAATGCTTACATGGCCGATCTCCCCACGCACCCCAACACTCACATCTGTCAGTATGCGGACGATCTCATGATCTTCGCAGCTAACAAGAACCCGCGCTACAGCTACCGTCAAGTACAAGCCCACCTCTGTGCCATCAGTAGATGGTGCGAGAACTGGCGCATGTCTATCAACCCGGAGAAAAGCTCTGCGATTCTCCTGGCCAACACGCTGGCAAACCGGCTCCCGCAGGACCTCGTGCTTCGGCGCCGTCGGATCCCTTGGGTCACTACGGCGAAGTATCTCGGGGTCACGTTGGACCGGCGGCTAACGTATAGGCATCACGTCAGGGGCAAAGTACTACAAGGTCATGCAGCCCTACGGCAGTTGTATCCCATCCTCAGCTCCAAAACCATGCCCATTCGCCTGAAACTCCAACTGTATCGTGCGATCATCCCGCCTCTGGTCCTGTACGGATGCGAGATCTGGGGAGTGGTGGCAAAGTCCACCTTCATCAGACTCCAGACGTTGCAGAACCGGGCATTAAGGATGATCTACGACACTGGTTGGAGATTTCCTGCCCACATCCTTCACGAACATTCCGGTATCCCGTACATTGTCGACGTGATTAAAACCCGCGCTCGAACAATGTACAACAAACTCCAGAACCACCCTAACCCACTGGTGAATACTCTGGGACAATATGACCAGAGAGAGCCTCGCCGACTACCATCTAAAAAATTGCCGAAGGACATCTTAAGTCCAACGGTCTAATTTTCGCAGATGGGAAAGGCAAAATGAATATCTGTACTTAAAACAGAGTAAATCGCCTAACTCAGATCACCTCTCAGTGTGTGACTGACGGCCAGAACCAGGAGGAGATTAGCGCGTCACCTGATTGACTAACCAGCCAATCAGCATGTATGGGCAGTGCCCGTTCATGGACCTATCCCTACCATCATTCATCTTGTCCCTAAGATACCCCTGATCCCAAACATTCCCAGAGTTTAAATCCCTGTAGACCAAAACACCATACTATCGCGCAGGTAAAGCCGTATAATGGCTAGGTACTGCGGTAAAGACACTTCGGGTGGGGGAATAAGCTTCCCCACTCGACTCGAACTGCCTCTGGAGCCTGGAAAAGGCATTCCAGGGCGTACCCTCGTCCTGTTCACTTCATTTGGAGCTGATGGTGCTTGGGCAGCGAGTTCTTGGTCTTCCCGCCAGGGGACATTAGGAGCGCGACTGCGACTGCGGCGACCGTGGTGGAGCTTCGAGAAATTTTTTGAACTTCAAGCGACGGCCTTTTCAGGCAAAGCTCAATCTTTGCGCATACACTGCAAGAGGCTTGACAGCAAGTCGCAGTGTATCGCACAGCTTCCTTCCTGCTTCTTCTTCGACACCGTTTCGGCGCTCGGAGGCGGCGTGCAGGTGCAACGAGGAAGACTACTTTTTCCAGGTAGCGGGTTGCCGAACAAGGCTTAGCCATCTACCCTCGGGTAGATAAGGCGCATCTTGCAAAAGGTGTCCGGCCCTCTGTTCGGCACGCTGCTAAGCCCCTGCTACCTGCAGGTGAGTTCACGTGAGGTGTGTCTGTAATACTGCACCCCAGGGTGCAGTATCGTACCTGCCTCTATGGCTTCTCTTCCCTCTTCTCCCGGCAAGTCCCGAAAGGGGCCTGCCAGCCTTCCTTCTTCCCCCGGCAAGCCCCGAAAGGGGCCTGCCAGCCAGCTTGCAACTCCCGTTGCCAGCACCTCCACTGGTGCTGTCAAAAAGACCTCCGCCGAGGCTAAGAAGCGACCTGCCACTCAACGCGAGAGCGGAAGAGGCAAGTGCCGAAGAGTCGAGGCTTCCAAACCTACCACCAGCCAGGGCCTCCCACGGGAACAAGTTCCACGGGTAGGCCAAATTTCGGAGTCTGACTCCGAGGACTGTGGGAGTATCTACTCCTGCAGATCTTCCGTCGCGATGGACGACGAACCTTCTTCATCTGGTCTCTCCTCTGGAGAGGAAGAAATTCCTCAACAGGGAGATGACGGCTTTCGTGAGGTGGTCTCACGCAAAACCAAGAGGCCGCTGGCCGAGTTAGCCAAACTGGCACAAGAAGGCCTTCGTAACCTCAACCATCCTCAAACACCTCTCCCTGAAAAGCGGCACGTTCCACCGATCATCGTGGACGACTTCACAGGGTCTATCGGCTTTCTTAAGCTGGTGATGCCTACCCTGTCGAGGGAGTGTACGGTGCGGCGGAGCAAGAGCCGCTTTATCTTCCAGGCCAAATCGGCCGAAGACTACAACATCCTCCTCCACCACCTTAAGGACAAGGGTATCCCCCACTTTACCTTCGGGTTGGAGAGAACCCGCGACGTCCACAGGGTTATCCGCGGTCTCCCAGTGGACACACCCATCGACGAGATTGTCGCGGACCTCAAACGCCAGGGCGTCAGCCCAAGACTGGTCAAACAGCTGACCAGAGCCGCACCAAATGGGCAAGGACCCAGAACACCCCTCCCACTATTCCTCGTAGTGGTGGAGAGAGCCCTCGACCCGGAGGGTAAGAAAATGGATGCCATCACAGGCCTATGTTACCTCCGGGTACATATTGAACCATCCAAGGGTTCTAGCGGTCCTCCCCAGTGCCATCGTTGCCTGGGATTTAATCACTCAACCCACTTTTGCCACAGGAAACTTCGCTGCCTGAGGTGCGGTGGCGAACATTCAAAAGAGGTCTGCCCGAAATCTCGGGAGGATGTGCCCAAGTGTGCCAACTGTTCCGGCACACACGTAGCTTGCTACGGAGGCTGTCCAACAAGGAAGGCCATCTTAGCAACTAAGAACCCACCACAGGTGGTCCAACCTTCTGCGGCGGACAGCCCCCGGGTGGGCCCTGCCCCGGCAGGACCGACCCAGGGTTCAGCGCGCGCGGCAGTGACCAGCAGAGCTGCGGGTAGGATTGTGGCGTCGCGCGTTAACAACTACGACACACACCCCAGCGCACTAACACAAGCTCCAGTTACACAACCAGCTCCCCTCCCTCCCAGGTCGGGAAAACGCCGACGTCCTCGGAGGCCTGCTACCGTCTCCGAAGCTCGCGGTGAGCGTGGGGCTCCCACGCCCGCCCGCCGGCAGAGGGAGGTCGCGGTCGAAGTGGACCCGGTGCTACCGAGCCCTCCTGTCCAACCACCTCCACAACCAACCACTACCCCTCCCACACCTCAGTTCCAGGATGTACTGGCGTGGTTGCAACAATTGTTGCAAAATCATGGCCAGAGGATCGCTGAACTGTTGGTAAGTTTCCTCTCTGCCAGCGACCAAACCAGCAAAATGGCCATAGCCATGGAGGCGCTCGCTTTCCTGACCACCGTCATCCACACGACCCAGAATGGCGGATCAGACTAGGTCTCGTACCTCGTTTAGGTTCGCGTTTTGGAACGCGTGTGGCCTGGCCGGTCAGGAGAATGAGCTCCACCATTTTGCTGGAGCGCATGCCCTAGACCTCATTCTGGTGTCAGAGACACATCTCCATCAGAACGTCACATCCCGACTCCAGGGCTATCACTGTCTCAGATCGGACCGCGTCGGCCGCCGTGGGGGCGGCACAGCGATCTTCGTGAAGAACAGTGTGGTCCACAAACCCATCCAGCTCCCTCCACTTCAAACCCTAGAGGCCACGGCCACTTGTGTCCACCTCGGAGGTACTGAAGTCCTGATGGTGTCTGCTTATCACCCACCCCAGAGGCAGTTCGTTCCAAACGACTACCTCTCCATCCTTGCCCTACATCCTCATGCCATTATTGCCGGGGACTTAAATGCTAAGCATCAGCGCTGGCATAGCGGCCCCCGTGCAGACGCTAGAGGCAACGACATCATCAGAATGGTAGACGCGGACCCTCAACTTAGAGTTGAGGGTCCCTGGCAACCTACCCATTACCCGCGAGGTCTAGGGCGGCCATCCGTCATAGACTTCGCAATCATCAAGCATTTTCCATATCATCTCTCACTCACATCGGTCAACGAACTTCATTCAGATCATAATCCCGTGTTGGCCATCATAAACACCCAGGTTGCCAGTCATGAGGTCCCGATCCAACATCGGAACGTAGACTGGGACTGCGTCAGAAGTTGCCTGAATGGCTCCATCCCCGCCAACCCCAACATCACAGACATCCCAACCCTAGAGGTTGCGGTCTCTTCCTTCACCTCTGTCGTGAAGCGAACGGTCCACAACCTCACCATCCACACCCCAGCTCCTCTCCATCCTGATGTCCTGCCTTTAGAGCTTCTATTGCTCATCCGCCGCTCTTGGGCGGCTCGCAGGCGCTACCAGAGGCAACGCACGCCCCATCATCTAGCGGTTCTAAGGCGTTTACGCCATGAGGTTCGTCTCCGCCTACGCGAGCACCGAGTGCGCGCGTGGGAGGATACGATGACTCGTCTGAACCCGGAAGATGGCGACGTGTGGAAGATTGCCAAGCGACTCAGGAACCGAGGAGGGTCACATACCTCACCCATCCAAGGCACCCGAGGCCTGGCCTATGAACCCCAAGCCAAAGCAAATGTGTTTGCTGACTACCTGGAGAGGACTATGCGTCCTAGAGACGATCCGCAGGACCTAGACTTCTCCGACCGTGTCCGCCAGGAGGTATGTCGATATCTTCGGCGTCCTCATGGGGAGGCGGATCGGCTTCCCATCATCAAACCTAGCGAACTCCAGGGCGTACTCCGACGCCTCGACCGCAAAAAGGCTGCGGGGCCTGACGGGTTAACCCCTGCCATGCTCCGCCACCTTCCTTTCAAGGCCGTGCTCTTCCTTACTAAGGTCTTCAATATGTGCCTTGCCCTTGGTCACTTTCCACGTGAGTGGAACCAGGCCCGGGTGATCTGCATATTGAAGCCAGGGAAAGACCCGGTTCATCCTGCCAACTACCGATCCATAAGTCTCCTGTCTGTACTCTCGAAAGTACTCGAGAGGCTTATTCTAGTCCGCTTGTCTCCCATCTTAGGGGACATTCAAGCCATCCCTCCCCATCAGTTTGGGTTCCGGCCTGGCCACTCAACATCTCAGCAGTTGCTGCGTGTGGTGGAGGCAGCTGCCCTGGGTTTCCAGGACAAAGCCTATACCGCCGCGGTTTCTCTAGATGTTGAGAAGGCCTTCTCTACGACCTGGCATGCCGGTCTCCTTTACAAGCTCATCCAACTGGAGTTACCCACACACCTAATACACCTGCTACACTCATTCCTAAAACATAGATCCTTTGTGGTCGCAGTTGCGGGAACCAAATCCACACGAAGGCCAATCAGAGGCGGAGTCCCTGAAGGTTCTGTATTGTCCCCTACGCTGTTCAGCGTATATGTGGCCGACATTCCATCCGAGCAGCACGTTAACATAGCCCAGTATGCTGACGACGTGCTGCTATACTGTACAAATAAACACCCTCGCAGAACCTTCCTCCCCATACAGCGACACCTCCGCCTCATCCAAGAGTGGTGTAGGCGTTGGCGATTGTCCATCAACCCGGAGAAAAGCCGCGCCATACTTTTCACCAAACGCCGCTTTCCCGCCAACTTCCCCACATTCACATACCTTCGCCGAAGGATTGAGTGGGTAGATTCCCTTACCTACCTGGGAGTAAAGCTCGACAAGGGCCTAACTTTTCGGGGACACATCAACGACCTATCAGCGCGGACCAGTGGGGCAATTGCCTCATTGTACCCTATGCTGCGGTCGGGGATGCCAATCCCGTTAAAGCTACGTCTCTTTCGGGCTCTCATTATCCCTATCCTCCTGTATGCCTGCGAAATCTGGGGCATGGCTGCAGACACCCACCTCCTGCGTCTGCAACGTATACAGAATAGAGGTCTTCGTGTAATCTATTCTGTATACCGCAGATTCCCCACGAGACTACTGCACGAAGCCTCGTCCCTCCCGTACGTGGAGGACGAAATTAGGCGCCGGGCAACTAAATTCTACGACCAGTTTCCACAACATCGGAGCGCCCTGGTTAGGTCTCTTGGGGACTATATCCCTAGAGAACGCACGCTTGTGCGACACCGGGTTCCCCGCATGGCTTGCGGGCACCCCCGGTAACACAGGAGCTTCCCCATCAACAGCGTAAGCTGAACTCCTGACAGTCCTTCCAAGAGCTGTTTGGAAGTCCAAAACATTTCGCCAAATATCCATATTTGGACCACCCATCAGCAGTGCCCAACGGCAGTTGCATGCTGAAAGTAACATCCGACGAGGAGCATAAAAATGCTACCTCCCAACAATCCTCAATCCTCATTCTTCACCAGCCATCCTATAACTTCCTAATCCCGTCATGCAGTGGTTAAGCCCTAAAAGGGCAGGTACACGGATGACACACCTCGGGCTGTTCTCAGCCTGCCATCTGGTAGTCTAGTCTATGTGGAAAAGGCATTTTCCACCACTTGGCACGAGGGGCTTGTCTACAAGCTCATACAGCACGAAATCCCCCCTCCATATATTTACTTGGTGGCTAGTTTCCTACAGGAACGTAGCTTCCGGGTGAAGGTGGAGGGATCATTCTCCAGAGAGAGGCCCATTGGCGCAGGAGTCCCCGAGGGCAGTGTACTGTCACCGGCACTCTTCGCAGCTTACATGGCCGATCTCCCCACGCACCCAAACACACACATCTGTCTGTATGCGGACGATCTACTGATCTTCGCTACTAACAAGAACCCGCGCTACAGTTACCACCAACTACAAGCCCATCTCCGTGCCATCAGTAGATGGTGCGAGAACTGGCGTATGTCTATAAACCCGGAGAAAAGCTCTGCGATTCTCCTGGCGAATACGAAAGCCAACCGGCTCCCGCGGGACCTCGTGTTGCGGCGCCGTCGGATCCCCTGGGTCACTACGGCGAAGTATCTCGGAGTCACGCTGGACCGGCGGCTGACGTATAGACATCACGTCAGGGGCAAAGTACTACAAGGTCATGCTGCTCTCCGGCAGCTATACCCAATCCTCAGTTCCAAAACCATGCCCCTACGCCTGAAGCTCCAGCTGTATCGTGCGATCATTCCACCTCTGGTTTTGTACGGATGCGAGATCTGGGGAGTGGTGGCAAAGTCCACCTTCATCAGACTCCAGACGTTGCAGAATCGGGCGTTAAGGATGATCTATGATACCGGCTGGAGATTTCCTGCCCATATCCTCCATGAACATTCCAGCATCCCGTACATTGTCGACGTGATTAAAACCCGCGCTCGCACAATGTACAACAAACTCCAAAATCACCCTAACCCTCTGGTAAATACTCTGGGCCAATATGACCAGAACCAGCCGCGCCGACTACCATCCAAAAGACTACCAAAGGACATACTAAGTCCGGCGGTATAATCTCAAAGATGGGAAAAGCGACAGTTCAATCTGTATCCAAAACAGAGTAAATTACCTTTTCAGATCACCTCTCAGTGAGTGACTGATGGCCAGAACCCTGGTGGGAATGAGCGCGTCACCTGATTGGCCTGCCAACCAGAAGCCGCGCACTGCCAGCTCATGGATAAATCCCACCCACCCGTTTTCCTGTACCAAAAATACCCCTGTTCCCAAATAATGTTCCCCAGATGACATAAAAATCCCTGTAGAGAGAACATCCAACTCATTGCGCAGGTTAAGCCGTACAACGGCTCGGTACTGCGGACAAAGACACTCGGGCGGGGGGCAATCACTGTCCCCCCGTTCGACCCGAACTGCCTCTGGAGCCTCTCTAGCAGGAGTCACAACCAGCTCCCCTTCCTCCTAGGTCGGGAAAACGCCGACGTCCTCGGAGACCTGCTACCGTCTCCGAAGCTCGCGGTGAGCATGGGGCTCCCACGCCCGCCCGCCAGCAGAGGGAGGTCGCGGTCGAAGTGGACCCGGTGCTACCGAGCCCTCCTGTCCAACCACCTCCACAACAAACCACTATCCCTCCCACACCTCAGTTCCAGGACGTACTGGCGTGGTTGCAACTGAACTGTTGGTAAGTTTCCTCTCTGCCAGCGACCAACCCAGCAAAATGGCCATAGCCATGGAGGCGCTCGCTTTCCTGACCACCGTCATCCGCACGACCCAGAATGGCGGATCAAACTAGGTCTCGTACCTCGTTTAGGTTCGCGTTTTTGGAACGCGTGTGGCCTGGCCGGTCAGGAGAATGAGCTCCACCATTTTGCTGGAGCGCATGCCCTAGACCTCATTCTGGTGTCAGAGACACATCTCCATCAGAACGTCACATCCCGACTCCAGGGCTATCACTGTCTCAGATCGGACCGCGTCGGCCGCCGTGGGGGCGCCACAGCGATCTTCGTGAAGAACTGTGTGGTCCACAAACCCATCCAGCTCCCTCCACTTCAAACCCTAGAGGCCACGGCCACTTGTGTCCACCTCGGAGGTACTGAAGTCCTGATGGTGTCTGCTTATCACCCACCCCAGAGGCAGTTCGTTCCAAACGACTACCTCTCCATCCTTACCCTACATCCTCACGCCATTATTGCCGGGGACTTAAATGCTAAGCATCAGCGCTGGCATAACGGCCCCCGAGCAGACGCTAGAGGCAACGACATCATCAGAATGGTAGACGCGGACCCTCAACTTAGAGTAGAGGGTCCCTGGCAACCTACCCATTACCCGCGAGGTCTAGGACGGCCATCCGTCATAGACTTCGCAATCATCAAGCATTTTCCATATCATCTATCACTCACATCGGTCAACGAACTTCATTCAGATCATAATCCCGTGTTGGCCATCATTAACACCCAGGTTGCCAGTCATGAGGTCCCGATCCAACATCGGAACGTAGACTGGGACTGCGTCAGAAGTTGCCTGAATGGCTCCATCCCCGCCAACCCCAACATCACAGACATCCCAACCCTAGAGGTTGCGGTCTCTTCCTTCACCTCTGTCGTGAAGCGAACGGTCCACAACCTCACCATCCACACCCCAGCTCCTCTTCATCCTGATGTCCTGCCTTTAGAGCTTCTTTTGCTCATCCGTCGCTCTTGGGCGGCTCGCAGGCGCTACCAGAGGCAACGCACGCCCCATCATCTAGCGGTTCTAAGGCGTTTACGTCATGAGGTTCGTCTCCGCCTACGCGAGCACCGTGTGCGCGCGTGGGAGGATACGATGACTCGTTTGAACCCGGAAGATGGCGACGTGTGGAAGATCGCCAAGCGACTCAGGAACCGAGGAGGGTCACACACCTCACCCATCCAAGGCACCCGAGGTCTGGCCTATGAACCCCAAGCCAAAGCAAATGTGTTTGCTGACTACCTGGAGAGGACTATGCGTCCTAGAGACGATCCGCAGGACCTAGACTTCTCCGACCGTGTCCGCCAGGAGGTACGTCGATACCTTCGGCGTCCTCATGGGGAGGCGGATCGGCTTCCCATCATCAAACCTAGCGAACTCCAGGGCGTACTCCGACGCCTCGACCGCAAAAAGGCTGCGGGGCCTGACGGGTTAACCCCTGCCATGCTCCGCCACCTTCCTTTCAAGGCCGTGCTCTTCCTTACTAAGGTCTTCAATATGTGCCTCGCCCTTGGTCACTTTCCACGTGAGTGGAAGCAGGCCCGGGTGATCTGCATATTGAAGCCAGGGAAAGACCCGGTTCATCCTGCCAACTACCGATCCATAAGTCTCCTGTCTGTACTCTCGAAAGTACTCGAGAGGCTTATTCTAGTCCGCTTGTCTCCCATCTTAGGGGACATTCAAGCCATCCCTCCCCATCAGTTTGGGTTCCGGCCTGGCCACTCAACATCTCAGCAGTTGCTGCGTGTGGTGGAGGCAGCTGCCCTGGGTTTCCAGGACAAAGCCTATACCGCCGCGGTTTCTCTAGATGTTGAGAAGGCCTTCTCTACGACCTGGCATGCCGGTCTCCTTCACAAGCTCATCCAACTGGAGTTACCCACACATCTAATACACCTGCTACACTCATTCCTAAAACATAGATCCTTTGTGGTCGCAGTTGCGGGAACCAAATCCACACGAAGGCCAATCAGGGGCGGAGTCCCCGAAGGTTCTGTATTGTCCCCTACGCTGTTCAGCGTATATGTGGCCGACATTCCATCCGAGCAGCACGTTAACATAGCCCAGTATGCTGACGACGTATACTGCGGTCGGGGATGCCAATCCCCTTAAAGCTACGTCTCTTTCGGGCTCTCATTATCCCTATCCTTCTGTATGCCTGCGAAATCTGGGGCATGGCTGCAGACACCCACCTCCTGCGTCTGCAACGTATACAGAATAGAGGTCTTCGTGTAATCTATTCTGTATACCGCAGATTCCCCACGAGACTACTGCACGAAGCCTCGTCCCTCCCGTACGTGGAGGACGAAATTAGGCGCCGGGCAACTAAATTCTACGACCAGTTTCCACATAATCGGAGCGCCCTGGTTAGGTCTCTTGGGGACTATATCCCTAGAGAACGCACGCTTGTGCGACACCGGGTTCCCCGCATGGCTTGCGGGCACCCCCGGTAACACAGGAGCTACCCCATCAACAGCGTAAGCTGAACTCCTTATAGTCCTTCCAAGAGTAGTTTGCAAGTCCAAAACATTTCGCCAAATATCCATATTTGGACCACCCATCAGCAGTGCCCAACGGCAGTTGCATGCTGAAAGTAACATCCGACGAGGAGCATAAAAATGCTACCTCCCAACAATCCTCAATCCTCATTCTTCACCAGCCATCCTATAACTTCCTAATCCCGTCATGCAGTGGTTAAGCCCTAAAAGGGCAGGTACACGGATGACACACCTCGGGCTGTTCTCAGCCTGCCATCTGGTAGTCTAGTAGTAGCAGGAGACCCCGAGGGCAGTGTACTGTCACCGGCACTTTTTGCAGCTTACATGGCCGATCTCCCGACGCACCCCAACACACACATCTGTCAGTATGCGGACGATCTCATGATCTTCGCTACTAACAAGAACCCGCGCTACAGTTACCGACAAGTACAAGCCCACCTCTGTGCCATCAATAGATGGTGCGAGAACTGGCGTATGTCTATTAACCCGGAGAAAAGCTCTGCGATTCTCCTGGCTAATACGATAGCCAACCGGCTCCCGCTGGACCTCGTGCTTCGGCGCCGTCGGATCCCCTGGGTCACTACGGCGAAGTATCTCGGGGCCACGCTGGACCGGCGGCTGACGTATAGACATCACGTCAGGGGCAAAGTACTGCAAGGTCACGCTGCCCTGCGGCAGTTGTACCCCATCCTCAGTTCCCAAGCCATGCCCCTACGCCTGAAGCTTCGGCTGTATCGAGCGATCATCCCGCCTCTGGTCCTGTACGGATGCGAGATCTGGGGAGTGGTGGCTAGGTCCACCTTCATCAGACTCCAGACGTTGCAGAACCGGGCATTAAGGATGATCTATGATACAGGCCGAAGATTTCCTGCCCATATCCTACATGAACATTCCGGTATCCCGTACATTGTCGACGTGATCAAAACTCGCGCTCGAACAATGTACAATAAACTCCAGAACCACCCTAACCCTCTGGTGAATACCCTGGGCCAATACGACCAGAGACAGCCGCGCCGACTACCATCCAAAAGATTGCCGAAGGACATCTTAAGTCCGGCGATCTAATCTCAAGATGGGAAAGGCGTAAATGCAATCTGTACTCAAAACAGAGCGAATCACCAGTTCAGTTCACCTCTCAGCGAGTGACTGACGGCCAGAACCCTGGTAGGAATTAGCGCGTAAAATTCGCGCACAGCTCACTTGCGAATCAATCCCTGCCTACAATCCCTCCCGTTACCATAAAAACCCCTGTTCCAACAAATTTCCCAGTGAAAACATCCCTGTAGTGACACCGTCAAAACCATCGCGCAGGTTAAGCCGTATGACGGCTAGGTACTGCGGTAAAGACACTCGACCGGAGGAACATTCACCTCACCTCCGTTCGACTCGAACTGGCGTCTGGCGTCTGACGGTCATTTCATTCTGACGAAGGCCATGGAGTTTAGAATGGCCGAAAGCTCAATATTTTCAAACCTCACACGGCTGATCGCCCGTGAAACTTTAATAAATTATTATTATTATTATTATTATTATTATTATTATTATTATTATTATTATTATTATTATTATTATTATTATTATTATTATTATTATTATTATTATTATTATTATTATTATTATTATTATTATTATTATTATTATTATTATTATTATTATTATTATTATTATTATTATTATTATTATTATTATTATTATTATTATTATTATTATTATTATTATTATTATTATTATTATTATTATTATTATTATTATTATTATTATTATTATTATTATTATTATTATTATTATTATTATTATTATTATTATTATTATTATTATTATTATTATTATTATTATTATTATTATTATTATTATTATTATTTAAATATCGTAATTATTTTTTACATGATACTTAGACAATGTCTCTAATCCTCAAATGTATAAAACAAATTCGAAATTAATCACATACAGAAATACTGTCTTAAGAATATGTATATTTATTAATTACCAGCTCATTGTCCTTGCTTGTACTTGCCACAGCAATCTCCCATGTGTCTCCATGCTAATTTGGAATCTTTGTGAAGGCACAGGATTGCTTTTTAATTCTTTTCTTAATGCCAATCCTAGAAGCTCATGTGTTAAATCCCATTCGTAATCTTGGGGAAGGAAATGAACTGAATAAATTCTTGCATTATTGACATTAATTGGATCAGCCCTTTTCCACCGAGACACCCATTCACGCTGTAATGTTACATCCTTAGGAAATTTATAATGAACTATATCCTTAGTTTTATATGAAGCATATTTACACGCAGCAACAGAGCAATGGTTTCTACTTTTACTCATTGTACTACAGAAGGTCCACCACCAGGAATAGATACTGGATAATTGCATTGTGTTGTTTATTTTAACAGATAGGCCTGGGATTGGGATATTAACAATGTGCTTCATGTTGTAAAAATACCCTTATTTCACTTGGTCCCGTGTATTACGAGCCTCCGTGTATTCCCAATGATGTCACACTTCTCCAGTACTGTTTGCGCGGGAGGGCGATTCTGGCCCTGCCTGATAACACTGTATAACCACTTACTAGAGGTCACTAGTGGTGCCATACATTTTGTTACAGTCCAGTGAAGGAGGACCATGATTATGATGGACAGACACACAGATAAGCTCTGATCTATCATAACACTGTCATAACACTATCATTTACTAGAGGTCACTAGTTGTGCTATACAGTTTGTTACAGTCCAGTGAAGGGGGACCATGATCATGATGATGGATAGACACACAGATAAGCTCTGGTGTATAACACTGTGTACCACTTACTAGAGGTCACTAGTGGTGCTATACATTTTGTTACAGCCCAGTGAAGGGGAACCATGATCATGATGAAGAGGAGTCTGAAGTAAAACGTTAGTATTGTTAATAATGTTTGTAACACTAATGGCTTTGTAAGAATAGGAAATATTAAATTAAATATTTTTTGTTTAACATATAAATAAAGTACACATTTCAGTGATCAAAATGAGCTACATATCATATTTATCTGAAAAATAATACCAGAGATATTTATATTTATGTAGAACGGTGTGCGTAAAATATCCAAAAATGTAATGTTTTTTATTTACCAAATTTACCAATTTTATTTACCAAATTTACAGACAAACAAAAGAATGGGTGCATCATTTTTTCATTCACAGAACACATAAATTTAATATTAATGAAATCGGAGACATGAAGGTCAAATTTTGTGCAATTTGACATGGAATGACTCATATACATTTTCTCTGACAAGCATCATAGCACCGCCATGTGCCGGAACCCCCTCTTCTGGTGTAATATCACACTGTGCTGGAGTGTATCATTTTTGTTGGAAAGTGTCATGTGGATGCAGCTTAGTCTCTTGCAAACAAGCAACCAAAGGCTTATTATTGAACAAAAGTTCTATTTCTGTTCATTGTGTTGTAATTTCACAAATGTTCCATTGCAGGATAGCCATGCTAATATTTGAATGGAATAAGTACTTTAAGTACTCCATTACCTTCAAGTTGGCAGTGGTCAATTCAAGTTAGCCCTTTTCTTATGTGTTGAGCTAACACATTTCTCAGAAGCTTTATCCTGCCTCTTTTTCAGTAGAATTCTTGCAGTGGGGGTAGAATTTTCTTGCATCTCCTCTACTGAGGAACTTCAAGGGGACAAGCATCATGGCACAACTTAGTAGTTTCATCAGCCTGATGATGGGAGAGATGCACACTCCCAAAACGTCAATGGCTCTTCATCACTATACCTGGCATGAAGCCCAGTAATGTCTTTAATAAGAGTATACCAGTTGGCCAGTAAAGAATATAGCAGCTAATTTGTGAGTTACGATAATATGAACACATAAGAAATGTGTGCCAAGAGTTATAAAAATGACCCTAAGAGAAAATTGTTAAACAGCGGTGAAAAACAGATCATTTTAAATGTGTTTCAGAAGCTAATGGAGCACTATCTCGATGTACGTGAAATTAGTCGTGTAATATACTAGTGTATCAGAAACCAGCATTGTGCATGTTCGCAAGGAGTTCAAAGTAACTGGTTGTGTCAGAACCATGTAAGAAAAGTGTTAGCAAAAGTAGATGATTTTATGAAGTGTGTAATTCACTCTAAAGTGCATACATTCTTTTTTCAAAAACGAACCCACCAACAGATGTGATAGTTGACAGATGACATTGCTTTGTGGAGACATAAATATTTGAGAAATATTTGCTGCTATAAGGATGGAAGTAGAAAGATATATTACTTGGATGAGACATGGGTTATGAAAGTCATTGCACTTCAAAGTATGGGTAGACACTACCATAATGGGCAGAAAGAAAGCTTTCCTTTCTGGCACCCCTTATGGGTTGCAAAATTCTGCTAGAAAGGGCAAAAGGTTAATCGTGTTTCATATAGGCAGTGATACTGGTTTTGTAGGTAATGGGGCCTTTATTTTTGAGTCCAAGAAAATTGGGATTACCATGAAAAAATGAGCGGAGAGGTGTTTGGGACATGGTTCTCAAACTCACTATCGAAGCTCAAACCTAGGAGTGTCATTATCACAGGCAGTGCACCATACCATAGTGTGAGGTTCCAGTGCCCAAATTCTGCATGGCGGAAGCAGGGCATTATTAACTGGTTAACGTCCCATGGTGTAAAATATGATTTGAAGCTTTCCTGGCAACAAACATATTCAATATGTTCTCGGGTTTCTAGCCAGGTGTAGTGATGCATAGCCGACCACCACTGCCTGCACCCCATATACTGGCAATCTATCCGGCAGAATCAGTAGAATTCTGGCAAAACAACATCAGAACCATCCACAAGCCGCCTTTGAAGATTAAACACCTAGTGAGACCGGTAACGGACAAACTGGAGCTTAATGTACCAGGGGTATACCGTATCCCCTGTGAATGTGGGGCGTTGTACATAGGGCAAACCGGCAGGACCATTTCCACCAGAGTAAAGGAGCACGAACGGTCCATACGCTTAATGCAGCCTGACAAGTCAGGGCTGGCGGAGCACTGCTTTGAAGAAGACCACAGAGCTAACTTCAAAGAAACGACCATTGTGGCAAAATGTAGCGGTTTATGGGAACGAAGGGTTAAGGAGGCTCTAAGCATCTCCTCCAAGAAGAACACACTGTAACGGGACACTGGATTGCAGTTTGGTCCCTCCTGGAAACCAGCCTTAAAGTTGGAAATCGACCGACTCAGAAAACACAGATTCCAACGGGAGCAGTAAACCACCTCCACATTAGACTGGGTGTTTTCTACTCGGTATGTACTAGCGGACAGTACAGATACTGGTCCCTTCACTCTTTCTATGCACGCAGCTACGCAGTTCATCACAGTTCATCGCCGAGGATGTCCGGGAAGAGGTGGCCTGCCAACAGATTACTTTTCGGGCCACCCTAGTACCTCATCTGCAGCTTCACCGCCGTCCACGCAGCTACGCAGTTCATCACAGTTCATCGCCGAGGATGTCCGGGAAGAGGTGGCCTGCCAACACATTACTTTTCGGGCCACCCTAGTACCTCATCTGCAGCTTCACCGCCGTCCACGCAGCTACGCAGTTCATCACAGTTCATCGCCGAGGATGTCCGGGAAGAGGTGGCCTGCCAACACATTACTTTTCGGGCCACCCTAGTACCTCATCTGCAACTTCACCGCCGTCCACGCAGCTACGCAGTTCATCACAGTTCATCGCCGAGGATGTCCGGGAAGAGGTGGCCTGCCAACACATTACTTTTCGGGCCACCCTAGTACCTCATCTCCAGCTTCACCGCCATCCACGCAGCTACGCAGTTCATCACAGTTCATCGCCGAGGATGTCCGGGAAGAGGTGGCCTGCCAACACATTACTTTTCGGGCCACCCTAGTACCTCATCTCCAGCTTCACCGCCGTCCACGCAGCTACGCAGTTCATCACAGTTCATCGCCGAGGATGTCCGGGAAGAGGTGGCCTGCCAACACATTACTTCTTGGGCCACCCTAGTACCTCATCAGAAGCTTCTTCGCCGTCTTCGCAGTTCATCACCGTCATCGCCGCCTACGCCGAGGATGTCCGGGAAAAGGTGGCCTGTCAACACATTACATCTTGGGCCACCCTAGTACCTCATCCAAAGCATCATCGCACACTCCTTACTTCATTCCTGTTACTCCTTTTCAACTATTCTGTCACTACCTTAATCCTATCCACACTAACTTCCCGTGTGTGACAGTCAGGACCTGGTCATGGCTGTCACCCGGTATCCCCTTCCGATGCCGGTAATAGCCGGCTGTATTCCCGCACTGCGAGGGTGCTCCGGCGGTACCTCGAGACTCACGCCACACTTCTCCATAATCCCCTCTTGAAAACCTTTTAGTTTAGTCTTTCTCCCCTTTCCCTTTTTCCCAATCTCCCCGGCGAAATAAGCCAACTCTTTCTCCTCTCCAACTCTCTATCTGTCTCCCCTTTCATAAAAAAAAAGAAAAAAAAACACTCTTTCTAGTCATTCATCATCTTGATGATGGGAGAGATGTTCACTCCCGAAACGTCG
This sequence comes from Tenodera sinensis, assembly GCA_030765045.1. NCBI lineage: Eukaryota > Metazoa > Arthropoda > Insecta > Mantodea > Mantidae > Tenodera > Tenodera sinensis. The sequence goes on along the minus strand of CM060974.1, from coordinate 55,587,163 downwards.
ATGGCTATGCATCACTACACCTGGCTAGAAGCCCGAGAACATCTTGAATATGTTCCATGGTGTGTCTTTCAGTGGCAATAATGTAAAAGTGGAGTTACTAAAATTAGCTCAGAACATTGTGACAATAATAAAAACAAATAAGTGATGACCTAGCAAGGAAAGCCGGCTTTATTGTAGAAAGGTTACCTCCATATCACAGTAAACTGAAACCCATTGAGCAGTGTTAAAAGCTACATTGCAAGAAACAAATATTTCAAACTGAAAGAGGTTCATCGATTATTAGACACAGCACTGGGTCAGGGCACTGCACAAGTGTGGCAGTCTGACATTAGTCATATAGTCATGGAGGAAGAGAAGTTGTGGCAACTGGACCATCTCTCTGATAATGTTGCTGATAGTTTGGTCATAAACATCAGTGACGACAGTTCAGTCATCCTTCTGCCATAGGAGTTTCTGTATTACCTGTCAGTGAAGAGAATTGTGAATCTGATTAATGTAAGTAATCAGGCATGTGTTCATCTTTCAAAATGTTTGTAACTTCTTATTGTGAGGTTTGATAAGTGCCACGCATGACCATAAACACATAGACATGAAAATTAAAGCTGCTCTTTTAAATGGAAGCTATTTCAGCTGATATAACTGATCTTGCATAACACATGATGTCTCTCGTTATTGACAGTGCACGATTTCTCCATATGTAGACTTATATATTACCGGTGTTGATGTTACAGAGCTTGCTTAGGCTGGATTTACTATAATGCTGTGTAGATGATTGTGTGAAACTGTACATTTCAATTATTCTGTTACAGGATGGAGACTTTCCTCCAGTAAAATCAGCAAGGTAAGACCTGAATGTTTGTGTAATTCTCATGCAAGTTGCACACATTGCTTCTTTTCTACCATAAACATCATGTTTGTTTTACCATTAAAATGTCTTTTATTTAACAAAATCTATGGATTACTTAATATACGGTGATACAACTATACTGATTATTAAAGTTGTTGCACATGAACAATTTGCAACTGCAGTAAATGATTGTAATCAAATTGAGATTCTCTTTTTGGACTTAACTCCCTTTCATTCTTTAATTTTTGCACCTAATTCTGGATCTTCCAAAATTCCAGGTTATGCACAGAAGCAGTTTCTGGTGACAACAGTGGTAATTCACCATTGCCCTCTGCTGAAACCTTAGTGGAAAGCACACCTTTTGATTATGGAAAGGATTGTTTCGAGTCTCAAAGTCAAGTAAGAAATATCACAGAAGTAAAACCTGTGGAAAAACATGCTAACTCAGAGAAACCTAGTACTTGTAGTGATATGGGGGAGCATAACAGCAGAACTTTAGTGATTCGCAAGGGTAAAAGGTCACACAAGTGTAGCATTTGTAATAAGGAGTTTACTCAGTTGTCAACTTTGAAACTGCATAACTTGATACACGAGGGTAAAAGACCTCACAAATGTGAAATTTGTGAGAAAAGCTTTACTCAGTTGGGCAGTTTGAAAAGCCATTATTGGATACATGAGGGTAAAAAGCCACACAAGTGTGAAGTTTGTGATAAGAGCTTTACTCTTTTGTCATATTTGAAATCACATAGTATGATACATGCAGGTAAAAAGCCTCACAAATGTGAAATTTGTGGGAAGAGCTTTGCTCAGTTGGGCAATTTGAAAACACACCACTTTATACATGGAGATATTAAGCCTCACAAGTGTGAAATTTGTGAGAAGAGCTTCTCTCATTTGTCAGCTTTGAAATTACATAAGTTGATACATGAGGATAGTAAGCCGCATAAGTGTAAAATTTGTGGGAAAAGTTTCACTCAGTTGGGCAACTTAAAAACACATAATTTGATACATGAGGGAAAAAAGTCTCACAGGTGTGAAATTTGTGACAAGAGCTTCACTCATATGTCAGCTTTGAAACGTCATTATTTGATACATAAAGTTCAAAAGCCTCACAAGTGTAAAATCTGTGAAAAGAGCTTTACTCATTTGGGCAATTTGAAAAGCCATAATTTAATACATGAAGGTAAAAAGCCTCACAAGTGTGAAATTTGTGATAAGAGCTTTACCTTTTTGTCATATTTGAAATCCCATAGCTTGATACATGAGGACAATAAACCTCACAAGTGTGAAATTTGTGATAAGAGATTTGCTCATATGTCAGCTTTCAAATATCATAATTTGACCCATGAGGGTAAAAAGCCTTACAAGTGTGAAATTTGTGAAAAGAGCTTTACTCAGTTGGGTCATTTGAAAACCCATCATTTGACACATGAGGTTAGAAAACTTTACAAATGTGAACTTTGTGAGAAGACCTTTACTCTATTAGGCAGCTTGAAAAAGCATAATTTGATTCATAAACGTAAAAAGTCAGGTATTTAGCTTTACTGTGGAACAGTCAACAAAATAAATTAACTTGGGATTGACCAATTCCTTTCATTCTTTTTCTTCTTAACCAAAAATAATGAACAACTTCCAGTATATAAAATTACACATGCTGATGATGATGATGATGATGATGATGATGATTATGAAGGAGCATGCTGTCATAGGCTGCTACCTGCATTGTAAGCACTTGCAAAACAATTTTATTTATATTCAGCATATTTAAGGTCATTCAATAACTATTATAGGTCATGAGGTGAGACATGAACAACTCTTGCACATACTTTCCTTCCCTCCCTCTCTGAATAGGCTGAGAGGGAGAATAGACGGGCTAGCTTGCCGCGAATGAATCGATCCCACCACCACAGCATGTGGCTGAAATAATTGCAGTTCACATAAAAGTAAGTTGACGGTACGTAGCGAAATTGCTTTGTTCATTATAAAGGTAGTTTTTATACATCTAATATCATTAGCAATATGCACTAAAGCTACGCTAGCGAACTTCACTCCTTCATGGACAGAAACCTTATGACTTCTACACATACATGATTGTGCAACTTTCCCCATCACCTTGTTGGTCTTGGTGGCTCAGTTGGTTAGGTGCTGGCCTACTGATCCCAAGGTTGCAGGTTCAAATACGGCTCCGATCGATGGTTTTTAAGTGTGCGTAAAAACGACAGCTCAATGGCAGTGGATTTACTACCATGTAAAAGAACTTCTGCGGGATGGAATTCCGGCACACCGGCGACGCTGATGTGATCCTGCCACTGCGCAGCTATGCGAATTGCTCTTGTCTTGCTTCACAAGCTATACAAGTTTGGAGGAATGATGAACAGATTATCTGGACAACACAAGGGAATCCTGTACAAACCACATGGGCACTATATACAAAAGTGGAAAATGTACCTCCCCAAAAGTGTATATAGGGAGTTATTTCACTATTTCATACTTCATTGATACACTCCAGTACTTAAAAGGACAATTGCAGGAATTTCAGGTAGCAGTAGTAGTAGTCCAGCGCCTAGGAATTTGGATGAACTCCATTCTCCTTTTATTTCAGAAAGATTCTAAATAAAACACCTTGCCTAAATAGTTACCAAATTCCATAAAATGTTTGCTCTGGCAAAAAGCAGAGCCAGTCAACTCATTATGATGTAGAGCCACAGAGAATTACCAGAGACATATATCCTCATCACAGTTGACACATGGAGAAATGCCCCAGGCTCAATGTGGTTGCAAATACACATTTGTAATCTTTGATATATATGTTCAAAGTCTTAAAATATACGTTGTGAGAAGAATGACAATTTTTATTTGTGCAGAAATATAGGACAAACATATCCCACAGTATGGTTTTTTACTTCTGTCAGCACTACAATATTTAAACGTTTTGCAACCAAGATGTAAAATAAAGGAACAGTTAGATCATAGTTCCAGCTCCTTAAGGGAATTCTACAGAATGCATCTTGAGGTATAAAACATAACTTGACAATTCTTGATCACCTAAACACTCAGATTGGGTCAAACACTGTCTCGTAATTGAGTATGTTCAGAACAATTCAAACGGGTGACAAAGATAGCTCCTGTAACAGGAGAACTCAGCACTTGTTAAGGGCTTCCGTGCGTCTCTGTGGCCTGTCTAGTTGCAACCCTGTGGTTTCCTCACTTCATCCCTGCCTCCTAGGGTTGGTAGCCACGTAGATCTGAGTTGGTCGCCAACCAACACAACTAATCATCCAGCATCTACGCATGACAATTACTGGAAACTTCCTTCACTTACCCAAGAAGAGCATTTAAGCACATCCAATGGGGAGTAGAACTTAGTCTCAAAAAAGAATTGGCAGTATCCAAGAAAGTGAAACCCAACTAAAGGCGGAGCGATGTGCGCTCACGTGGGATACAGATTAGCTGGACACAGAGTATGAATGACGTCAGAAGTACAGCACAGCCATCAAATGTGTAAACAATTGCCACTAATAACAAGAGTTGAAAACAAGTAACAGTACTCTGTGATCTAGTGAAGCATTGCCTTGCAAGTGTATGCAGACTCAAGATCACGGTGTAACAATGCGACTGTTTTGTTTCTTCTCGCTCCTTCTTGATTGTCCGCGATACGCTCGTGAGCGCCAGTCCGTTGGCCTGGGCCTTACACTGTGGTCAGTTTTAGGCAACGACCCAGTATCTGTAAATACAGTGCTGCGGTTTTGTTCCACAATTGATTTTATGAAGCAAGTGTAAGGTTATTTTATTTCAGAGAATTTAGCCTTTTAGATTGCCTTATTTTGGGTTTTTTAATGTTTTAGCTTTTTTTTTACTTTGTAGCAATTTTAAGTTTCAGTTTTTAGCATTTTAAATGGAGCATTTTAATAGTTGTTTAGCTGCTTTTATCTATTTTAACTTTAGAGTTTTTGTTTTTTTTATGGGTGATATATCAACTTTTTACCATCCATAATTTTACTTTTGGACTCGGGGCCCTAATGACCAAGTTGTCGACGGGCCCTTAAACCCAACACACTCACTCACTCACTCACTGTTTCTTCTCGCAGTGAGCTGCAGACATGGAGTGATTGTGTTCTTTAGTATTCATATGGTGCTTGTAGGTTGTGCTGCAGTGAAGCAGTTTTCGTGGTCAGGCTGTACCTACCTGCAGTTGTTTGCATGTGCGAGCAATAACATGTGATGTATACCTATGGGAAATGCACATGTCTCCGGCCTTTAAACCCGACCATCTGAGCCTTCGTGCTGATGAGAGACAAGAAGTTATGCAGAATGAGGGGAGGACGATATCGTCGAATGGAGCTTGTATAAAAAGGGCCAGCAACAATCATCCCCAGTTTTGGGGACCAGAATTATACACTTCGAGGTGCATACACCAGAGGATTTCACAAAAGTTATTCAAACCATTTTGCCAATGGCTTCAACAGTGGACGAATGGATCTTCTGGTTTCCTGAACCATGTATTAAAATCTGCCTGCACATCATTGTATAAAATTTAGGGACGAAATATCGTGTGGAGGTTCAGGCAAAACTTCTCAAGGTGTCTTCACGAAATACTGTGGGCTATGACAAAAAATTTTCCCTTAAGCACACATGTATCATAAAGAAAAAAGAGAAATAAGACAGAAGAAAACTGTTGCAAAACCAATATGTTATTTTTATTTTCTAATTGCACATGTTTTCTTCTCTCTGTTAGCATTGAGGGAAATGTTAGCATATACCAGGATTACGATGCACTTAACGCAATGGGGATGATTCTGATTGGTTATTCTTCTACTCAGCAGACATGGCGGATATTCCATTTTGTAATCAAGAGGTTGTATTTTGCAAAAATGAAAAGAAAGAGAATACGAAAAAATGAAGTAAAATATTTTTAAACGGCAAATAAAGTACTATGTAGATGGTCATAACCAACTTTAGAAGCTAAACAAAAGAAACAGAGAAAGAGTTTTGATGCAAATAGTTACACAATTTAACCTGGCATGGCACTACTCACTGATTGATTCACATTAATCATGTGACCTTTATATTCTGTCACATTAAAGCGACCCTAAAGAGCTCCATGTAATATATGCTAGTGTTTGACGTTAAGTTACGTTATATTAAGTTCATTGTAATCCCAGCATAATTCCCTACCTAGCCGAATCTTTATGTAAATAGTAATTTCAAGAAACATACTTAATCTATAGATCAATAATTTCAGGGTACTTGCATAAGTAATGCATTTGAGTAAAAGCTAAAGCCACTCGAGCAGGGAGAGCTTGAAACCATATATAGAATACCATATTTATATAGCCAAAGTTAAAAGACAAAGACGACACATTTATTTATGTTGTTGTTGGCTAATGCTAGATTTCTGACAATGAAGTCATTAATCCTCTTGCTCTCCAATATTTTTCACTGACGGATGGGGCACTAGAAGTGGCCAGGCATATTTGAAGCTGGTCTCGATCCATTTCCTCTTGCAGATCACATAGAGGACAGAGTGGTGAAGAATTCTGTTTAAATGTTTTGCCAGACAATCATGTCCTGTAATCAACCTGAAGGTTGCAACTGCTGTTTTTCAAGGATACTCTGGAATTACTGTTTGAATGTTTGGTCTTTTATTCTTTGATTTTTCATAGTAATATTTTGCAATAATCTTTTTGAATTCAGAGTTGACTAGTCTTTTAGCTGCATAAAATGGTAAATTAACTATAGATTTTTGTACACTGCTGGCACCCTTTTTTGCAAGAAAATCAGCTTTCTCATTACCGCTCTATCCATTGGAAGACTAGGTGTTTTTGAGGTGCTGTTAGATGGGTAAGGATTTTCCAACATTCTATAAGTGTGAGACAGAATATTAGAAGACCCCAAAAGAAAATCGTTTATGTGAATATTTGTTAAGAGTGTAATTTGTTTTTTGATGTTGGTATGAGATGGTTAAATGACGAAAACGTGTTAATAATGTTCATTGTTACGAACAACTAAGTTTGTTTAAACACGTCATAAATATTTCCATATTTAATTTTAATATATATGTATAAATATTAGAATTATGTGTGTTCCATAATAAAAGCGAAGGGAGAATGGTTAGGGATCACTTCCCTAACCAGAAGGAACTATTTGATGGACGCACACGTGGATGTATACGAGAAAGGTAGTATCACGGGAGATGACGCTGAACTTTTTTTTCACTAGCGTCTACGTGTCGAAGACGACAGGACGTATTTTGGTAGCGTGTGCACATTGTAGAACGTTTACCAGACTTTCATCAAGCTTTTGTTCCACTTTTTGAAAAAGTGGAAAGACTTAAATAATTTAAAACGGTGCTAAGAGGATTTATTTAAATGTAAAATAGAGAAAAAGTGTTAATAAAACAATACATTGTGGTGAAGAAACATCGTGTGATTTTTCATTCCATCCGTTACCACGCCCTGAGGAAAATAAGAGCCACATCGCTCAAACGTGAAACGACACTTCGATAAAAACTGCACCAAGTGTTTGGTTTTTTTGGTGACAACTTGGAAGTAATTGCTGCTCTGGAATCTGAGAGAATAACTGCTTGCTGAAAATGTGAAATTCTGTACAAAAGATTTTGTAGGGCCATTCGAATTGCTTCAATTTCTCCATCAAAGTTAGTAGTTCCATAACTTAAAGATTTTTAATAGGAAAAGAGGTGACATGCAACTCCAGCCCCTGCTCCATCTTGGTTTTATATCAATGACCCATCAGAATAAATATGGAGCCACTCGTGTTCTGGAAATCTAGTATGGATTGTCTCTAATGCCAGTAATTTTAGAACACTAGTTGGAGTATCACTTTTCTTAACTTCTTCTGTCAGGTGTAAATAACATGTGATGTCTAATGTTTGTGTCGAATTGACTTTAGATATGAAGTTTTCCTTTGAATTAGGAAGGTATACATTCTTCTTGATGTCTTGAATTTTGGAAAGAAAGCTCTCCTGAGTCTTTAGTGTACATATGTGTAAAATTTTCTAGCAAGAAAATTCTATGAAGGGATAAGAGAGATAAGAAACAGATTCCAACCAAGAACTACAATGTGTAAGAACAAAACTGAAGAAATTGTATCTGAAGAAAACCAAGTACTGGTGTGTTGGATAGAAAACCTCAAGGATCCACTGAATCCAATAAGAAATATAAAAGCAATAGAGGAGAAAGTCTATTAGGGACCTGAAGTGAAATTAAACCACCAACTCTGCAGATGCTAAACGCAGTAATAAGGGAAGTTAAAAATAATAGAGCTCCACGAGAAGATCAGATTAAATCAGAATTAATACAAAATGGAAGGAGAGTATTATGGGCTAAATTACATCAACTAGGAGAAGATATGGAACTTTGAGCAAATGCCCCAAGATTGGAACACAGCGATTATCCGCCCTATACATAAGAAGAATGACAAGTTAAAATGCAATAATTACAGAGGCTACGGATATATTAGCAATATACGTAAAAACATATGTTGAGGGGATACTTGGGGATTATCAGAGTGGCTTTAGGAAAGGTAGATCAGTAAATGATAATGAGTTTTTGGCCTAATAATTATACAGGAGAAACTCCAACTTCAGCTTATTTTAATCAGGAAAAATTTGCCTGGTGCCGGTACAGAGGGGCCCGGCTTACAGGCTAAAAATTTACATTAATTACAATTTATAATATTTACATGGGTACTCTTGTTTGCTTTTTCTTATCAAAAAACCCATACGGTGAGCAGCTTTAGCTCATCGAGATGAAGCTGTAATATTGCTTCCTAGTTATTGGATCGCCATTTTAAGCTGAAGTCGTTGGTGAAGTGATGTTGTTGGTCACGTTGATGTGGTTCGGTGTGTTATCTCCGGCTAGCTGAGCATTATCTCTTTATCTCGGGTTTGCGTGAGTGTAAAGGACAACCCAAGAACAACTTTGCATATCATTTATTGTTTATTACATATTTTCGGGAGATATGCCGATTCTATATGTGTATCTGTAGAAGCATCGCAATCACATCTGCTCAGCACGAACTGCACGAACTCCCGTACTGGTCTCTCGTTGAGTACTGACTAGACGCTTCTCTCTTACCCACGCCAAGAAGACCGTTCGCTTCCAATTTGAATGTCATGACGTCATCCAAGAAAGCCTCGTATCCAAAATGTTATTTCCTTTTCCCGCAATTTAGAAATGTCCCTTTCTATTATAACATGTTCTTTTATGAATTTTGAATATATAATTACCTTTTTAGGATTAAACGATGTTTACTTTATATTTTATTAAATATATCGCGCGACTTTTAAGGTTGGTAGAACTGACTTTCGAACGTGTATTTTAAACTATGTGGTATGACGTCATGACTCGTTAATTTCAAACCAATAATGCGTTTATACTACAAATTTAACGACTATCATTTACTCATATCTTGCTCACCTTACAACACTTGCTACTCTATTATCTATTTATGTTATTACTCAATATTTATCGCAAATCTCATATCCGGCAATTAAATTAAAACGTATCTTTTTCAAAAGCCCATTCGATCGGAAATCTAAATTTCGGTATCAAATGCCCCCATTTATATTATTTTATTATTTCATAATAAAATAATGTAAATGTCTTGCCCGAAAGAAAAATTAAAAATTACTCCTGTATTTTGAAGAATCGGCAACACTCCCATTATATACAATTTTCAAGTACACTGTTTTGAAATTGGTGATTAACATATTTTCTCATTAATCTTTTTAACATGACAAACAATTATACACTTGACTTAACATTAATCCTTAAATACTAATTACAATATGTTATGGTTTCTTCTGTGAAGCTTTTATATAAAGGTTAAATTTCAAGAGTCTTTCTTTATACTTCCTTCTTTCAGTTCATGTTTGCTCACTTCGCTATCACTATCACTTGCACTGTGATTTTTCACTTTTGTTATTGTAACACATATCTGTACTATATCCTTTAAGCACTAAAATGTACATATATTTATATAAATCCATTGCACTCTTTAGACAAGTTCTTTCTTTGTCTTTCTGTGATAACTATCTATACATCTAAATATTTTAACAAATGTTTACAAAGTAAATATTCTGTTTTCTCTCTATGCGGAGATGAACAATTTAACAATCTTTCTGAAGCTGTTATTGTGAGCTCTATACAATATATTTTTAAGCTCTTTGTAGTAGATAGCAATTCACATTCTGCATTTTTTCATGAATATGTAAGTACCTGACCAATATATGATTTTCAAGTAAGCTAACATTTACATTTTATCTCAAAGCTGATTGGGCGCCAATAGACAAATGACACTTCCAATTTTTCTTTTACATTAAATCAAGGTTCCAAGGCACCACACGGTTTCTTGTATGGTCGAAGGAGTTGTTTATGCCATCTTCCCAGACATTTTTCATTTTTAACATCTTTTAATTCATAGGTATGATAACCAAATTTTGATATAATTTCTGCAGGACCTTTATATAAGAATTCCATCCTTTTGTTCCTACCTCTCAAGGCACTTGATAACTTATGGTCTTTAACTAGTACCCAATCGCCTATCTTAGGTTCCCATTTATGTTTTCTACTCTTTTTCTTTAATTTTCGCTTCTCTGCCTTTTTCTTGATTCGTTCAAAAGCAATTTTCGCTCTTTCTTCTTCACTTAACTGAATGTCATTAATTTTCAGTGTTTTTGGTACCCCGATCAATATTGGTTCTGGTTCAATTCCTAACATTAATTTTATTGGTGCAAACCCAGTAGTTACATTAATGGTGTGATTGATAATCTTTTCTATCAATGGACAATATTTCACCCAATCCTTGTGATTATGATGTGTAAGTACACGTAAATAAATTCCTATATCTCGGAGGACACGTTCTGTTGGATTCCCTGATGGAAAGTATGATGAACAATAATTTAGTTTTCTCGAGTCTAATGTCACCCTAATCTTTCCATTGGCCTTATTTACAATACATAGGGGATTCACAGATTTTGAATTCGAAATCTCAATAACCTCATCTTCTAACATTGACTTTATAACTGCATCTACCTCTTCTCTTATTGTACTAGGGATAGCTCTCGCTTTATGTGTAAAAGGTTTGATGGGTATCATCTCAAACGAATGAGTATAAATATTACATTTACCAGGTTTCTCAGAGAATACTTCTTTATTTCGGATTAATATTTCAAACAGTTTATCCCTCTGTTGTTCATTTAGTTGATCAGCCTGAGTTACCTTTTCCCTCAACAATTCTTCTAAGTCTTCACTACTCTCCCTATCATAGTACCTAGTTGCATCAGAAACCCTCAAATTGTCTATGAAATCATTTTTATCCCATTCTACATTTTCTTTATTATCGACTCTGTACTCTTTGACATTTACTTCAGTTAATTCCATAGCTCCTACTTTAACATATTCTACAAAGAATGTATCCCCTTGGATTTCTTCTTCCTCTTTTTCTCTTACAATAGTTTCTGAACTACTATCTTCCACAAAAGGCACTATAATGATCTCATCTTCAACTTTCATTTCTAGAATCATGTTTTTAAAATTCACTACAGCTTCCCAGGCATAAAGACAATCACAACCTATTATAATATCTGTCACAAGTCTTCCTACAATCAGAAATAAAATTCCTAGTATTCTCCCATTTATTTCAATATTTATCATTGCTTGAAATTTTACTCTCTCTTTTCGTTTTCCCACAGCTAGCGAGCAATATATCCCATTAACTGGTAAAGACATTACTTTAAAGCCACTACTTTGTAAATTATCATAAAAATTTTGTGAGCATACTGTGCTATTTGATCCCGTATCTATAATTGCATTGTATTGTTTTCCATTTACTCCAATTTTGATTTTAGGTGGATCTCCTACTGTTTCGTTTTCGTCAATTCTATTTTTCCATTCTCTTTTCTTTTGTATCATCATTTGCCTTCCAGGACTATTTATTTCCGAGTACTTATCACAATCATTACTATGATACCCAGTTCTCACTGAAGGCGCGTTTGACCGGGTCTGGCGTTTCCCTGATTTTTAGGTATGGCTCCTGTACTATTTCCCGAATTGTTACTTCTGTTTTCCTGCATTAACTCGGGGTTACTTCCTACCATGTTTTTGACCGTGTTAATGGCCTCGACCATTTCCGCATTTTCAGGGGAATTTCGTCCACTAGAATACCTTTCTCCCTGTCTTGGTGACCTCGGTCTAAACTCATTATCTCCGTTTGTCCAATACCCATCATTTGAATTTCTACTATGTCCAAAATAACGGCCCCGTCTACCTCGATCAAATCTATTTGTATTCATATAATTCACCCTTATATTTCTTCCCCTTTGATTACCATTTCTATTTTGGTGATGCCCTTCCTGGTTATATCTACCTTGATTTTCCCACCGGAATGATTCCATCCTTGGTACTGGTCCTTTATATCTTTCCCTAATCTCACTTCTATTCTGATAATACTGTGCCCCTTGCCCGAAAGAATTGACATTTTCTTTTCCTTCATATTTATTTCCAAATGAGTGTTTTGGCTTATTGACTTCCAAGGCTGATAATAATTCGATCATAGCTGCAATGCTATCGGGTCGGGCTATGATTAGGTAATGTTGAAGTGTTTCCGGAAAATGTGGAGTAACTATATTTATTAGATCTTTTTCATCCAAGGGAGGGTCCAACATCTTCGATTTTCTCGCTATTCTCATAAAATAGTTTACCATCGATTCCTCCGATCTAGGATTAAATTTTCCATTGCTTAATTCAACTCTAATATTAGCCTGCCTACTAGCTCCCCAATATCTGGTTAAAAAGATGTTCCTAAAGGTCCTGTAGTCATTATTGTTACCCATAGAAAGGCCTAGCCAATTAGCAGCATTACCCTTTAGACATTTTCTTACTATCACCATCTTGTACTCCTCTGGTATACGTTTCACCGTGAAGTACTCTTGTAACCCTTCTAAAAAGGCTTTAGGATCATCTGAGTCTTCATTTTCAAAAACTGGAGGTGTCATTTCATTTAAGACATGGTTAGGCCAATGTAAATTTGAATTGTCACCTATCCCTGAGCTATTTCCGAGATCAGAATGGGAATTACTGTTACCCCTATTTTGCATCGAAATGTCAGCTGATACACCTGGTATTGCCTCATTTCTTGCAACTTCTTTACTAAGATTGTTGTGATTACATGCATTTTCACTTAATTTCAAATTTTCTAAGGCCTCTTTTACCTGAGTAATTTCTGTTACTACCCCTTTTATTTGGTCTGTAACATCCTCCAAATTTCTAGCCTGCCTTTCATTTTCTACATCAGATCTTTCTATTCTAACTTTACACCCCTGTAACTCTTCTCTAATTTCTTCCCTTTCTTTATCTAATTTTTCACTCACTTGTTGACCTAATTTCTTTTCAGAATTCTTTACTTCTTGCCTTATTGTCTCTAATTCTCCCTTAACCTGTTCTACCTGTTCTCTATTTTCTTTTACTTCACTACTAACTTTATTAATTTCCTCCCTAACTTCTTCCCTAAAGGTTTCGAAAGCTCTCTTCTGATTTTCCAATTGCATTCCCAATTCCTGTTGTCCCTTCTCTACTTTCTGTCCTAACTCTTTACTATTTTCATCTATCTTTTGACTTAACTCTGTTCTTAATTCTTTACTATTTTCATCTATCTTTTTACTTAACTCTGTATTCATCTTTTCCACTGTTCTTAATTCTTTACTATTTTCATCTATCTTTCGACTTAACTCTGTACTCATCTTTTTCATTATCGTTTGAAACATATTCTCTATTTCTGACATAAATGCTGGCCTTTCTGAATTACTACTAAACATTTCTGAACTACCTCTAGGTGTTTCTCTAACGTTCTGATCTTCTAATTCTTGGCATATTCTGCTACCAATTACATTCTGATTAAATTCTTCCATCCTACTTATACTTTCCTGAATTTCCGGACTATTGAAACCTCTAAACTCACTATCACTGTCTTCCATTTCTAAGCTATTTACATGTGTTTTTCTACTCACCAAAATTTTCAGTATTTTCACTATTTCACTTTAACTGCACTTAAACTTGTTCACTACACGTTTCACAGATGTTGACGCGCTGGGCACCTTCTTGTCTGCTGGTTCGATGCTGGCTCGGTCGTCTTGGGGTTTGGTCCATTCTTTCGACGCCACACGTTGGGAAGCCAATTTGAAGCTGTAATATTGCTTCCTAGTTATTGGATCGCCATTTTAAGCTGAAGTCGTTGGTGAAGTGATGTTGTTGGTCACGTTGATGTGGTTCGGTGTGTTATCTCCGGCTAGCTGAGCATTATCTCTTTATCTCGGGTTTGCGTGAGTGTAAAGGACAACCCAAGAACAACTTTGCATATCATTTATTGTTTATTACATATTTTCGGGAGATATGCCGATTCTATATGTGTATCTGTAGAAGCATCGCAATCACATCTGCTCAGCACGAACTGCACGAACTCCCGTACTGGTCTCTCGTTGAGTACTGACTAGACGCTTCTCTCTTACCCACGCCAAGAAGACCGTTCGCTTCCAATTTGAATGTCATGACGTCATCCAAGAAAGCCTCGTATCCAAAATGTTATTTCCTTTTCCCGCAATTTAGAAATGTCCCTTTCTATTATAACATGTTCTTTTATGAATTTTGAATATATAATTACCTTTTTAGGATTAAACGATGTTTACTTTATATTTTATTAAATATATCGCGCGACTTTTAAGGTTGGTAGAACTGACTTTCGAACGTGTATTTTAAACTATGTGGTATGACGTCATGACTCGTTAATTTCAAACCAATAATGCGTTTATACTACAAATTTAACGACTATCATTTACTCATATCTTGCTCACCTTACAACACTTGCTACTCTATTATCTATTTATGTTATTACTCAATATTTATCGCAAATCTCATATCCGGCAATTAAATTAAAACGTATCTTTTTCAAAAGCCCATTCGATCGGAAATCTAAATTTCGGTATCAGAGAACAGTTTTTGGGCGTATTCTGAGTCCTTTGATTGTCCGTTTTTGATAGGGTTTTTTTTTATTTACGAATACAATGTAGATATTCATCAATTATACATCAACTACAAACAAGCTCATGACAGCATAAACAGGGCACAACTCCTTGAAATATTGAAAGACTTTGGAATACCAAATAAATTGGTAAACCTAGTCAAAATTACTTTAAATGATACAAACAATAAAGTTAAAATCCAAGAAAAATATACTCCAAATTACCAAACAACAGTGAGATTAAGACAACGAGATTCATTTTTTACACTCCTATTTAATATTGCAATGGAAAAAGCAATAAGAAAATTAAAGCTAAATCCAGGCGAAACAATGCACAATAGATCATGTAAATGTTTAGGTTTTGCAGATGATGTAGTACTGGGCACAGCAGACATCGAAACTGCTGCAACAAGAATTGGTCTCAATATAAACCATAGCAAAACAAAATGTATGGTCCATAGGAAAGATAGGCCACAAGTGAAGGAGGTAGAATTAGGTCAAACGTATGAAAAGGTTGAGTGTTTTAAATACCTGGGTTCATTCATCATGGAACAAAATTAGATTGAAATAGAAATTAAATCAAAGAAATAAATGTTATAAAGCACTGGCACATCTCTTTAGGAAAAGATATTTGTCACAAAGATAAAAAGAAAGATTATATAAAACAATTATAAAACGTGTTTTAATATATGGAGCAGAGTCATGGACGTTAATCGACAAGTAAAAAGCTTATGTGTTGCACTCACATGACTTTCTCTACTCTTATACTAACCATTCTTACAAACTTTTATCCCTATATCTTCTTCGTGTTAGTTGAGATAAACACTTGTACAAATTATCTTTGCTTATTTCCTTGTGGAAGCAAGGGGAATATTAGAATACAGTAGGCTTTGTGCGATAGTCAAATATTTTAAAGCTTTGAGATTCCGCTCTCTTTGCACACTTAACATATAAAAATAGTGAACAACGATGTTCCATTTCACGTAACTTATTTTCATAAACTCACACACATACCAAGGAATATCTCCGAAATGGTTCACCTTACAAGAAAATTTCTTTGGACATAAATTCTGTATTTTAGCAAGATCTGTATTTTTTGTACAGTAAGATTTTGTCTATCTCCAACGGTTTACCAATTATGCAAAAGTAGTCCTGAGTAAATACGACTTCAGGGGTTATAGCCAGAAAATTCACCCTATACATTTCATTTGTCATAAAAATATCTCAAACATACGACATTTTAATCAAAAGCGTTAGAGAAATTTTCAAGACAACAATTTTTGACAAATTTTCCATGTAAAGGGTAGTTTAGGGTAGGCCTATTTTCTTCCAAATCTTGGTGTCGCATAGTTGAACAACATTAAACTTCAATACCAACTTTGGTTGTTAACCTACCTTTCCTTTCTGAGTTGTGATGTCCACAGACAGACATGCACGGACATTTTTCTAAGAATGCTTTTTGGGGGGGGGGGGTTTAGGGGGCCTCAAAAAACATATATTTCCGGTGAAATCTCGACATCGAATTTTTGGGTGGAATACATTACTTCCCCTACTTACCAGTAGAGAAAATAATAAGAAAAAAAAACATGTTTACTCTTACCGGGTCCCCTTAAGAGAAAGACGTATTTTGTACACAGCTTATTAATACTTTCAATCTTCTCAGCATGAATTATGAAAAATTATTTAATTTCAACTCTATTTTTTATATTTTTCAGCAGTGCATGACAATTAGATCACCTGGAAATTTCAAGCTAATAGGTCGTAAGCTAAGGGCGAAAGAGTAGGTATTTAGAAAAGTGAAAGATGCTCGATAAAATAAATAAAAGAGAAAGAAAAACAATTTGAAAAAATGGCTTTTTAAGCTTAAGTGTATATTTCTGTACTTTAACTAAACGCAATGAAATAAAAGCTGCCCATCACCATAATTGGGAGGGAGCCCCTGCTGCGTTTCTCTTGGCCTCGGTAGCAGTTTTTGGGAATTTTAAGTTTACTTGGTCGTTTCTTAATGTGACAATATGCCCTGGAGTGAGTGCGCGTATGTATCCGTGTACATAAACGAAGAAAACATGTGTATTAAAAGGACAAAAAACAAACCGTAAAAATAAGCCCAAAAACTGTTCTCGGTGAGCTAAGGCTGTTCACCGTATGGGTTTTTGTGAGAAAACAAACCAAACCAGAGTGCACAAGAAAGCTTGTAAAATATAGTATGTGCATGTAAATTTTAGCCTGTAAGCCGGGCCCCATTGTACGGGCAGCAGGCTTAATAAAATGAGTCTAAGTCTAATGTGACAACTTTTCTTTGGCCTTCGCACTATTCACCACATTTAGAAATTTTTAGGGTCTTAGCTATCCTCTACACTGTGCACTTTGGCTAATGTTATTTGTACACCAAATTCGTAAAATGTCTTGTTTGATTTAGTGTTACGTTCGTTGTTGATATGTTTGACACTGTACACGAGCCGGGCGTGGATTTTCTAGGTCAAGGGACTCTGGCTATGAATCGCGGTCTTCTAAAGCTTTTACAATGATTAAGTTGGAAGGATAAACTTGGGTAACAAAAGTTTGCACAAGGTAGGTACAGAAAAATTGGTAACTGGAGGTTGGTTGGACCATAGATAGATAGCCTTTTGAGGGCACCCTCCGTCGCCAACGGCCATACCATTCTGAATACACCGGTTCTCGTCCGATCACCGAAGTTAAGCAGCATTGGGCGTGGTCAGTGCTTGGGTGGGTGACCGCTTGGGAACACCACGTGCCGTTGGCATTCTTTTTTTTCTTTATTAATATAATATTTATTACTTTTCTCTTATTTTTAACGGTTTCGCTTTCCTAAACTACATGCCTCTCTGTTCACCTAATCAAACAATTTCACGAGGCTTCGTTATCCCACGAAGCTGCGTAAATTCACAATTAAAGCTCCCTATTTTACTACTACCTCTTAATTTTGTGCACTTCTTGTGTTCCGGGGACACACTAGTGCGCAGCTTCAGTTGAAAGCAGGTTATAAATCAGTGTTCGCTTTTACTCATTTATGTTCTTTTGTTTCACAGAAGGCATTGTTAACCACGTTGCATTTAACTTCCTTTAATGTTGTCGTTTAGTTTTTTGTGTCTTCAATCAGTACGGGTCCTCTGCAACACATTTAGTTTCTAGAGAGCCTCTTAAGCTAATTTTACTGTCTCTAATGCTATGTAGAGGAACTACGTACTATATTCCACCCAGAAATTCGCCGTCGAGATTTAACCGGAAATGCATGTCTTTTTCAAAAAGAGGCATTTTAAGGAAAAGGTCCGCGTGCGTGCTTGTCTGCCTGTCTGTGGACAGCATAACTCAAAAACGAAAATTCGGATTAAAGCCAAAGCTGGTCTTTTAGGAAGGTAACACGAATATTTGTATGAAACCAGCTCCACCCTAAACTACCCCTTATACGAAACATTTTGCGAAACGTTTTATTTTCTTGAAAATTGCTCTAACGATTTTGATTAAAATGATATATGTTTAAGATATTTTTATGAAAAATGAAATTTATATTTTAAATTTTCTGACTATAGCCTATGTTGTCCTGTTTTCTCTGGATGACTTTTTGATATCTCGTAAACCGCAAGAGATAGACAAACTCTTTCTATAGAAAAACTGTAGATCTTGTTAAAATACACAATGCATGTCCCCATAAATGTTTTTGTAGAGTGAACCACTTCGGAGATACTCCTTGTTTTTTGTGTAACGCTTACTCTTGGACAACTTATACTGCTGTAAAATGGAACATCGCTATTCTTCTGTTTATATGTTCAACGTGCAAAGAGAACGGAATTTGAAAGCTTTGGAAGATTTGACTATCGCTCACAGGCTGCTCAATTCCCCTATTCCCCTTGCGCCTGCAAGGAAATACGATACCTATAAGATAATTCCTGGAAGCGTTTTACTCAACTAACACGTAAAAGACATGGGAATATGAGATTATAAGAATGATTAGTATAAGAGTGTCTTGAAAGTCATGTGAGTGCAACACATCAGAGTTTTATTTTCTCTACTGGTGAGCAGAGGCAGCACTGCATTCCGCCCAAAAACTCGACGTCGAGATTTTACCGCAAATGCATGTTTAAGGCCCACTTAAAAAAAAAGGGGGTGGGGTGGGGGGTTTTTAGAAAAAGGTTCGGGTGTGTCTGTGTGTCTGCGTCCGTGTCTCTCTGTGGACAGCATAACTAAAAAACGAAAGTTCGGTTGAACACTAAAGTTGGTATTTAAGTTTAATGTCAATCAAGAATGCGACGCGAGGATTCCAAGGAAAATAGCCCCACACTAAACTACCCTCTACACTGAACATGTTTTGGAAAATTTTCATTTTCTTGAAAATGGCTCTAACGAGTTTCATTAAGTTTGAGACATTTTTGTGGCAAATGAAATGCAGGTCTTGAATTTTCCGGTCACAGCCCCTGTAGTCGTATTTACTCTGGACGACACTTGCATAATTGGCAAACCGTTAGAGATGGACCAAATCTTACCATATCAGCTCTTTTTTTTTTTTTTTTTTTTTTTTTTTTTTTGAGGGAAGCATTTGGGAAATAAGCCTTGTTATTCGTGTGACCTATAGAAAACTTACACTTGCATCAAATGGAGTCCAGGAGTCCAGGAGTGAGTACAAGTCGTCTGGGTTAACCCAGGCGGGTGGTAAGGTGGCCACGGTACCTATCCGTTTAAATACGGATTTACCCGTGTGGTGGTATAGGTTGGTATATGTAACAGGCTTTTTTGTCTTTGTATGTCTGATGGTACAGGGTGGGTTCCTGTGTTGTCACTGGCGGCGGGATCTGTCGGATCTTGGATGTCTAGCCATCCAAGCGACCATTTCCCTACTGCTTACTTCGTCAGCCTTGGCCGGCGAGCAATGCAGTGCCAGTGACAGGAAACCGAGGGGAATAGGTGATAGGTGTGGAGGATGATGAAGGCAAAGCGGTACCTACCAGCCAAGGGCGTCCTTGGGCAGACGGTAGCTCTGTCTCCGCCTAGGGAGGCGATGGTCATATTGCCCCAGGCTGTTCACCAGCTGGTTTGGGTGAGGTATGAGTTTGTCATACATTGTGCGAGTCCTGTCCCGCACTACGTCCACAATGTATGGGATGCCGGAATGAGTGTGAAGGATGTGTGATGGAAACCTACGATCGGTACCGTAGATCATCCTAAGCGCCCTATTCTGCACGGTCTGCAGCCTGCGGATGGTGGAACGAGCCACCGTACCCCAGACCTCGCACCCGTACAGGATCAGGGGCGGGACGATCGCACGGTACAAGCGTAGTTTCAGGTATGTGGGCATGGTTGATTGGAGTATGGGATATAGCTGTCTCAGGGCGCCATGTCCCTGACCGGAAGGTGTCCGCGCAAAGAGAATGGAGTTTGTAAGCTTTGAAACATTTGACTATCGCTCAAAGCCTACTGTATTCCCATATTCTGCTTCCACCTACAGGGTAATCGTCAAAGAGAACGATTTCTACCAGGCCCCCACTAAAATGAGTCCATTGTTAAATATTCTATAAAAATCCTCATAACGTTAAAGCACTTTATTCCGAAAATTCTCTAGTACTTTTACATACAAAAACAAAATAATAAGCTGTACCCATGGTTGCTTTGCGGGTCCCCTTTGGAGAAAGAGTTGTTTTGTGTAGGTACAGTTTATTAATATTGTCAATGTTCTGAGCATGAATTATGAAACACTATTTAATTTCAGCTCTATTTTTTATATTTTTAAGCAGTGCAAGACAATTAGATCACCTGGAAATTTCAAGCTAATAGGTCGTAAGCTAGGGGCGAAAGAGTAGGTATTTAGAAGAGTGAAAGATGCTCGATAAAATAAATAAAAGAGAAAGAAAAACAATTTGAAAAAATGGCTTTCTAAGCTTAAGTGTATATTTCTGTACTTTAAGTAAACGCAATGAAATAGAAGCTGCCCATCACCATAATTGGGAGGGAGCCCCTGCTGCGTTTCTCTTCCAATTTCCCCCACCAACTGCACCAGCCAATCAGGCACCAGCCGCTACAGCCAACCAGGCAACAGCAACAGCGCAGCCAATCAGCGCTGGCCCATCATCACAGACTGGCTCTATAAGTAGGACCCACACAACACCAAACTAAAAAAATAAACTAAATGGCGGCATGGACGCGCATTAGGAACCACGAAAATGACGTGATCGCTAACATCGGCAAAGGCGAGCCGAAGCACCGCAAGCATACTAGGATAAAATGTTCTAGAAGCGGCTCGGCTCGCCGACTAATGCGCGTCCACGCAACCTCGTCCCTAAGCCACATACATGTTCCGGCAGAGGCCCTCGCCTCGGAAAATATTCAGGAGCTGCCACCGCGGGACAGTGTATATAGTGTCAAAACTGTAAATAGTGTAGTGCGCTGGGACGCATATTTCTGGTGTGCCCAGTGAAGATGTGTGTGTGTGTGTACGAGTGTGTGTGTGTGGGTGAATGCGTGCGTGTATGTGTCTGTATATAATTTGTAAATATGTACATATGTATATATAACCCAAAGACGAAACAGACAAAAGACAAAAGAAAACTATTCTCGGTGACCTACAGATGGTCACCGTATGGGTTTTTGTATATAGCGAAAACTGTAAATATGAACAAAGTCAACTGTAAATCAATGTAAATATAGCCTGTAAGCCGGGCCCAATGTACCGGCACCAGGCCAATACTTTTAAAATAAACTAACTAACTAACTAACAATCCTCCCGCCGACGCGTCCTGACTAAGAAAAAAAATACTCCGCCGCTCATACGACATGCACCATCTTCATCAGCAAGCGAGGCAGAACTAAATCACGAAGAA
Organism: Tenodera sinensis; assembly: GCA_030765045.1. Taxonomy (NCBI): domain Eukaryota; kingdom Metazoa; phylum Arthropoda; class Insecta; order Mantodea; family Mantidae; genus Tenodera; species Tenodera sinensis. The sequence goes on along the minus strand of CM060974.1, from coordinate 55,565,452 downwards.
ACACATGACACACAGACTCTACAAACACAAACACCCCCACGTACACCAACACCAACAAACACACATCACTGCACGCACTCTATGAGCTCCAATAGTAGCTCAGCCCCTCAAGCTCCTGACAACATTGACCATGACTCAGACACCAGCATTGAATCTACAACACAACTCGGCAACCGACTTAACACACTACTGACACCACGCACGACTTACATACCACGCACACCTCACGGCTACTTCACGATATACATCATCAACAGCAACCCAGACAAACAAAATACATGGCTCGTTAGGAGCTTGATGACAAAGACGCAACAGAACACAGACTCACTCTACCGTGCTCAAAGACTGCAACAAAACACTTACGCACTGACCTTCCGCACCCAACAACAAGCAGTGACTTTCACCCAGGCCATCCCCATTCACAACTTCGGGAAGTTTGCGTACTACGCAAACTCCCCACCACAAAACCGACCCACACCCAACCCTGACACAGAACCAAACAGACCACGAAAAACCCTGACCGCTGTAGTTAAAGGAATACCGTACGACATAACTGACGATGACATACTACAAAGCATACAAGAGACGTACCCAGAAATAACACGCGTATCCCGGATCATCAGCCAAAACAGACAGACGCAACTCGTACGAATATTCAGCACATGCATCACAACCATCAACACAATACTGAAAGAAGGCGCCGTCATTGAAAAACACATTTTCAGGGCGGAGCCTTCTAAGCACACAGACCGACACGTACCTTGCAGACAATGCCAGACATACGGACATCACGAGGAAAATTGTACACAAAAACCAATATGCTTCCACTGTGGGCACAACTCCGACACGCGACGATGCACACATCCTATCAGACACAACACCCCTTACTGCTCCACCTGCAGACAGAACGGGCACTACACCGGGCAAATAAAATGCCCGATGTATCCCAGACAACCCCCGACAAAACCCGAACACACTGCTAAGACCCACATCTTCCCTCACAACATCCCCACACCACCCAAACCAACACACGTGACTGACTGGCCCGAGACAAATTTTCCAAAGATCCCAGAAACTAAAAGACACATGTCGAAGCACGAGACAGTAAACACGTTCCAAGACGTAATATCCCAATCCGAACAACAGATAAAGTCCCTACAAGACCAACTCACAAATATACAGAAAAACATCACAAAGTACATACGCGAAATTACAAATACGACAATCACACAAATACTCAGCACATTGATACCACCAATATATGACATCACTCCACCCGCACACAGAGCACGATTCCTACAAAACCTGACTCAGACTGCACAAAAGACACTCAAAAAAGCAATCAACACGACGAGAGTTGGCAACCAGCTGGCTATCTTTATAAATGAAAACACCTAACAAAGACATACGAATGACAACACCAATTCCCATAAAAAACATAAACACACAGCAAATACAAACACACTGACATATACATAACAAAACACATAACACACAACACAGACAAAAACTAACCGAGAGCCGTTGCAGCAACACACAAACACAACCACACAATACAACAAAAACACAATTTTTTCTCAGAGGGCAGAAGCCATCACCCCACACACAGGGACGAACACACCAACCCACACAACCACACCTACAAACACGCAAAATCAAAATTATTATTATTATTATTTTTTTTTTTTTTTTTGACGCACCCCAGATTGATCTCTCCGCCCCGTACCCAGTTTCAAAAAAATTAAATACGCGGCTGAAGAGGGACTATCCCTAAAACAGCCAGGGCATGTTTTTACAACATGCCCAAATAACGTTTTTCATTTCATTTCATTCATCCACAAATAAGCACTCAGTCACAGGTCTTGGGAGAGGCCTTCGGCACAGAGGACATGGCGGAGTTTATTGAACTGGCAACTTGGTTTGCGGACCTCGTACAACGTTCCCTCCCCATACTAAGGCGCTGCAGAGAGCAAATCCTCAACCCTGAACTTTCGGCTGTGAAGAAGCACCTCGTAGTGCTTCAAACGGCCAAGGAACTCTACGCTAATTCTATAAGCTCTTAAATAGCGCATAGAAATGTGCGTTCATTTAGAGCTGCGTTCTGGAACGCAAATGGAGTTAGAGAGCAGAGACCTGGCCTGTTAGAGTTTGTAGACAGCCATGGGATTGATATCCTTATGGTCTGTGAAACACACTTGCACGCCGGTGTACAGTTCAGTCTGCCAAGTTACGTCGCCCATCGGTCTGATCGGGTCGGCCGACAGGGCGGTGGTACTGCCATTTTCATAAAGAACCATCTCACACATATTCCTGTTACCATTCCTCCACTACAACACCTAGAGGCAACCGCCATAAGACTATCCTTAGGCGGATGCGACGTGGTACTTGTAGCGGTATATGATCCTCCGGATGGGCGCTTCTATGAAGCGGACATCACGGCACTCCTAAACCTACACCAAAGAGTCTGTATCGCAGGCGACTTCAACGCCAAACACCCAAGCTGGCACAGCCGCACCCAGAACGTGAAGGGTCGGGGATTGTACCGTCTCATTAGCGGGAACCCCGCCCTGCATGCACACGGGCCGAGAGGTCCAACATACTACCCGGCACGCGGCGCCGCGGATGTCATAGACTTCATTGTCACAAAGAACATTCCATTTCACCTGGATCTCTCGGTGATTAACGCTCTGGATTCTGATCACAACCCTGTTGTGGTCGACTCAGACGTTAATCTAACTGCGCTGGGAGTGCCTGATTGGGTTGAGGAAGTCGACTGGGATGCAGCCGTCCTAGCCCTCCACAACTCCGTGGAAGCATGTCCTCGAATAGACTCGATAGAGGCTCTCGAGGAGGCAGCCACGGGGTTCTCAACCTCTGTCCTAAATGCGGTGCGTGCTCATACGCACCGCATTCCTACCGACGCACCAAACCCTACAGCTATCCCTGTTCCACTGAAACGCCTCATTCAAGCGAAAAACGCTGTTAGAAGGCTATGGCAGAGATTCCGTCACCCTAGGATAGGAGTAATACACCAGAGGTTCAAATCTCTGGTGAGACGACTCCTAAGAAAGCATAGGCAAGCAGCTTGGGAAAACACGTTGCGACATGTAAACCTCCAGGAGAGGAAACCATGGCGCATCGTCCGAGGCTTGAGGAAAGATAAAACTGTACACCAGCACCCTGTGCATAGCCCTCGGGGAAGACTTGTCTTTGAACCGAGGGAAAAAGCAGAGGCGCTAGCAGACTATTTGGAAACTCAATTCCAACCTAGAGTCGACCCTCAGAACGACGATCATACTGACCTCGTGGAGCAAGCAGTAGAAGACTTCTTAGAAGTTGGACCTGCGGGCCACGAGGATTTCCACATCCCGATAGTTACCCCTCGCGAGGTAACTAACACCATCCAACACCTAAAACCTAGAAAAGCCCCTGGGCAGGACCGGGTAACAGCGGAGATGCTCCAGCACCTTCCCTTTAGAGCCGTGATGCACTTGACTCGGATCTACAACGCGTGCCTAAGCATGCGCCATTTTCCAGAAGACTGGAAGAGGGCGCGTGTGGTATGCGTGTTGAAGCCGGGCAAGAATCCGATCCTTCCTTCTAGCTACCGTTCCATCAGCCTCCTACCAGTTATCTCGAAAGTTTTCGAGAAACTGTTCCTGACCCGCCTTCGACCTCTTTTAGAGGAAAAAGGCCTCCTACCGGAACATCAGTTTGGTTTTCGTTCTGACCATTCCACAACCGAGCAACTACTGCGAGTAGCCCTAAAGGCATCCCTGGCTTACCAGGAAAGGGCCAAAACGGTGGCAGTGTTGCTTGACGTGGAAAAGGCGTTCTCTACCACCTGGCACGAAGGTCTTATCTACAAACTCATACAGCACGAAATCCCCCCTCCATATATTTACTTGGTGGCTAGTTTCCTACAGGAACGTAGCTTCCGAGTGAAGGTGGAGGGTTCATTTTCCCGAGAAAGGCCCATTGGCGCAGGAGTTCCCGAGGGCAGTGTACTGTCACCGGCACTCTTTAATGCTTACATGGCCGATCTCCCCACGCACCCCAACACTCACATCTGTCAGTATGCGGACGATCTCATGATCTTCGCAGCAAACAAGAACCCGCGCTACAGCTACCGTCAAGTACAAGCCCACCTCTGTACCATCAGTAGATGGTGCGAGAACTGGCGCATGTCTATCAACCCGAAGAAAAGCTCTGCGATTCCCCTGGCCAACACGCTGGCAAACCGGCTCCCGCAGGACCTCGTGCTTCGGCGCCGTCGGATCCCTTGGGTCACTACGGCGAAGTATCTCGGGGTCACGTTGGACCGGCGGCTAACGTATAGGCATCACGTCAGGGGCAAAGTACTACAAGGTCATGCAGCCCTACGGCAGTTGTATCCCATCCTCAGCTCCAAAACCATGCCCATTCGCCTGAAACTCCAGCTGTATCGTGCGATCATCCCGCCTCTGGTCCTGTACGGATGCGAGATCTGGGGAGTGGTGGCAAAGTCCACCTTCATCAGACTCCAGACGTTGCAGAATCGGGCATTAAGGATGATCTACGACACTGGTTGGAGATTTCCTGCCCACATCCTTCACGAACATTCCGGCATCCCGTACATTGTCGACGTGATTAAAACCCGCGCTCGAACAATGTACAACAAACTCCAGAACCACCCTAATCCACTGGTGAATACTCTGGGACAATATGACCAGAGAGAGCCTCGCCGACTACCATCTAAAAAATTACCGAAGGACATCTTAAGTCCAACGGTCTAATTTTCGCAGATGGGAAAGGCAAAATGAATACCTGTACTTAAAACAGAGCAAATCGCCTAACTCAGATCACCTCTCAGTGTGTGACTGACGGCCAGAACCAGGAGGAGATTAGCGCGTCACCTGATTGACTAACCAGCCAATCAGCATGTATGGGCAGTGCCCGTTCATGGACCTATCCCTACCATCATCCATCTTGTCCCTAAGATACCCCTGATCCCAAACATTCCCAGAGTTTAAATCCCTGTAGACCAAAACACCATACTATCGCGCAGGTAAAGCCGTATAACGGCTAGGTACTGCGGTAAAGACACTTCGGGTGGGGGAATAAGCTTCCCCACTCGACTCGAACTGCCTCTGGAGCCTCTGCGTTTCTCTTGGCCTCGGTAGCAGTTTTTGGGAATTTTAAGTTTACTTGATCGAATTTTGATTAAAATGATATATGTTTAAGATATTTTTATGAAAAATGAAATTTATATTTTAAATTTTCTGACTATAGCCTATGTTGTCCTGTTTTCTCTGGATGACTTTTTGATATCTCGTAAACCGCAAGAGATAGACAAACTCTTTCTATAGAAAAACTGTAGATCTTGTTAAAATACACAATGCATGTCCCCATAAATGTTTTTGTAGAGTGAACCACTTCGGAGATACTCCTTGTTTTTTGTGTAACGCTTACTCTTGGACAACTTATACTGCTGTAAAATGGAACATCGCTATTCTTCTGTTTATATGTTCAACGTGCAAAGAGAACGGAATTTGAAAGCTTTGGAAGATTTGACTATCGCTCACAGGCTGCTCTATTCCCCTATTCCCCTTGCGCCTGCAAGGAAATACGATACCTATAAGATAATTCCTGGAAGCGTTTTACTCAACTAACACGTAAAAGACATGGGAATATGAGATTATAAGAATGATTAGTATAAGAGTGTCTTGAAAGTCATGTGAGTGCAACACATCAGAGTTTTATTTTCTCTACTGGTGAGCAGAGGCAGCACTGCATTCCGCCCAAAAACTCGACGTCGAGATTTTACCGCAAATGCATGTTTAAGGCCCACTTAAAAAAAAAGGGGGTGGGGTGGGGGGTTTTTAGAAAAAGGTTCGGGTGTGTCTGTGTGTCTGCGTCCGTGTCTCTCTGTGGGCAGCATAACTAAAAAACGAAAGTTCGGTTAAACACTAAAGTTGGTATTTAAGTTTAATGTCAATCAAGAATGCGACGCGAGGATTCCAAGGAAAATAGCCCCACACTAAACTACCCTCTACACTGAACAAGTTTTGGAAAATTTTCATTTTCTTGAAAATGGCTCTAACGAGTTTCATTAAGTTTGAGACATTTTTGTGGCAAATGAAATGCAGGTCTTGAATTTTCCGGTCATAGCCCCTGTAGTCGTATTTACTCTGGCCGACACTTGCATAATTGGCAAACCGTTAGAGATGGACCAAATCTTACCATATCAGCTCTTTTTTTTTTTTTTTTTTTTTTTTGAGGGAAGCATTTGGGAAATAAGCCTTGTTATTCGTGTGACCTATAGAAAACTTACACTTGCATCAAATGGAACATGGTTATTCAATTTTTTAAGTTGTCCGCGCAAAGAGAATGGAGTTTGTAAGCTTTGAAACATTTGACTATCGCTCAAAGCCTACTGTATTCCCATATTCTGCTTCCACCTACAGGGTAATCGTCAAAGAGAACGATTTCTACCAGGCCCCCACTAAAATCAGTCCCTTGTTAAATATTCTATAAAAAATCCTCATAACGTTAAAGCACTTTATTCCGAAAATTCTCTAGTACTTTTACATACAAAAACAAAATAATAAGCTGTACCCATGGTTGCTTTGCGGGTCCCCTTTGGAGAAAGAGTTGTTTTGTGTAGGTACAGTTTATTAATATTGTCAATGTTCTGAGCATGAATTATGAAACACTATTTAATTTCAGCTCTATTTTTTATATTTTTAAGCAGTGCATGACAATTAGATCACCTGGAAATTTCAAGCTAATAGGTCGTAAGCTAGGGGCGAAAGAGTAGGTATTTAGAAAAGTGAAAGATGCTCGATAAAATAAATAAAAGAGAAAGAAAAACAATTTGAAAAAATGGCTTTCTAAGCTTAAGTGTATATTTCTGTACTTTAAGTAAACGCAATGAAATAGAAGCTGCCCATCACCATAATTGGGAGGGAGCCCCTGCTGCGTTTCTCTTGGCCTCGGTAGCAGTTTTTGGGAATTTTAAGGTTACTTGATCGTTTCTTAATGTGACAATATGCCCTGGAGTGAGTGCGTGTATGTATCCGTGTACATAAACGAAGAAAACATGTGTATCAAAAGGACAAAAAACAAACCGTAAAAATAAGCCCAAAAACTGTTCTCGGTGAGCTAAGGCTGTTCACCGTATGGGTTTTTGTGAGAAAACAAACCAAACCAGAGTGCACAAGAAACCTTGTAAAATATAGTATGTGCATGTAAATTTTAGCCTGTAAGCCGGGCCCCATTGTACGGGCAGCAGGCTTAATAAAATGAGTCTAAGTCTAATGTGACAACTTTTCTTTGGCCTTCGCACTATTCACCACATTTAGAAATTTTTAGGGTCTTAGCTATGCTCTACACTGTGCACTTTGGCTAATGTTATTTGTACACCAAAATCGTAAAATGTCTTGTTTGATTTAGTGTTACGTTCGTTGTTGATATGTTTGACGCTGTACACGAGCCGGGCGTGGATTTTCTAGGTCAAGGGACTCTGGCTATGAATCGCGGTCTTGTAAAGCTTTTATAATGATTAAGTTGGAAGGATAAACTTGGGTAACAAAAGTTTGCACAAGGTAGGTACAGAAAAATTGGTAACTGGAGGTTGGTTGGACCATAGATAGATAGCCTTTTGAGGGCACTGTCCGTCGCCAACGGCCATACCATACTGAATACACCGGTTCTCGTCCGATCACCGAAGTTAAGCAGCATTGGGCGTGGTCAGTACTTGGATGGGTGACCGCTTGGGAACACCACGTGCCGTTGGCATTCTTTTTTTTTTTTCTTTATTAATATAATATTTATTACTTTTCTCTTATTTTTAACGGTTTCGCTTTCCTAAACTACATGCCTCTCTGTTCACCTATTCAAACAATTTCACGAGGCTTCGTTATCCCACGAAGCTGCGTAAATTCACAATTAAAGCTCCCTATTTTAGTACTACCTCTTATTTTTGTGCACTTCTTCTGTTCCGGGGACACACTAGTGTGCAGCTTCAGTTGAAAGCAGGTTATAAATCAGTGTTCGCTTTTACTCATTTATGTTCTTTTGTTTCACAGAAGGCATTGTTAACCACGTTGCATTTAACTTCCTTTAATGTTGTCGTTTAGTTTTTTGTGTCTTCAATCAGTACGGGTCCTCTGCAACACATTTAGTTTCTAGAGAGCCTCTTAAGCTAATTTTACTGTCTCTAATGCTATGTAGAGGAACTACGTACTATATTCCACCCAAAAATTCGCCGTCGAGATTTAACCGGAAATGCATGTCTTTTTCAAAAAGAGGCATTTTAAGGAAAAGGTCCGCGTGCGTGCTTGTCTGCCTGTCTGTGGACAGCATAACTCAAAAACGAAAATTCGGATAAAAGCCAAAGCTGGTCTTTTAGGAAGGTAACACGAATATTTGTATGAAACCAGCTCCACCCTAAACTACCCCTTATACGAAACATTTTGCGAAACGTTTTATTTTCTTGAAAATTGCTCTAACGATTTTGATTAAAATGATATATGTTTAAGATATTTTTATGAAAAATGAAATTTATATTTTAAATTTTCTGACTATAGCCTATGTTGTCCTGTTTTCTCTGGATGACTTTTTGATATCTCGTAAACCGCAAGAGATAGACAAACTCTTTCTATAGAAAAACTGTAGATCTTGTTAAAATACACTATGCATGTCCCCATAAATGTTTTTGTAGAGTGAACCACTTCGGAGATACTCCTTGTTTTTTGTGTAACGCTTACTCTTGGACAACTTATACTTCTGTAAAATGGAACATCGCTATTCTTCTGTTTATATGTTCAACGTGCAAAGAGAACGGAATTTGAAAGCTTGGAAGATTTGACTATCGCTCACAGGCTGCTCTATTCCCCTATTCCCCTTGCGCCTGCAAGGAAATACTGTTACCGCGCCCGCCGCATCTAATTGCCTACAACAGCAGTGTCACCCATCGCATTATTGTCGGCACTACCGTAAAGGAGCCGAAGGAAAGAGACAGAGCATGGCCGAATTGTTGGGGCGCTTGCTGAAAGAGAGAAAGTGATAGAGGCCTCTAGAAATGTCTACTTTACTTCACACGCAAAAAAAAAAAAGTCACACTGGTGTCATAAGTGGGATTCGTCGAATTGCTTCTAGTTTCGTTACATCGTCGTTAGAAGTTGCAACTTTAGAACCAAGATGGAGGGAGATTCGGAAACCAGGATGATGGCAATGATGAAAGAATTGTTCGCCGAAATGAAGACAGAAATGTCCAAAATGAAGACGGCAACCAACAACCTCGCTGCCGAGCTGAAAGAGATGAAGACGGCAAACGACAACCTCGCTGCCAAAATGGAAACGTAAAACGACAATCTCGCTGCCAAAATGGAAACGAGAAACGACAACCTCGTTGCCGAGCTGAAAGAGATGAAGACGGCAAACGACAACCTCGCTGCCAAAATGGAAACGTCAAACAACAACCTCGCTGCCGAGCTGAAAGAGATGAAGACGGAGCTATCGGCGAAAATTGATGGCGAACTGATTGGCGTGACGGAAGACGTGGAAGAACTCGGCGAATAGGTGGTAGACCTCTGCCAGCACGTGGACGTCGTGGAGGACGACGGGGAACGTCTTGGCGCCCTGGTAGTAAGAGTTGACGAGAGCGTCAAAGTACTGGATGCCAGGGGCAGACGGAATAGCGCGGAGCCGGGGAGGGAGCACCTAGTGGCCGAGGCGACAGTTGCGCCCGTTTCAGATGATGTGAGGGAAGACGTGAAACAACTCGGCGAACTGATTGGCGTGACGGAAGACGTGGAACAACTCGGCGAACTGATTGGCGTGACGGAAGACGTGGAACAACTCGGCGAACTGATTGGCGTGACGGAAGACGTGGAACAACTTGGCGAACTGATTGGCGTGACGGAAGGCGTGGAAGAACTCGGCGAATAGGTGGAAGACCTCTGCCAGCATGTGGACGTCGTGGAGGACGACGGGGAACGTCTTGGCGCCCTGGTAGTAAGAGTTGACGAGAGCGTCAAAGTACTGGATGCCAGGGGCAGACGGAATAGCACAGACCCGGGGAGGGAGCACCTAGTGGCCGAGGCGACAGTTGCGCCCGTTTCAGATAACGAAATTGTACGTCTCGGGGAAGACAAAGGGGCAGTTCAGGGACGTCATCGAGGATCCTCTGGAGGAGTGTGTCGGGTACGTAACCAAACAGGATATGACGTGGAAGACGATCAGCAGGGAAGCGCACAAGCAAACGAGCAACAAGCGAGAACCGACTTGGCGTGTGACATGGGGGGACCGTCAGAGCCATCCAATCACCTGTCACATAGTGCCGTGAACGGAAGAATGGTGGACATCATCTTGGACGGCAGGATACAGGAGAGGCCGTGCCGAGCACGAGTGAACACGAGTGCAGCGGTGGACGCGACTCACGCGGATGTGGTGGGGTTTGTTGCCGGACCCATCGGAAGCAAGGTGGCTGCGAAGGTGCGCCAGAGAGGTCGGCGGACATGGTACCTAGTGAGCCGTTTCCAAGTGCGCAGGATGGCCCGTCAACACACCAGGAAGAAGGGCAACTGGACGAGGGACCGTCAAGACCGGCGGTACTGTTGCAGAATTTCGAAGCAGGATGGCATACATCGTCCTACCCGGACCAAGGGACACTATCCAACAGCGATACCTAGGATCGTGCCTCCTGGAGAAGAGGTTCGATGGGTTAGTCCACCGGGGCGCAAGGGAGATGCCGCAGTGATAGTGCTGGTCGGGACGACCATCTCTGAGGAGGGAGCAGTGTCACCGCGCCCGCCGCATCTAATTGTCTACAACAGCAGTGTCACCCATCGCATTATTTTCGGCACTACCGCAAAGGAGCCGAAGGAAAGAGACAGAGCATGGCCGCATTGTTGGGGCGCTTGCCGAAAGAGAGAAAAGGATAGACACTTCGAGAATCTTCTCTGCTTTGTATCTCGCCGCAATAACTGAACGTTCCTGAAGCTTCCAGAATAGTGCCTGGGAGATATAAATAGCGGCAAAGTGCGACAGAAGAGTGAGTCAGACGTATGTGAAGGTTGAGTAGTCGTGCCGACGGAAAGAAGAGACGTATGCGAAGCGTCGAGGAGTCACACCAGGGAGAAGGAACAGTTCTTTGTGTTACGAATTCGGAGCCGTGCTGTTGGAGAATCGGAAAAGACTTTCTTGTTGTTGCAACGAGTGTACAAAGTTACTGTTTACGGAAATAAAAGTGTTTCTTTATCTCGACTACATCTGTCGTATTTACTTTACAAACCACACAAAAGTTACAATACGATACCTATAAGATAATTCCTGGAAGCGTTTTACTCAACTAACACGTAAAAGACATGGGAATATGAGATTATAAGAATGATTAGTATAAGAGTGTCTTGAAAGTCATGTGAGTGCAACACATCAGAGTTTTATTTTCTCTACTGGTGAGCAGAGGCAGCACTGCATTCCGCCCAAAAACTCGACGTCGAGATTTTACCGCAAATGCATGTTTAAGGCCCACTTAAAAAAAAAGGGGGTGGGGTGGGGGGTTTTTAGAAAAAGGTTCGGGTGTGTCTGTGTGTCTGCGTCCGTGTCTCTCTGTGGGCAGCATAACTAAAAAACGAAAGTTCGGTTAAACACTAAAGTTGGTATTTAAGTTTAATGTCAATCAAGAATGCGACGCGAGGATTCCAAGGAAAATAGCCCCACACTAAACTACCCTCTACACTGAACAAGTTTTGGAAAATTTTCATTTTCTTGAAAATGGCTCTAACGAGTTTCATTAAGTTTGAGACATTTTTGTGGCAAATGAAATGCAGGTCTTGAATTTTCCGGTCATAGCCCCTGTAGTCGTATTTACTCTGGACGACACTTGCATAATTGGCAAACCGTTAGAGATGGACCAAATCTTACCATATCAGCTCTTTTTTTTTTTTTTTTTCTTTTCTTTTTTTTTTTTTTTTTTGAGGGAAGCATTTGGGAAATAAGCCTTGTTATTCGTGTGACCTATAGAAAACTTACACTTGCATCAAATGGAACATGGTTATTCAATTTTTTAAGTTGTCCGCGCAAAGAGAATGGAGTTTGTAAGCTTTGAAACATTTGACTATCGCTCAAAGCCTACTGTATTCCCATATTCTGCTTCCACCTACAGGGTAATCGTCAAAGAGAACGATTTCTACCAGGCCCCCACTAAAATCAGTCCCTTGTTAAATATTCTATAAAAAATCCTCATAACGTTAAAGCACTTTATTCCGAAAATTCTCTAGTACTTTTACATACAAAAACAAAATAATAAGCTGTACCCATGGTTGCTTTGCGGGTCCCCTTTGGAGAAAGAGTTGTTTCGTGTAGGTACAGTTTATTAATATTGTCAATGTTCTCAGCATGAATTATGAAACACTATTTAATTTCAGCTCTATTTTTTATATTTTTAAGCAGTGCATGACAATTAGATCACCTGGAAATTTCAAGCTAATAGGTCGTAAGCTAGGGGCGAAAGAGTAGGTATTTAGAAAAGTGAAAGATGCTCGATAAAATAAATAAAAGAGAAAGAAAAACAATTTGAAAAAATGGCTTTCTAAGCTTAAGTGTATATTTCTGTACTTTAAGTAAACGCAATGAAATAGAAGCTGCCCATCACCATAATTGGGAGGGAGCCCCTGCTGCGTTTCTCTTGGCCTCGGTAGCAGTTTTTGGGAATTTTAAGGTTACTTGATCGTTTCTTAATGTGACAATATGCCCTGGAGTGAGTGCGTGTATGTATCCGTGTACATAAACGAAGAAAACATGTGTATCAAAAGGACAAAAAACAAACCGTAAAAATAAGCCCAAAAACTGTTCTCGGTGAGCTAAGGCTGTTCACCGTATGGGTTTTTGTGAGAAAACAAACCAAACCAGAGTGCACAAGAAACCTTGTAAAATATAGTATGTGCATGTAAATTTTAGCCTGTAAGCCGGGCCCCATTGTACGGGCAGCAGACTTAATAAAATGAGTCTAAGTCTAATGTGACAACTTTTCTTTGGCCTTCGCACTATTCACCACATTTAGAAATTTTTAGGGTGTTAGCTATGCTCTACACTGTGCACTTTGGCTAATGTTATTTGTACACCAAATTCGTAAAATGTCTTGTTTGATTTAGTGTTACGTTCGTTGTTGATATGTTTGACACTGTACACGAGCCGGGCGTGGATTTTCTAGGTCAAGGGACTCTGGCTATGAATCGCGGTCTTGTAAAGCTTTTATAATGATTAAGTTGGAAGGATAAACTTGGGTAACAAAAGTTTGCACAAGGTAGGTACAGAAAAATTGGTAACTGGAGGTTGGTTGGACCATAGATAGATAGCCTTTTGAGGGCACTGTCCGTCGCCAACGGCCATACCATGCTGAATACACCGGTTCTCGTCCGATCACCGAAGTTAAGCAGCATTGGGCGTGGTCAGTACTTGGATGGGTGACCGCTTGGGAACACCACGTGCCGTTGGCATTCTTTTTTTTCTTTATTAATATAATATTTATTACTTTTCTCTTATTTTTAACGGTTTCGCTTTCCTAAACTACATGCCTCTCTGTTCACCTATTCAAACAATTTCACGAGGCTTCGTTATCCCACGAAGCTGCGTAAATTCACAATTAAAGCTCCCTATTTTAGTACTACCTCTTATTTTTGTGCACTTCTTCTGTTCCGGGGACACACTAGTGTGCAGCTTCAGTTGAAAGCAGGTTATACATCAGTGTTCGCTTTTACTCATTTATGTTCTTTTGTTTCACAGAAGGCATTGTTAACCACGTTGCATTTAACTTCCTTTAATGTTGTCGTTTAGTTTTTTGTGTCTTCAATCAGTACGGGTCCTCTGCAACACATTTAGTTTCTAGAGAGCCTCTTAAGCTAATTTTACTGTCTCTAATGCTATGTAGAGGAACTACGTACTATATTCCACCCAAAAATTCGCCGTCGAGATTTAACCGGAAATGCATGTCTTTTTCAAAAAGAGGCATTTTAAGGAAAAGGTCCGCGTGCGTGCTTGTCTGCCTGTCTGTGGACAGCATAACTCAAAAACGAAAATTCGGATAAAAGCCAAAGCCGGTTTTTGCGTTTAAAGTCTTTTAGGAAGGTAACACGAATATTTGTATGAAACCAGCTCCACCCTAAACTACCCCTTATACGAAAAATTTTGCGAAACGTTTTATTTTCTTGAAAATTGCTCTAACGATTTTGATTAAAATGATATATGTTTAAGATATTTTTATGAAAAATGAAATTTATATTTTAAATTTTCTGACTATAGCCTATGTTGTCCTGTTTTCTCTGGATGACTTTTTGATATCTCGTAAACCGCAAGAGATAGACAAACTCTTTCTATAGAAAAACTGTAGATCTTGTTAAAATACACAATGCATGTCCCCATAAATGTTTTTGTAGAGTGAACCACTTCGGAGATACTCCTTGTTTTTTGTGTAACGCTTACTCTTGGACAACTTATACTTCTGTAAAATGGAACATCGCTATTCTTCTGTTTATATGTTCAACGTGCAAAGAGAACGGAATTTGAAAGCTTGGAAGATTTGACTATCGCTCACAGGCTGCTCTATTCCCCTATTCCCCTTGCGCCTGCAAGGAAATACTGTCACCGCGCCCGCCGCATCTAATTGCCTACAACAGCAGTGTCACCCATCGCATTATTGTCGGCACTACCGCAAAGGAGCCGAAGGAAAGAGACAGAGCATGGCCGCATTGTTGGGCGCTTGCCGAAAGAGAGAAAGTGATAGAGGCCTCTAGAAATGTCTACTTTACTTCACACCCCAAAAAAAAGTCACACTGGTGTCAGAAGTGGGATTCGTCAAATTGCTTCTAGTTTCGTTACATCGTCGTTAGAAGTTGCAACGTTAGAACCAAGATGGAGGGAGATTCGGAAACCAGGATGATGGCAATGATGAAAGAATTATTCGCCGAAATGAAGACAGAAATGTCCAAGATGAAGACGGCAACCAACAACCTCGCTGCCGAGCTGAAAGAGATGAAGACGGCAAACGACAACCTCGCTGCCAAAATGGAAACGTCAAACGACAACCTCGCTGCCAAAATGGAAACGAGAAACGACAACCTCGTTGCCGAGCTGAAAGAGATGAAGACGGCAAACGACAACCTCGCTGCCAAAATGGAAACGTCAAACAACAACCTCGCTGCCGAGCTGAAAGAGAAGAAGACGGAGCTATCGGCGAAAATTGATGGCGAACTGATTGGCGTGACGGAAGACGTGGAAGAACTCGGCGAAAAGGTGGTAGACCTCTGCCAGCACGTGGACGTCGTGGAGGACGACGGGGAACGTCTTGGCGCCCTGGTAGTAAGAGTTGACGAGAGCGTCAAAGTACTGGATGCCAGGGGCAGACGGAATAGCGCGGAGCCGGGGAGGGAGCACCTAGTGGCCGAGGCGACAGTTGCGCCCGTTTCAGATGATGTGAGGGAAGACGTGAAACAACTCGGCGAACTGATTGGCGTGACGGAAGACGTGGAACAACTCGGCGAACTGATTGGCGTGACGGAAGACGTGGAACAACTCGGCGAACTGATTGGCGTGACGGAAGACGTGGAACAACTCGGCGAACTGATTGGCGTGACGGAAGGCGTGGAAGAACTCGGCGAAAAGGTGGAAGACCTCTGCCAGCATGTGGACGTCGTGGAGAACGACGGGGAACGTCTTGGCGCCCTGGTAGTAAGAGTTGACGAGAGCGTCAAAGTACTGGATGCCAGGGGCAGACGGAATAGCACAGACCCGGGGAGGGAGCACCTAGTGGCCGAGGCGACAGTTGCGCCCGTTTCAGATAACGAAAGTGTACGTCTCGGGGAAGACAAAGGGGCAGTTCAGGGACGTCATCGAGGATCCTCTGGAGGAGTGTGTCGGGTACGTAACCAAACAGGATATGACGTGGAAGACGATCAGCAGGGAAGCGCACAAGCAAACGAGCAACAAGCGAGAACCGACTTGGCGTGTGACATGGGGGGACCGTCAGAGTCATCCAATCACCTGTCACATAGTGCCGTGAACGGAAGAATGGTGGACATCATCTTGGACGGCAGGATACAGGAGAGGCCGTGCCGAGCACGAGTGAACACGAGTGCAGCGGTGGACGCAACTCGCGCGGATGTGGTGGGGTTTGTTGCCGGACCCATCGGAAGCAAGGTGGCTGCGAAGGTGCGCCAGAGAGGTCGGCGGACATGGTACCTAGTGAGCCGTTTCCAAGTGCGCAGGATGGCCCGTCAACACACCAGGAAGAAGGGCAACTGGACGAGGGACCGTCAAGACCGGCGGTACTGTTGCAGAATTTCGAAGCAGGATGGCATACTTCGTCCTACCCGGACCAAGGGACACTATCCAACAGCGATACCTAGGATCGTGCCTCCTGGAGAAGAGGTTCGATGGGTTAGTCCACCGGGGCGCAAGGGAGATGCCGCAGTCATAGTGCTGGTCGGGACGACCATCTCTGAGGAGGGAGCAGTGTCACCGCGCCCGCCGCATCTAATTGCCTACAACAGCAGTGTCACCCATCGCATTATTGTCGGCACTACCGCAAAGGAGCCGAAGGAAAGAGACAGAGCATGGCCGCATTGTTGGGGCGCTTGCCGAAAGAGAGAAAAGGATAGACACTTCGAGAATCTTCTCTGCTTTGTATCTCGCCGCAATAACTGAACGTTCCTGAAGCTTCCAGAATAGTGCCTGGGAAATATAAATAGCGGTAAAGTGCGACAGAAGAGTGAGTCAGACGTATGTGAAGGTTGAGTAGTCGTGCCGACGGAAAGAAGAGACGTATGCGAAGCGTCGAGGAGTCACACCAGGGAGAAGGAACAGTTCTTTGTGTTACGAGTTCGGAGCCGTGCTGTTGGAGAATCGAAAAAGACTTTCTTGTTGTTGCAACGAGTGTACAAAGTTACTGTTTACGGAAATAAAAGTGTTTCTTTATCTCGACTACATCTGTCGTATTTACTTTACAAACCACACAAAAGTTACAATACGATACCTATAAGATAATTCCTGGAAGCGTTTTACTCAACTAACACGTAAAAGACATGGGAATATGAGATTATAAGAATGATTAGTATAAGAGTGTCTTGAAAGTCATGTGAGTGCAACACATCAGAGTTTTATTTTCTCTACTGGTGAGCAGAGGCAGCACTGCATTCCGCCCAAAAACTCGACGTCGAGATTTTACCGCAAATGCATGTTTAAGGCCCACTTAAAAAAAAAGGGGGTGGGGTGGGGGGTTTTTAGAAAAAGGTTCGGGTGTGTCTGTGTGTCTGCGTCCGTGTCTCTCTGTGGGCAGCATAACTAAAAAACGAAAGTTCGGTTAAACACTAAAGTTGGTATTTAAGTTTAATGTCAATCAAGAATGCGACGCGAGGATTCCAAGGAAAATAGCCCCACACTAAACTACCCTCTACACTGAACAAGTTTTGGAAAATTTTCATTTTCTTGAAAATGGCTCTAACGAGTTTCATTAAGTTTGAGACATTTTTGTGGCAAATGAAATGCAGGTCTTGAATTTTCCGGTCACAGCCCCTGTAGTCGTATTTACTCTGGACGACACTTGCATAATTGGCAAACCGTTAGAGATGGACCAAATCTTACCATATCAGCTCTCTCTCTCTCTTTTTTTTTTTTTTTTTTTTTTTTTTTTTTTTTTGAGGGAAGCATTTGGGAAATAAGCCTTGTTATTCGTGTGACCTATAGAAAACTTACACTTGCATCAAATGGAACATGGTTATTCAATTTTTTAAGGTGTCCGCGCAAAGAGAATGGAGTTTGTAAGCTTTGAAACATTTGACTATCGCTCAAAGCCTACTGTATTCCCATATTCTGCTTCCACCTACAGGGTAATCGTCAAAGAGAACGATTTCTACCAGGCCCCCACTAAAATGAGTCCATTGTTAAATATTCTATAAAAATCCTCATAACGTTAAAGCACTTTATTCCGAAAATTCTCTAGTACTTTTACATACAAAAACAAAATAATAAGCTGTACCCATGGTTGCTTTGCGGGTCCCCTTTGGAGAAAGAGTTGTTTTGTGTAGGTACAGTTTATTAATATTGTCAATGTTCTGAGCATGAATTATGAAACACTATTTAATTTCAGCTCTATTTTTTGTATTTTTAAGCAGTGCATGACAATTAGATCACCTGGAAATTTCAAGCTAATAGGTCGTAAGCTAGGGGCGAAAGAGTAGGTATTTAGAAAAGTGAAAGATGCTCGATAAAATAAATAAAAGAGAAAGAAAAACAATTTGAAAAAATGGCTTTCTAAGCTTAAGTGTATATTTCTGTACTTTAAGTAAACGCAATGAAATAGAAGCTGCCCATCACCATAATTGGGAGGGAGCCCCTGCTGCGTTTCTCTTGGCCTCGGTAGCAGTTTTTGGGAATTTTAAGTTTACTTGATCGTTTCTTAATGTGACAATATGCCCTGGAGTGAGTGCGTGTATGTATCCGTGTACATAAACGAAGAAAACATGTGTATCAAAAGGACAAAAGACAAACCGTAAAAATAAGCCCAAAAACTGTTCTCGGTGAGCTAAGGCTGTTCACCGTATGGGTTTTTGTGAGAAAACAAACCAAACCAGAGTGCACAAGAAACCTTGTAAAATATGGTATGTGCATGTAAATTTTAGCCTGTAAGCCGGGCCCCATTGTACGGGCAGCAGGCTTAATAAAATGAGTCTAAGTCTAATGTGACAACTTTTCTTTGGCCTTCGCACTATTCACCACATTTAGAAATTTTTAGGGTGTTAGCTATGCTCTACACTGTGCACTTTGGTAATGTTATTTGTACACCAAATTCGTAAAATGTCTTGTTTGATTTAGTGTTACGTTCGTTGTTGATATGTTTGACACTGTACACGAGCCGGGCGTGGATTTTCTAGGTCAAGGGACTCTGGCTATGAATCGCGGTCTTGTAAAGCTTTTATAATGATTAAGTTGGAAGGATAAACTTGGGTAACAAAAGTTTGCACAAGGTAGGTACAGAAAAATTGGTAACTGGAGGTTGGTTGGACCATAGATAGATAGCCTTTTGAGGGCACTCTCCGTCGCCAACGGCCATACCATGCTGAATACACCGGTTCTCGTCCGATCACCGAAGTTAAGCAGCATTGGGCGTGGTCAGTACTTGGATGGGTGACCGCTTGGGAACACCACGTGCCGTTGGCATTCTTTTTTTTCTTTATTAATATAATATTTATTACTTTTCTCTTATTTTTAACGGTTTCGCTTTCCTAAACTACATGCCTCTCTGTTCACCTATTCAAACAATTTCACGAGGCTTCGTTATCCCACGAAGCTGCGTAAATTCACAATTAAAGCTCCCTATTTTACTACTACCTCTTAATTTTGTGCACTTCTTGTGTTCCGGGGACACACTAGTGCGCAGCTTCAGTTGAAAGCAGGTTATAAATCAGTGTTCGCTTTTACTCATTTATGTTCTTTTGTTTCACAGAAGGCATTGTTAACCACGTTGCATTTAACTTCCTTTAATGTTGTCGTTTAGTTTTTTGTGTCTTCAATCAGTACGGGTCCTCTGCAACACATTTAGTTTCTAGAGAGCCTCTTAAGCTAATTTTACTGTCTCTAATGCTATGTAGAGGAACTACGTACTATATTCCACCCAAAAATTCGCCGTCGAGATTTAACCGGAAATGCATGTCTTTTTCAAAAAGAGGCATTTTAAGGACAAGGTCCGCGTGCGTGCTTGTCTGCCTGTCTGTGGACAGCATAACTCAAAAACGAAAATTCGGATAAAAGCCAAAGCTGGTCTTTTAGGAAGGTAACACGAATATTTGTATGAAACCAGCTCCACCCTAAACTACCCCTTATACGAAACATTTTGCGAAACGTTTTATTTTCTTGAAAATTGCTCTAACGATTTTGATTAAAATGATATATGTTTAAGATATTTTTATGAAAAATGAAATTTATATTTTAAATTTTCTGACTATAGCCTATGTTGTCCTGTTTTCTCTGGATGACTTTTTGATATCTCGTAAACCGCAAGAGATAGACAAACTCTTTCTATAGAAAAACTGTAGATCTTGTTAAAATACACTATGCATGTCCCCATAAATGTTTTTGTAGAGTGAACCACTTCGGAGATACTCCTTGTTTTTTGTGTAACGCTTACTCTTGGACAACTTATACTTCTGTAAAATGGAACATCGCTATTCTTCTGTTTATATGTTCAACGTGCAAAGAGAACGGAATTTGAAAGCTTTGGAAGATTTGACTATCGCTCACAGGCTGCTCTATTCCCCTATTCCCCTTGCGCCTGCAAGGAAATACGATACCTATAAGATAATTCCTGGAAGCGTTTTACTCAACTAACACGTAAAAGACATGGGAATATGAGATTATAAGAATGATTAGTATAAGAGTGTCTTGAAAGTCATGTGAGTGCAACACATCAGAGTTTTATTTTCTCTACTGGTGAGCAGAGGCAGCACTGCATTCCGCCCAAAAACTCGACGTCGAGATTTTACCGCAAATGCATGTTTAAGGCCCACTTAAAAAAAAAGGGGGTGGGGTGGGGGGTTTTTAGAAAAAGGTTCGGGTGTGTCTGTGTGTCTGCGTCCGTGTCTCTCTGTGGGCAGCATAACTAAAAAACGAAAGTTCGGTTAAACACTAAAGTTGGTATTTAAGTTTAATGTCAATCAAGAATGCGACGCGAGGATTCCAAGGAAAATAGCCCCACACTAAACTACCCTCTACACTGAACATGTTTTGGAAAATTTTCATTTTCTTGAAAATGGCTCTAACGAGTTTCATTAAGTTTGAGACATTTTTGTGGCAAATGAAATGCAGGTCTTGAATTTTCCGGTCATAGCCCCTGTAGTCGTATTTACTCTGGACGACACTTGCATAATTGGCAAACCGTTAGAGATGGACCAAATCTTACCATATCAGCTATTTTTTTTTTTTTTTTTTTTTTTTTGGGGGGGGGGAAGCATTTGGGAAATAAGCCTTGTTATTCGTGTGACCTTTAGAAAACTTACACTTGCATCAAATGGAACTTGGTTATTCAATTTTTTAAGTTGTCCGCGCAAAGAGAATGGAGTTTGTAAGCTTTGAAACATTTGACTATCGCTCAAAGCCTACTGTATTCCCATATTCTGCTTCCACCTACAGGGTAATCGTCAAAGAGAACGATTTCTACCAGGCCCCCACTAAAATCAGTCCCTTGTTAAATATTCTATAAAAAATCCTCATAACGTTAAAGCACTTTATTCCGAAAATTCTCTAGTACTTTTACATACAAAAACAAAATAATAAGCTGTACCCATGGTTGCTTTGCGGGTCCCCTTTGGAGAAAGAGTTGTTTCGTGTAGGTACAGTTTATTAATATTGTCAATGTTCTCAGCATGAATTATGAAACACTATTTAATTTCAGCTCTATTTTTTATATTTTTAAGCAGTGCATGACAATTAGATCACCTGGAAATTTCAAGCTAATAGGTCGTAAGCTAGGGGCGAAAGAGTAGGTATTTAGAAAAGTGAAAGATGCTCGATAAAATAAATAAAAGAGAAAGAAAAACAATTTGAAAAAATGGCTTTCTAAGCTTAAGTGTATATTTCTGTACTTTAAGTAAACGCAATGAAATAGAAGCTGCCCATCACCATAATTGGGAGGGAGCCCCTGCTGCGTTTCTCTTGGCCTCGGTAGCAGTTTTTGGGAATTTTAAGGTTACTTGATCGTTTCTTAATGTGACAATATGCCCTGGAGTGAGTGCGTGTATGTATCCGTGTACATAAACGAAGAAAACATGTGTATCAAAAGGACAAAAAACAAACCGTAAAAATAAGCCCAAAAACTGTTCTCGGTGAGCTAAGGCTGTTCACCGTATGGGTTTTTGTGAGAAAACAAACCAAACCAGAGTGCACAAGAAACCTTGTAAAATATGGTATGTGCATGTAAATTTTAGCCTGTAAGCCGGGCCCCATTGTACGGGCAGCAGGCTTAATAAAATGAGTCTAAGTCTAATGTGACAACTTTTCTTTGGCCTTCGCACTATTCACCACATTTAGAAATTTTTAGGGTGTTAGCTATGCTCTACACTGTGCACTTTGGCTAATGTTATTTGTACACCAAATTCGTAAAATGTCTTGTTTGATTTAGTGTTACGTTCGTTGTTGATATGTTTGACACTGTACACGAGCCGGGCGTGGATTTTCTAGGTCAAGGGACTCTGGCTATGAATCGCGGTCTTGTAAAGCTTTTATAATGATTAAGTTGGAAGGATAAACTTGGGTAACAAAAGTTTGCACAAGGTAGGTACAGAAAAATTGGTAACTGGAGGTTGGTTGGACCATAGATAGATAGCCTTTTGAGGGCACTCTCCGTCGCCAACGGTCATACCATGCTGAATACACCGGTTCTCGTCCGATCACCGAAGTTAAGCAGCATTGGGCGTGGTCAGTACTTGGATGGGTGACCGCTTGGGAACACCACGTGCCGTTGGCATTCTTTTTTTTCTTTATTAATATAATATTTATTACTTTTCTCTTATTTTTAACGGTTTCGCTTTCCTAAACTACATGCCTCTCTGTTCACCTATTCAAACAATTTCACGAGGCTTCGTTATCCCACGAAGCTGCGTAAATTCACAATTAAAGCTCCCTATTTTACTACTACCTCTTAATTTTGTGCACTTCTTGTGTTCCGGGGACACACTAGTGCGCAGCTTCAGTTGAAAGCAGGTTATAAATCAGTGTTCGCTTTTACTCATTTATGTTCTTTTGTTTCACAGAAGGCATTGTTAACCACGTTGCATTTAACTTCCTTTAACGTTGTCGTTTAGTTTTTTGTGTCTTCAATCAGTACGGGTCCTCTGCAACACATTTAGTTTCTAGAGAGCCTCTTAAGCTAATTTTACTGTCTCTAATGCTATGTAGAGGAACTACGTACTATATTCCACCCAAAAATTCGCCGTCGAGATTTAACCGGAAATGCATGTCTTTTTCAAAAAGAGGCATTTTAAGGACAAGGTCCGCGTGCGTGCTTGTCTGCCTGTCTGTGGACAGCATAACTCAAAAACGAAAATTCGGATAAAAGCCAAAGCTGGTCTTTTAGGAAGGTAACACGAATATTTGTATGAAACCAGCTCCACCCTAAACTACCCCTTATACGAAACATTTTGCGAAACGTTTTATTTTCTTGAAAATTGCTCTAACGATTTTGATTAAAATGATATATGTTTAAGATATTTTTATGAAAAATGAAATTTATATTTTAAATTTTCTGACTATAGCCTATGTTGTCCTGTTTTCTCTGGATGACTTTTTGATATCTCGTAAACCGCAAGAGATAGACAAACTCTTTCTATAGAAAAACTGTAGATCTTGTTAAAATACACTATGCATGTCCCCATAAATGTTTTTGTAGAGTGAACCACTTCGGAGATACTCCTTGTTTTTTGTGTAACGCTTACTCTTGGACAACTTATACTTCTGTAAAATGGAACATCGCTATTCTTCTGTTTATATGTTCAACGTGCAAAGAGAACGGAATTTGAAAGCTTTGGAAGATTTGACTATCGCTCACAGGCTGCTCTATTCCCCTATTCCCCTTGCGCCTGCAAGGAAATACGATACCTATAAGATAATTCCTGGAAGCGTTTTACTCAACTAACACGTAAAAGACATGGGAATATGAGATTATAAGAATGATTAGTATAAGAGTGTCTTGAAAGTCATGTGAGTGCAACACATCAGAGTTTTATTTTCTCTACTGGTGAGCAGAGGCAGCACTGCATTCCGCCCAAAAACTCGACGTCGAGATTTTACCGCAAATGCATGTTTAAGGCCCACTTAAAAAAAAAGGGGGTGGGGTGGGGGGTTTTTAGAAAAAGGTTCGGGTGTGTCTGTGTGTCTGCGTCCGTGTCTCTCTGTGGGCAGCATAACTAAAAAACGAAAGTTCGGTTAAACACTAAAGTTGGTATTTAAGTTTAATGTCAATCAAGAATGCGACGCGAGGATTCCAAGGAAAATAGCCCCACACTAAACTACCCTCTACACTGAACATGTTTTGGAAAATTTTCATTTTCTTGAAAATGGCTCTAACGAGTTTCATTAAGTTTGAGACATTTTTGTGGCAAATGAAATGCAGGTCTTGAATTTTCCGGTCATAGCCCCTGTAGTCGTATTTACTCTGGACGACACTTGCATAATTGGCAAACCGTTAGAGATGGACCAAATCTTACCATATCAGCTATTTTTTTTTTTTTTTTTTTTTTTGGGGGGGGGGAAGCATTTGGGAAATAAGCCTTGTTATTCGTGTGACCTTTAGAAAACTTACACTTGCATCAAATGGAACTTGGTTATTCAATTTTTTAAGTTGTCCGCGCAAAGAGAATGGAGTTTGTAAGCTTTGAAACATTTGACTATCGCTCAAAGCCTACTGTATTCCCATATTCTGCTTCCACCTACAGGGTAATCGTCAAAGAGAACGATTTCTACCAGGCCCCCACTAAAATCAGTCCCTTGTTAAATATTCTATAAAAAATCCTCATAACGTTAAAGCACTTTATTCCGAAAATTCTCTAGTACTTTTACATACAAAAACAAAATAATAAGCTGTACCCATGGTTGCTTTGCGGGTCCCCTTTGGAGAAAGAGTTGTTTCGTGTAGGTACAGTTTATTAATATTGTCAATGTTCTCAGCATGAATTATGAAACACTATTTAATTTCAGCTCTATTTTTTATATTTTTAAGCAGTGCATGACAATTAGATCACCTGGAAATTTCAAGCTAATAGGTCGTAAGCTAGGGGCGAAAGAGTAGGTATTTAGAAAAGTGAAAGATGCTCGATAAAATAAATAAAAGAGAAAGAAAAACAATTTGAAAAAATGGCTTTCTAAGCTTAAGTGTATATTTCTGTACTTTAAGTAAACGCAATGAAATAGAAGCTGCCCATCACCATAATTGGGAGGGAGCCCCTGCTGCGTTTCTCTTGGCCTCGGTAGCAGTTTTTGGGAATTTTAAGGTTACTTGATCGTTTCTTAATGTGACAATATGCCCTGGAGTGAGTGCGTGTATGTATCCGTGTACATAAACGAAGAAAACATGTGTATCAAAAGGACAAAAAACAAACCGTAAAAATAAGCCCAAAAACTGTTCTCGGTGAGCTAAGGCTGTTCACCGTATGGGTTTTTGTGAGAAAACAAACCAAACCAGAGTGCACAAGAAACCTTGTAAAATATGGTATGTGCATGTAAATTTTAGCCTGTAAGCCGGGCCCCATTGTACGGGCAGCAGGCTTAATAAAATGAGTCTAAGTCTAATGTGACAACTTTTCTTTGGCCTTCGCACTATTCACCACATTTAGAAATTTTTAGGGTGTTAGCTATGCTCTACACTGTGCACTTTGGCTAATGTTATTTGTACACCAAATTCGTAAAATGTCTTGTTTGATTTAGTGTTACGTTCGTTGTTGATATGTTTGACACTGTACACGAGCCGGGCGTGGATTTTCTAGGTCAAGGGACTCTGGCTATGAATCGCGGTCTTGTAAAGCTTTTATAATGATTAAGTTGGAAGGATAAACTTGGGTAACAAAAGTTTGCACAAGGTAGGTACAGAAAAATTGGTAACTGGAGGTTGGTTGGACCATAGATAGATAGCCTTTTGAGGGCACTCTCCGTCGCCAACGGTCATACCATGCTGAATACACCGGTTCTCGTCCGATCACCGAAGTTAAGCAGCATTGGGCGTGGTCAGTACTTGGATGGGTGACCGCTTGGGAACACCACGTGCCGTTGGCATTCTTTTTTTTCTTTATTAATATAATATTTATTACTTTTCTCTTATTTTTAACGGTTTCGCTTTCCTAAACTACATGCCTCTCTGTTCACCTATTCAAACAATTTCACGAGGCTTCGTTATCCCACGAAGCTGCGTAAATTCACAATTAAAGCTCCCTATTTTACTACTACCTCTTAATTTTGTGCACTTCTTGTGTTCCGGGGACACACTAGTGCGCAGCTTCAGTTGAAAGCAGGTTATAAATCAGTGTTCGCTTTTACTCATTTATGTTCTTTTGTTTCACAGAAGGCATTGTTAACCACGTTGCATTTAACTTCCTTTAACGTTGTCGTTTAGTTTTTTGTGTCTTCAATCAGTACGGGTCCTCTGCAACACATTTAGTTTCTAGAGAGCCTCTTAAGCTAATTTTACTGTCTCTAATGCTATGTAGAGGAACTACGTACTATATTCCACCCAAAAATTCGCCGTCGAGATTTAACCGGAAATGCATGTCTTTTTCAAAAAGAGGCATTTTAAGGAAAAGGTCCGCGTGCGTGCTTGTCTGCCTGTCTGTGGACAGCATAACTCAAAAACGAAAATTCGGATAAAAGCCAAAGCTGGTCTTTTAGGAAGGTAACACGAATATTTGTATGAAACCAGCTCCACCCTAAACTACCCCTTATACGAAACATTTTGCGAAACGTTTTATTTTCTTGAAAATTGCTCTAACGATTTTGATTAAAATGATATATGTTTAAGATATTTTTATGAAAAATGAAATTTATATTTTAAATTTTCTGACTATAGCCTATGTTGTCCTGTTTTCTCTGGATGACTTTTTGATATCTCGTAAACCGCAAGAGATAGACAAACTCTTTCTATAGAAAAACTGTAGATCTTGTTAAAATACACTATGCATGTCCCCATAAATGTTTTTGTAGAGTGAACCACTTCGGAGATACTCCTTGTTTTTTGTGTAACGCTTACTCTTGGACAACTTATACTTCTGTAAAATGGAACATCGCTATTCTTCTGTTTATATGTTCAACGTGCAAAGAGAACGGAATTTGAAAGCTTGGAAGATTTGACTATCGCTCACAGGCTGCTCTATTCCCCTATTCCCCTTGCGCCTGCAAGGAAATACTGTTACCGCGCCCGCCGCATCTAATTGCCTACAACAGCAGTGTCACCCATCGCATTATTTTCGGCACTACCGCAAAGGAGCCGAAGGAAAGAGACAGAGCATGGCCGCATTGTTGGGGCGCTTGCCGAAAGAGAGAAAAGGATAGACACTTCGAGAATCTTCTCTGCTTTGTATCTCGCCGCAATAACTGAACGTTCCTGAAGCTTCCAGAATAGTGCCTGGGAGATATAAATAGCGGCAAAGTGCGACAGAAGAGTGAGTCAGACGTATGTGAAGGTTGAGTAGTCGTGCCGACGGAAAGAAGAGACGTATGCGAAGCGTCGAGGAGTCACACCAGGGAGAAGGAACAGTTCTTTGTGTTACGAATTCGGAGCCGTGCTGTTGGAGAATCGGAAAAGACTTTCTTGTTGTTGCAACGAGTGTACAAAGTTACTGTTTACGGAAATAAAAGTGTTTCTTTATCTCGACTACATCTGTCGTATTTACTTTACAAACCACACAAAAGTTACAATACGATACCTATAAGATAATTCCTGGAAGCGTTTTACTCAACTAACACGTAAAAGACATGGGAATATGAGATTATAAGAATGATTAGTATAAGAGTGTCTTGAAGGTCATGTGAGTGCAACACATCAGAGTTTTATTTTCTCTACTGGTGAGCAGAGGCAGCACTGCATTCCGCCCAAAAACTCGACGTCGAGATTTTACCGCAAATGCATGTTTAAGGCCCACTTAAAAAAAAAGGGGGTGGGGTGGGGGGTTTTTAGAAAAAGGTTCGGGTGTGTCTGTGTGTCTGCGTCCGTGTCTCTCTGTGGGCAGCATAACTAAAAAACGAAAGTTCGGTTAAACACTAAAGTTGGTATTTAAGTTTAATGTCAATCAAGAATGCGACGCGAGGATTCCAAGGAAAATAGCCCCACACTAAACTACCCTCTACACTGAACATGTTTTGGAAAATTTTCATTTTCTTGAAAATGGCTCTAACGAGTTTCATTAAGTTTGAGACATTTTTGTGGCAAATGAAATGCAGGTCTTGAATTTTCCGGTCACAGCCCCTGTAGTCGTATTTACTCTGGACGACACTTGCATAATTGGCAAACCGTTAGAGATGGACCAAATCTTACCATATCAGCTCTTTTTTTTTTTTTTTT
Source organism: Tenodera sinensis (assembly GCA_030765045.1). Taxonomy (NCBI): domain Eukaryota; kingdom Metazoa; phylum Arthropoda; class Insecta; order Mantodea; family Mantidae; genus Tenodera; species Tenodera sinensis. The sequence continues at coordinate 55,537,377 of CM060974.1, read as the reverse complement.
TTTTTTTTTTTGAGGGAAGCATTTGGGAAATAAGCCTTGTTATTCGTGTGACCTATAGAAAACTTACACTTGCATCAAATGGAACATGGTTATTCAATTTTTTAAGGTGTCCGCGCAAAGAGAATGGAGTTTGTAAGCTTTGAAACATTTGACTATCGCTCAAAGCCTACTGTATTCCCATATTCTGCTTCCACCTACAGGGTAATCGTCAAAGAGAACGATTTCTACCAGGCCCCCACTAAAATAAGTCCATTGTTAAATATTCTATAAAAATCCTCATAACGTTAAAGCACTTTATTCCGAAAATTCTCTAGTACTTTTACATACAAAAACAAAATAATAAGCTGTACCCATGGTTGCTTTGCGGGTCCCCTTTGGAGAAAGAGTTGTTTTGTGTAGGTACAGTTTATTAATATTGTCAATGTTCTCAGCATGAATTATGAAACACTATTTAATTTCAGCTCTATTTTTTATATTTTTAAGCAGTGCATGACAATTAGATCACCTGGAAATTTCAAGCTAATAGGTCGTAAGCTAGGGGCGAAAGAGTAGGTATTTAGAAAAGTGAAAGATGCTCGATAAAATAAATAAAAGAGAAAGAAAAACAATTTGAAAAAATGGCTTTCTAAGCTTAAGTGTATATTTCTGTACTTTAAGTAAACGCAATGAAATAGAAGCTGCCCATCACCATAATTGGGAGGGAGCCCCTGCTGCGTTTCTCTTCCAATTTCCCCCACCAACTGCACCAGCCAATCAGGCACCAGCCGCTACAGCCAACCAGGCAACAGCAACAGCGCAGCCAATCAGCGCTGGCCCGTCATCACAGACTGGCTCTATAAGTAGGAACATGCTAATGTAAGTCTGTAAGATCAAAGTGTAGTGCTTTACGCAACCGTGCCAAGGCACTGGAAATACAATTCCCGTGTTACACCCGGGAGGATAGTGTGCAGTATAGTTTCCCCGTGTTACACCCGGGAGGAGATAGCGGTGTTAACCAGTGATAATTTTAGTGCCAGTGTTTTGCTTTTTTTATTTTTATTTATTTTTGTTTATTTATGTACTGTGACAGTGACACGTTTTTTAGTGAGTGTTCATAGTTATTAAGTCCGCGTGGGGCACGCTCAGCGTCCCCCCGCGCATTAAAGGAATGGCGTCCGCCACAACGCTTCCGACCACATCAACAGCCGGCAACGAACTGAGCGAGAGGGACATGCTAGCACCAATCCTTAAAGACTCGGCCACCCCAACTGGAGCGCCAGTACACCAGCCCACCACAGCACTACTGGCCGCCGGCACGACGCAATCGCAAATGGATATCGACCAGACAACAATGGAGGAAGAGCGTAGGGCAATGTCCCTGCAAAAATTACAGAAGGAGGTTGACGACATAAAGTCAGAGATCTCCTACTACACCAACATATTGACTAACATGGATGCCGACTCGGACAAGTTTTACAAATTCACGCAGGACCTCGCGTTTTGCTATAAAGACTACGCGGTTAAGAAGAGGGAGCTAGTAAGGCTGAACGAGGGGTGGAAGACTGCCTCATACAAGAAGAAACGCTCACGTGACAATGGCCGGGAGAGTGATTCGGACAGTGAACGCCCCGGCCAACTCACAGGAAACAAAAGGATCCCGAGGCAGTCCACGCCGCCACACCCCCTCACTCTGAAAAATTCTTTCTCCGCCCTGGAAACAGCAGAACGCGAGGTCACAGAGGACCTTTCACTGCCAACAAATGCACAAGATTCCTTTCCACAACTTCCCAAACCTAAACCCAAAAACATAATACAACACAAACCACCAACAAAAACCCGCCCCTCTCCCCTCCCCTCAAACCCTGTTCCCTCCACCTCAGCGGCCACACCAACAGCTCAGTCAACCACAGCAACACAAGACAACCAAAAGCCGCCACGAATAATAATACCGGACACCAAGAAAGCAGTGAAGGTCCTCGAATTACTCCGAACAAGATTACCGACTGGCACATACAGGATTCAAACCACAAGGGACTGCCTGAAACTCTTTCTCCAGAGGAAGCAGGACGCCATTCCAACGATGCAGCTCCTGACGAACGCCGGTGTAGAGAGCTACAGCTTTACACCTAGAAGCGACCAGCCCCTTCGGTTTGTCATCAAACGCCTGCCTGCAGATCTGCAGGTAGCCTATATACAGGAGGACCTGGAGCAGAAGGGATACACCGGCGTTCAGGTACGACAGATGGTGTCCCGCGGCAGGCCTCTTCCAAACTACCAGGTGAGTCTGGAAAGAACTACCGAGAACCAAAAACTTATACAGGAAAGAGAAGTGTGCCATATGATGGTCACCGTGGAGGTCCTAAAAACCTTCCAAAATATAACCCAATGTTTTAACTGCCAGCAACTGGGCCACACATTCAAAATGTGCCACATGACCTCCCGGTGCGTCCTTTGCGGTGACCTCCACCGCCTAGCTGACTGCCCTAAAAAGGCTAAGGAAGACGCTGTACCCCACTGTGCGAACTGTGGGGAGGCGCATCCTGCCAGCTACAGGGGGTGCGAGACCTTCAAAATGGAACGTCATCGCCGCCAACTGGCCGCTGCAGCCAGGAACTCTCCTGGTACTCAACCAGGGCCACGCCCCATCCTCAACCCGGCCCTGGTCAAAAAAGGCACCTCTTTTTCAGGAGCCGCCGGAGGACGAAATGCACCTGAGCAACCTCCAAATGGTCCCCCTCCACAACCCCAGCCCTCAGAGGCACCCACCAGTGACCTGGGAGGTTTGAAAGAAATTTTCAGCCTCTTTAAGGATTTAAACCTCCCAGTACTATTACCAAAGTTGCGGCCCATAATCGCAAGATTAAAAAGCTGCAACGATACCATGGAGAAGCTGGAAACCATCATATGTTTAGTCACCACTCTCTTCGAGTAAATGGCAACTTCAAGGGGAGGCATAACTTTAACGCGTGCACTCCTGTGGAATGCAGACGGCATCCACAGGAAGCAACACGAACTTGAAAACTACCTGCGGCGTAACAAAATTGACGTCGCATTCATTTGCGAAACAAAATTACAGCAAGAGCAGACTTTTAAGCTCCAGGGTTACCAAATCTTCCGGAACGACAGAATTGGCAGACAGGGGGGAGGGACTGCTATTTTGCTCAGAAACACTGTTGCTCATACTTCTGTCACGCTACCTGCAATGGTAGCGTTAGAGTGCACAGCACTTAAAACTCGTGTAAATAATCAAACGGTGATGCTGGTAGCGCTCTACCGGCCCCCCAACTCCTTAAATTTCATACCTGACCTCGAACAAATCCTCGCTTTAGAGGAGCACGTTATAATTGCAGGAGATTTCAACGCCCGGCACCCCTGGTGGTTTTCACGCCGGGCAAACGCGGCTGGAAATCTCCTGGTTGAACTTATAACAGATAATGACGACTTAGAGGTGCACATTCCCCCAGACCCTACATTTTGGCACAGAACGGGGCACTTTGACCCCGAAATTTTGGACTTCGTACTGACAAAAAATGCGACACCTATAATTAACTTTACAGTGTATCACAGCCTGGACTCTGACCACCTTCCCGTGCATTTCGATATACAGGGTGGCATTCCAGCCGGTGCCTCTGGGCCTCGAAGGAGGGCTGAGACCGACTGGAATAAGTTCACCATGGAAATGCACAGGATGGCGCAACCCAAGCTGTCATACTATAGCGAGGCAGACATAGATGTCGCCGTTGAAAACTTCACTGCCTCGCTACACACAGCCAAGAGAAGCGCTACCACTTACACCACAAGACCACCCGGTTTTTGCACTTACCCAGAGGTAGAGCAACTCATTGCGCGGAGACGACGTTTGACAAGACTATGGCGGTACACCCGCCAGCCTGAATATAAAGCGCTAGCAAAATGGCTACGCAACATCATTCGGCATCAAATTAAAATTAACAAAACTCAACAGTGGGAAAACAAAATGCTGAGTACCACCCATTCGGACTCTTCCTTGTGGAAATTATTAAAGGCATTTAAAGTCTCCACGAACGTCAACTCCGCAACTGAGGCGCTGCACACTCATGGCGGCCTGCACTTCTCCGAAGAGGAGAAAGCCGAGGTCTTCGCTGACTGTCTTGAAGATAGATTCAGCGAAAACCCAGTTACCAACCGCGACATAGAACGGGAGGTACAGACATGGGTACAAACCTGGGTGGCGCAGAAGCAAGAGCAACAACTACCCCTCATAACACCGCAGGAAGTTTACAAGCTCATTAGGAAATTACCTAATGGGAAAGCTGCCGGCCCAGACAAAGTGACTAATGAGGAACTAAAGCATCTCCCGAGAAAAGCCCTGGTGCAACTGACTAAAATTTTTAACGCCTGTCTGCAGCAAGGCTACTTCCCCTCTACCTGGAAACGAGCCAAGGTAATTATGCTCCCAAAGCAAGGGAAAAGCACCAGGCAACCGCAAAACTACCGCCCCATTAGTCTTTTGTCTACTATTGGTAAATTGCTAGAAAAACTTATACTTTTTCGACTTCAAAAACAAGTTTCGGCATCTCATGAACTTTCAAATTCACAGTTTGGTTTTCGAAAAGGACATTCTACTGACTTACAGCTTCTCAGACTAACTGATGATGTAACAGAGCAATTTAACAATGGGGCTTCAACGTTGGCGCTATTTCTGGACGTAGAAGCCGCATTCGACCGGTGCTGGCACAATGGCCTTATTTACAAATTGCACCACAATTTCCCGGCTCTTCAAAATTACCTGTACTTGCTGCACAACTTTTTGGAAAAACGCAAGTTCTACGTCCAAGTGGGCCGCTCCTCCTCACGGGAGAGAGTAATGCGGGCTGGCGTCCCACAAGGGGCAATCATGTCACCCTTTCTGTATATATTATTCACTAACGATTTCCCAGTGGACGCCAGATGTAAGGTAGCCATGTATGCTGACGACACTGCAATATACAATCACCATAGAAATCCACGTTTCGGCCTTGCAGAAATGCAACGTTATGTTAACAACTTCCTGTCATGGCAACATGACTGGAAAATCAAAATTAATCCTAACAAATGCCAGCTGATCCATTTTTCTAAGCGGCATCACACTTTGGCAATGGACCTAACGGTCGGTGGTCAACTATTGCACTGTCGTCGGCAAGTCAAATACTTAGGGGTTACCTTGGACCGCACAATGTGCTGGTCCTCCCACATAAAAAATAGCGCCAACAAAGGCAGACAGCGGCTAAAGTTATGCGCCCCCATCTTTCGCAGTAAACAGCTGCAATTGAAGTCCAAACTCGTACTGTATAAAGCTTTTATCCTTTCGGTGGTTCTATACGCGTGTGTGGCCTGGGCAAACGCCTCAAAAACCGCCCTGAAAACTCTCCAAACCCTACAAAACCTGTCTCTCAGGAAAATCCTCTCTGCTCCCATCCTAACCACTAACCGAACCCTTCACCAGGAAACCCAGATCCTATCCATTCCCGAGGCAATAGCGAAAAGAGCCACTGTCGCGTGGGCGCGCATCAGAAACCATGACAATTACGTCATTGCTAATATTGGTAAAGGTGAGCCGAAGCATCGGAAGCACAACAGAATCAAGATGTTTTAGACGTTGTTCGGCTCACCGACTGATGTGCGTCCACGCAAAGAAGGGCCCTAGGCCACACACACGCTACCTCAGAGGCCTGCATCCCAGGGAACCAGTCAGGAGCTGCAACCTGGTCCGCACAGGAAAACTGCGGAAAAAACTGTAAATAAGTGAAGTGTACAGTGTAGTGAGTGTAAATATGTATATACGAGCGTGTGTGTGTGTGCGTGTGTGAGTGTGATGGGACATATGTGTGGTATGCCCAGGAGTGAATGAGCGAGTGGATGAGTGTATATAAACAAAAAACGATAAAAAAAAAAGAGACAGATAAACATTGAACATACAAAATAAAACTGTTCTCAGTGGGCTAAAGCTGCCCACTGTATGGGTTTTCAAGAAAAAAAACAGATAATGAATTAACTTGTAAAAAATGTAAATATTATAATTAATGTTAATTTGAGCCTGTAAGCCGGGCCCTTTTGTACCGGCACCAGGCAAATGTGTCTTCTTCAATAAATAAGTTTAAGTTTAAGTTTAAGTCTGTAAGCTGGGCCCAAATGTACCAGCACCAGACAAAAATTATAATAAAAATAATCTTGAAAAAAAAAAAAAATGGAGAGCTTCCCCCGACGACCTCTACAGAAGAAAATCAAAAGCCACCCAGGATTATCATACCGGACACAAAGCAGGCAGTAAAGGTACTACAACTACTAAGAAATAAACTCAACAATGGCTCATACAAAATGCAAACAACAAGGGATTGCCTGAAACTCTTCCTTCAGAGGAAACAAGACGCCGTCCCTACAATGCAGCTCCTGACGAACGCCGGTGTCGAATGCTACAGCTTTACACCCAGAAGCGACCAGCCCCTGCGTTTCGTGATCAAACGCCTGCCTGCAGATCTGCAGGTGGATTACATAAAGGAGGACCTGGAGCAGAAGGGATACACCGGCGTTCAGGTGCGACAAATGGTGTCCCGCGGTAGGCCTCTTTCGAATTACCAGGTAAGCGTAAATAGAACTACCGATAATCAGAAGCTCATACAGGAAAGAGAAGTGTGCCATATGATGGTCACCGTGGAGGTCTTAAAAACCTTCCAAAACATCACGCAGTGTTTTAACTGCCAACAATTAGGCCACACCTTCAAAAATTGTCACATGACCTCCCGGTGTGTTCTTTGCGGTGGCCTCCACCGCCTAGCTGACTGCCCGAAGAAGGCCAAGGAGGACGCTGTACCCCACTGTGCGAACTGTGGGGAAGCGCATCCTGCCAGCTACAGGGGGTGCGAGACATTTAAGATGGAACGCCACCGCCGTCAACTGGCCGCCGCTGCCAGGAACTCTCCTGGTACTCAACCAGGGCCACGCCCCATCCGCCACCCGGCCCTGGTCCAAAACGGCACCTCTTTTGCAGGAGCCGCCGGAGGGCAAAATGCTCCCGAGCAACCACCAAATGGTCCCCCTCCACAACCCCAGCCCTCAGAGGCACCCACCAGTGACCTGGGAGGTTTGAAAGAAATTTTCAGCCTCTTCAAGGATTTAAACCTCCCAGTTCTACTACCAAAGTTGCGGCCCATAATCGCAAGATTAAAAAGCTGCAACGATACCATGGAGAAGCTAGAAGCCATCATATGCTTGGTAACCACTCTCTTCGAGTAAATGGCAACTTCAAGGGGAGGCATAACTTTAACTCGCGCACTCCTGTGGAATGCAGATGGCATCCACAGGAAGCAACACGAACTTGAAAACTACCTGCGGCGTAACAAAATTGATGTCGCATTCATTTGCGAAACAAAATTACAGCACGAGCACACTTTTAAGCTCCAGGGGTACCAAATCTTTCGGAATGACAGAACTGGCAGACAGGGGGGAGGGACTGCTATTTTGCTCAGAAACACTGTTGCTCATGCTTCTGTTACGCTACCTGCAATGGCAGCGTTAGAGTGCACAGCACTTAAAACCCGTGTAAATAATCAAACGGTGATGCTGGTAGCGCTCTATCGGCCCCCCAACTCCTTAAATTTCATACATGACCTCGAACAAATCCTCGCTTTAGAGGAGCACGTTATAATTGCAGGAGATTTCAACGCTCGGCACCCCTGGTGGTTTTCACGCCGGGCAAACGCGGCTGGAAATCTCCTGGTTGAACTTATAACAGATAATGACGACTTAGAGGTACACCTTCCCCCAGATCCCACATTTTGGCACAGATCGGGGCACTTTGACCCCGAAATTTTGGACTTCGTACTAACAAAAAATGCGACACCTTTAATTAACTTTACAGTGTATCACAGCCTGGACTCTGACCACCTTCCCGTGCATTTCGATATACAGGGTGGCATTCCGGCCGGTGCCTCTGGGCCTCGAAGGAGGGCTGAGACCGACTGGAATAAGTTCACCATGGAAATGCACGGAATGGCGCAACCCAGGCTGTCATACTATAGCGAGGCAGACATAGATGTCGCCATTGAAAACTTCACTGCCTCGCTACACACGGCCAAGAGAAGCGCTACCACTTACACCACAAGACCACCCGGTTTTTGCACGTACCCCGAGGTAGAGCAACTCATTGCGCGGAGACGACGCTTGACAAGACTGTGGCGGTACACCCGTCAGCCTGAATATAAAGTGCTAGCAAAATGGCTACGCAACATCATTCGGCATCAAATTAAAATTAACAAAACTGAACAGTGGGAAAACAAAATGCTGAGTACCACCCATTCGGACTCTTCCTTGTGGAAATTATTAAAGGCATTTAAAGTCTCCACGAACGTCAACTCCACAACTGAGGCGCTGCACACTCATGGCGGCCTGCACTTCTCCGAAGAGGAGAAAGCCGAGGTCTTCGCTGACTGTCTTGAAGATAGATTCAGCGAAAACCCAGTTACCAACCGAGATATAGAACGGGAGGTACAGACATGGGTACAAACCTGGGTGGCGCAGAAGCAAGAGCAACAACTACCCATCATAACACCGCAGGAAGTTTACAAGCTCATTAGGAAATTACCTAATGGGAAAGCTGCCGGCCCAGACAAAGTGACTAATGAGGAACTTAAGCATCTCCCGAGAAAAGCCCTGGTGCAACTGACTAAAATTTTTAACGCCTGTCTGCAGCAAGGCTATTTCCCCTCTACCTGGAAACGAGCCAAGATAATTATGCTCCCAAAGCAAGGGAAAAGCACCAGGCAACCGCAAAACTACCGCCCCATTAGTCTTTTGTCTACTATTGGTAAACTGCTCGAAAAATGTATCCTTTCTCGACTTCAAAAACAAGTCTCGGCAACACATGAACTCTCAAATTCACAGTTTGGCTTTAGAAAAGGACATTCCACTGAACTACAGCTCCTCAGACTAACTGATGACGTAACAGAGCAATTTAACAATGGGGCTTCAACGTTGGCGCTATTTCTGGACGTAGAAGCCGCATTCGACCGGTGCTGGCACAATGGCCTTATTTACAAACTGCACCACAATTTCCCGGCTCTTCAAAATTATCTATATTTGCTGCACAATTTTTTAGAAAAACGGAAATTTTACGTCCAAGTGGGCCGCTCCTCCTCACGGGAGAGAGTGATGCGGGCTCGCGTCCCACAAGGGGCAATTATGTCCCCCTTTTTGTACATATTATTCACCAATGATTTCCCAGTGGACGCCAGATGTAAGGTCGCCATGTACGCCGACGACACTGCAATATACAACCACCATAGAAATCCCCGTTTTGGCCTTGCAGAAATGCAACGTTATGTTAACAACTTCCTTTCATGGCAACATGACTGGAAAATCAAAATTAATCCCAACAAATGCCAGCTGATTCATTTCTCTAAGCGGCATCACACTTTGGCAATGGACCTAACGGTCGGTGGTCAGGTATTGCATTGCCGTCGGCAAGTTAAATACTTAGGGGTTACCTTGGACCGCACAATGTGCTGGTCCACCCACATAAAAAATAGCGCCAACAAAGGCAGACAGCGGCTAAAGTTATGCGTCCCCATCTTCCGCAGCAAACAGCTGCAACTGAAGTCCAAACTCGTCCTGTATAAAGCTTTTATTTTATCGGTAGTTCTATACGCGTGTGTGGCCTGGGCAAATGCCTCAAAAACCGCCCTGAAGACCATCCAAACCCTCCAAAACCTCTCCCTCCGAAAAATCCTCTCTGCTCCCATCCTAACCACTAATCAAACCCTTCACCAAGAAACCCAGACCCCATCCATACCCGAGGCAATTACAAAAAGAGCCACTGCCGCGTGGGCGCGCATCAGAAACCACGACAATTATGTCATTGCCAATATCGGCAAAGGTGAGCCGAAGCATCGGAAGCATGCTCGTATTAAAATGTTTTAAACGTCACTCGGCTCACCGACTGATGCGCGTCCACGCAAACACGGCCCTAGGCCGCACACACGCTACCTTAGAGGCCTGCACCCCAGGGAACAGGTCAGGAGCTGTACCCTGCCCCGCCCAGGATAACCGCGGAGTGTACATAGTGTATATATAGTGTATATAGTTAACGTGTGTATATAGTCCTTTGTTATAATGCTGGGACGCATAGTTACGTGTGCCCAGCAAACATGTGCGAGCGGGACGCTCACTTGAAGTGCCCAGTGTGCGTGCGTGTATGTATATGTGTGTGCGTGCATGAGGGCATATCACATGATATGCCAGAGTGAATGAGAGAATACATGTGTGTAAAAAAATATGTATATAGCAAGAAAAAAGCGAAAAAAGACAAAAACAAAATATAAACACATACCCAAGAACTATACACAAGAGAACTGTTCTCGGTGGCCCAAAAGAGGGTCACTGTATGGGTTTTCTTAAAACCCAATGCATATTTGTTGTAAATATCAAAAAAATTGTAATCCAATGATAAATTAAGTCTGTACGCTGGGCCCCATGTACCAGCACCAGACAAAATTCTTTTAATAAAATAATCTGAATCTGAATGGAGAGCTTCATAGCACAGAGACCCAGGAAGTTCATTCTATGGTCTCTGGACTCGATCACCGTCTTCGATGCATCGAAGATGCTTGCAAACAACTCACACACGCAGTCTCCACATTAACTACAGCAGTCACCACTCAACCACAACCCGTGACCAACGAACAAGACACCACAACTGCACAAGAGGTTCGAGATATCGACGCAGAGGGCGTCCCAGCTCTCACTCACTCAATAACAAAACTAAACGCTAAGATCAACAAGCAAATACGGACAAGCCACCGGCGCCACGCAGCGATTGCCCGCCAACTAACTCATCACACGATAGGATTTAACGCCGCAGCCAGACTACTCCATCAACTGCGTGCAGCTATAATCGAACTGGACAACAGTGACGTTCTCAACTCCATACAGCGCAAGCTGTATAGGATAGAGAATACACCTACCACTATTAAGAACGACACCGCAACACAATACAACGACGCAGACATTGTTGAGCCACCGACACCACAGCAACTGAAGCGACTTCGCCGGGACGGTTACAGCATCCACGACGCTAATCATCCTTGTAATAACGCGTGCAGGCATCTACTCTGCAGGGCTCAAGGAGTAACATACAAGCAATACTATACCTATGTGGAAAACAAGACTGGCTTTCTCTGAGAAGCAGACACAGGCACAAGAACACTAAGCCCCAACAACCCTACACCAATATTTTTTAATTTTATCACATTGTATATATTGTTACATAAAAATTAATAAAAATAACCAAAAAAGCTAACCCGCGGCTGAAGAGGGTACACCCCTGAAACAGCCATAGGGTTAATTTGCCCTGGGTGAGATAAACCCAGGGTAATATTAGCCCTTAAATACCCTTAAAAAAAAAAAAAAAAAAAAAAAAAAAAAAAAAAAAACCTTCACCAGGAAACCCAGATCCTATCCATTCCCGAGGCAATAGCGAAAAGAGCCACCGTAGCGTGGGCGCGCATCAGAAAACATGACAATTACGTCATTGCCAATATTGGCAAAGGTGAGCCGAAGCATCGGAAACACGCTAGAATTAAGATGTTTTAGACGTGGTTCGGCTCACCGACTGATGTGCGTCCACGCAAAGAAGGGCCCTAGGCCGCACACACGCTACCTCAGAGGCCTGCATCCCAGGGAACCATTCAGGAGCTGCAACCTGGTCCGCACAGGAAAACTGCGGAAAAACTGTACATAGTGAAGTGTATATATATATATATTTTTTTTTTTTTTTTAAGGGTATTTAAGGACAATTACCTTGGGTTTATCCAGGGCAACTATTGTCCTAAGGCTGTTTCAGAGCAATCGCTCTCTTCAGCCGGCGGGTTAGTTATTTTTATAGTGCAGTGTGTGTATATATATATATATATATATATATATATATATATATATATATATGAGCGTGTGTGTGTGTGTGCGTGTGTGTGTGCATGTGATGGGACATATGAGTGGTATGCCCAGGAGTAATTGCGTGTATATATCCGTGTATATAAATTTAAACAAAACTATCAAAAACAGACAAACAAAAAAAAAACTGAGAATACGCATTAAAACTGTTCTCGGTGGGCTAAGGCTGCCCACTGTATGGGTTTTTGAACACCAAAGCAAAAATAAATAACCTATGTAAATACTGTCAAATATATCTCATGTTAATTTTAGCCTGTAAGCCGGGCCCCTTTGTACCGGCACCGGGCAAATGTCTTTTATAATAAATAAGTTGAAGTTGAAACTAAAAAAGGTTCACAGGGTTCAGAGAGAGAGGCGAGTTGACTAGACGAGAGCAGGCTGAGAGAGAGCGGTCCGACTAGTAAGCGCGAATCTCGAGAGCGCGGCGACCGGCCCGCCAGTTACCGGGAAAATACACGGCCATCACCGTATATTGTAGCTGCACTTTGCCGATGTATTCCCGGCGGATATCAAAGTGTAGCTACCGGCACATTTTCCCGTAGTACTCCCGGGAGGATTTTCACATCCTACGGAAGTGTACGACTATATCCCGTAGTTATTCCCGGGAGGATTTACAGACGTGTGTATAGTGCTTTTTGTAATATTTATGTACAGTGATACAATGGTGCGTTTTCAAGTGATCTGTGAAACAGTGTATATAGTAATTATATAAGTGACCTACGTCTTTTTGTACATATATTCTTTTTAATCATCTAGTGTTTATTTTTTATCAGTACAGTGGCAGTGACGCAACATTTAGTGTCAGTTTTAATTCTGTGTATCGCGCGGGGCGCCCTTGGCGTACCCACGCGCTAGGTGAAGTGAAAGTGAAACAATGGCATCAGCAATAGCACATGCTACCGGGCCGACCGCTCACGACTGTCTGACCGAGAGCGGCGTGCCAGTACCACTAGTTGCAGATCCAGCCACCACAGCAGCACCAGCGCAAATGCGGCCCTCACCGCATACACTGACAGATGAACAGCAAACCAAGGAGGAAGAGCGTAAGGCACGTTCCCTCGAGCAGCTGAGGAAGGAAGTCGAAGACATTCAAAACGAAATCACGTATTACAATAACATCTTATCCAACCTAGAAGCAGACTCGACCAAATTCCAAAAGTTCACGCAGGACCTCGCGTTCTGCTATAGGGAATATGCGCACAAAAAGAGGGAGCTTGTAAAGCAGAGTGAGGGGTGGAAGCTAGCCGCCCCGAAGAAGAAGCGCACGCGCGACACCGGTAGCGATTCCGAAGGTGAGCGACCCGGTCAATCCGCAACCAACAAAAGACAACTACGGCAGACGACACCGCCCCACCCCCTCACTCTACGCAACTCCTTCGCGCCTCTACAGACAGCAGAACGCGAGGATACAGAATTCCCGGCACTACCCACACCCACGCACAATCCCATCCCCCAGCTACAGAAACCAAAAATCCCAACACACCAAAGAACACCTACAAAAACCCGCCCTACTCCCCACCCACACCCATCAATACCAAGTACCTCCTCCGCAACAACAACAACAACACACAACACACAGGACACGGAAAACCAAAAGCCGCCGAGGATCATCATCCCGGATGTCCTCCAGGCGGTGAAGGTGCTCCAAACACTCAAAAATACACTACCAAACGGAGTTTACAAGCTGCAAACAACGAGGGACTGTCTAAAACTCTTCCTCCTGAGAAAGCAAGACGCCATCCCCACCATGCAGCTCCTGACACGCACCGGTGTGGAAAACTACAGCTTCACACCCAGGAGTGACCAGCCTCTGCGATACGTCATCAAACGCCTGCCTGCGGATCTGCAAGCGGACTTTGTCAAAGAGGATCTGGAACTCAAGGGCTACACCGGCGTGCAAGTTAGACAGATGGTTTCCCGCGGCAGGCCTCTACCAAATTTTCAGGTAAGCTTGTCTAGAACAACTGAGAACCAAAAGCTTTTGCAGGAAAGAGAGGTGTGCCACATGATGGTCACCGTGGAGGTCCTCAAAACTTCCCAAAACATAACCCAATGCTATAATTGCCAACAGTTAGGACATACGTTTAAAATGTGCAACATGACCTCCCGGTGTGTCCTTTGCGGTGACCTCCACCGCCTAGCTGACTGCCCGAGAAAGGCCAAGGAAGACGTTGTACCCCACTGTGCCAACTGTGGGGAGGCGCATCCTGCCAGCTATAGGGGGTGTGAGACCTTCAAAATGGAACGTCACCGCCGCCAACTGGCCGCTGCAGCCAGGAACTCTCCTGGTACTCAACCAGGGCCACGCCCCATCCCCTACCCGGCCCTGGTCCAAAACGGCATCTCTTTTGCAGGTGCCACCGGAGGTCGAAATGCACCCGTGCAACCGCCAAATGGTCCCCCTCCACAACCCCAGCCCTCAGAGGCACCCACCAGTGACCTGGGAGGTTTGAGAGAAATTTTCAGCCTTTTCAAGGACTTAAACCTCCCAGTACTACTAACAAAGTTGCGGCCCATAATCGCAAGATTAAAAAGCTGCAACAGTACCATGGAGAAGTTAGAAGCCATCATATGTTTGATCACCACTCTTGTCGAGTAAATGGCAACTTCAAGGGGAGGCATAACTTTAACCCGAGCACTCCTGTGGAACGCAGATGGTATCCACAGGAAGCAACACGAACTTGAAAATTACCTGCGGCGTAACCAAATTGATGTCGCATTCATTTGCGAAACTAAATTACAGCAAGAGCAGACTTTTAAGCTCCAGGGGTATCAAATCTTTCGGAATGACAGAATTGGCAGACAGGGGGGAGGGACTGCTATTTTACTCAAAAACACCATTGCTCATGCTTCTGTTACGCTACCTGTAATGGCAGCGTTAGAGTGCACAGCACTTAAAACACGTGTAAATAATCAAACGGTGATGCTGGTAGCGCTCTACCGGCCCCCCAACTCCTTAAATTTCATACCTGACCTCGAACAAATCCTCGCTTTAGAGGAGCACGTTATAATTGCAGGAGATTTCAATGCCCGGCACCCCTGGTGGTTTTCTCGCCGAGCAAACGCGGCTGGAAATCTCCTGGTTGAAATTATAACGGAAAATGACGACTTAGAGGTGCACCATCCCCCAGAGCCCACCTTTTGGCACAGAACGGGGCACTTTGACCCCGAAATTTTGGACTTCGTATTAACCAAAAATGCGACACCTTTAACTAACTTTACAGTGTATCACAGCCTGGACTCCGACCACCTTCCCGTGCATTTCGACATACAGGGTGGCATTTCAGCCGGTGCCTCTGGGCCTCGAAGGAGGGCTGAGACCGACTGGAATAAGTTCACCATGGAAATGCACAGGATGGCGCAACCCAAGCTGTCATACTATAGCGAGGCAGACATAGATGTCGCCATTGAAAACTTCACTGCCTCGCTACACACGGCCAAGAGAAGCGCTACCACTTACACCACAAGACCACCCGGTTTTTGCACGTACCCCGAGGTAGAGCAACTCATTGCGCGGAGACGACGCTTGACAAGACTGTGGCGGTATACCCGTCAGCCTGAATACAAAATGCTAGCAAAATGGCTACGCAACATCATTCGGCATCAAATTAAAATCAACAAAACTGAACAGTGGGAAAACAAAATGCTGAGTACCACCCATTCGGACTCTTCCTTGTGGAAATTATTAAAGGCATTTAAAGTCTCCACGAGCGTCAACTCCGCAACTGAGGCGCTGCACACTCAAGGCGGCCTGCACTTCTCCGAAGAGGAGAAAGCCGAGGTCTTCGCTGACTGTCTTGAAGATAGATTCAGCGAAAACCCAGTTACCAACCGTGATATAGAACGGGAGGTACAGACATGGGTACAAAACTGGGTGGCGCAGAAGCAAGAGCAACAGCTACCCTAATAACACCGCAGGAAGTTTACAAGCTCATTAGGAAATTACCTAATGGGAAAGCTGCCGGCCCAGACAAAGTGACTAATGAGGAACTTAAGCATCTCCCGAGAAAAGCCCTGGTGCAACTGACAAAAATTTTTAACGCCTGTCTGCAGCAAGGCTATTTCCCCTCTACTTGGAAACGAGCCAAGGTAATTATGCTCCCAAAGCAAGGAAAAAGCACCAGGCAACCGCAAAACTACCGCCCCATTAGTCTTTTGTCTGCTATTGGTAAATTGCTCGAAAAACTTATACTTTTTCGACTCCAAAAACAAGTTTCGGCATCTCATGAACTTTCAAATTCACAGTTTGGTTTTCGAAAAGGACATTCTACTGACTTACAGCTTCTCAGACTAACTGATGATGTAACAGAGCAATTTAACAATGGGGCTTCAACGTTGGCGCTATTTCTGGACGTAGAAGCCGCATTCGACCGGTGCTGGCACAATGGCCTTATTTACAAACTGCACCACAATTTCCCGGCTCTTCAAAATTACCTGTACTTGCTGCACAATTTTCTGGAAAAACGCAAGTTCTACGTCCAAGTGGGCCGCTCCTCCTCACGGGAGAGAGTAATGCGGGCTGGCGTCCCACAAGGGGCAATCATGTCACCCTTTCTGTATATATTATTCACTAACGATTTCCCAGTGGACGCCAGATGTAAGGTAGCCATGTATGCTGACGACACTGCAATATACAATCACCATAGAAATCCACGTTTCGGCCTTGCAGAAATGCAACGTTATGTTAACAACTTCCTCTCATGGCTACATGATTGGAAAATCAAAATTAATCCTAACAAATGCCAGCTGATACATTTCTCTAAGCGGCATCACACTTTGGCAATGGACCTAACGGTCGGTGGTCAAATATTGCATTGTCGTCGGCAAGTGAAATACTTAGGGGTTACCTTGGACCGCACAATGTGCTGGTCCACCCACATAAAAAATAGCGCCAACAAAGGCAGACAGCGGCTAAAGTTATGCGCCCCCATCTTCCGCAGCAAACAGCTGCAATTGAAGTCCAAACTGGTCCTGTATAAGGCTTTTATCCTTTCGGTTGTTCTATACGCGTGTGTGGCCTGGGCAAATGCCTCAAAAACCGCCCTGAAGACCATCCAAACCCTCCAAAACCTCTCCCTCCGGAAAATCCTCTCTGCTCCCATCCTAACCACTAACCGAACCCTTCACCAGGAAACCCAGATCCTATCCATTCCCGAGGCAATAGCGAAAAGAGCCACCGTAGCGTGGGCGCGCATCAGAAAACATGACAATTACGTCATTGCCAATATTGGCAAAGGTGAGCCGAAGCATCGGAAACACGCTAGAATTAAGATGTTTTAGACGTGGTTCGGCTCACCGACTGATGTGCGTCCACGCAAAGAAGGGCCCTAGGCCGCACACACGCTACCTCAGAGGCCTGCATCCCAGGGAACCATTCAGGAGCTGCAACCTGGTCCGCACAGGAAAACTGCGGAAAAACTGTACATAGTGAAGTGTATATAGTGCAGTGTGTGTGTATATATATATATATATATATATATATATATATATATATATATATATATATATATATATATATATATATGAGCGTGTGTGTGTGTGTGTGTGTGTGCGTGTGTGTGTGCATGTGATGGGACATATGAGTGGTATGCCCAGGAGTAAGTGCGTGTATATATCCGTGTATATAAATTTAAACAAAACTATCAAAAACAGACAAACAAAAAAAAACTGAGAATACGCATTAAAACTGTTCTCGGTGGGCTAAGGCTGCCCACTGTATGGGTTTTTGAACACCAAAGCAAAAATAAATAACCTATGTAAATACTGTCAAATATATCTCATGTTAATTTTAGCCTGTAAGCCAGGCCCCTTTGTACCGGCACCGGGCAAATGTCTTTTATAATAAATAAGTTGAAGTTGAAGTTGAAACTAAAAAAATAAACTAAATGGCGGCATGGACGCGCATTAGGAACCACGAAAATGACGTGATCGCTAACATCGGCAAAGGCGAGCCGAAGCACCGCAAGCATACTAGGATAAAATGTTCTAGAAGCGGCTCGGCTCGCCGACTAATGCGCGTCCACGCAACCTCGTCCCTAAGCCACATACATGTTCCGGCAGAGGCCCTCGCCTCGGAAAATATTCAGGAGCTGCCACCGCGGGACAGTGTATATAGTGTCAAAACTGTAAATAGTGTAGTGCGCTGGGACGCATATTTCTGGTGTGCCCAGTGAAGATGTGTGTGTGTGTGTACGAGTGTGTGTGTGTGTGGGTGAATGCGTGCGTGTATGTGTCTGTATATAATTTGTAAATATGTACATATGTATATATAACCCAAAGACGAAACAGACAAAAGACAAAAGAAAACTATTCTCGGTGACCTACAGATGGTCACCGTATGGGTTTTGTATATAGCGAAAACTGTAAATATGAACAAAGTCAACTGTAAATCAATGTAAATATAGCCTGTAAGCCGGGCCCAATGTACCGGCACCAGGCCAATACTTTTAAAATAAACTAACTAACTAACTAACAATCCTCCCGCCGACGCGTCCTGACTAAGAAAAAAAATACACCGCCGCTCATACGCCATCCACCATCTTCATCAGCAAGCGAGGCAGAACTAAATCACGAAGAAACACATGACACACAGACTCTACAAACACAAACACCCCCACGTACACCAACACCAACAAACACACATCACCGCACGCACTCTATGAGCTCCAATAGTAGCTCAGCCCCTCAAGCTCCTGACAACATTGACCATGACTCAGACACCAGCATTGAATCTACAACACAACTCGGCAACCGACTTAACACACTACTGACACCACGCACGACTTACATACCACCCACACCTCACGGCTACTTCACGATATACATCATCAACAGCAACCCAGACAAACAAAATACATGGCTCGTTAGGAGCTTGATGACAAAGACGCAACAGAACACAGACTCACTCTACCGTGCTCAAAGACTGCAACAAAACACTTACGCACTGACCTTCCGCACCCAACAACAAGCAGTGACTTTCACCCAGGCCATCCCCATTCACAACTTCGGGAAGTTTGCGTACTACGCAAACTCCCCACCACAAAACCGACCCACACCCAACCCTGACACAGAACCAAACAGACCACGAAAAACCCTGACCGCTGTAGTTAAAGGAATACCGTACGACATAACTGACGATGACATACTACAAAGCATACAAGAGACGTACCCAGAAATAACACGCGTATCCCGGATCATCAGCCAAAACAGACAGACGCAACTCGTACGAATATTCAGCACATGCATCACAACCATCAACACAATACTGAAAGAAGGCGCCGTCATTGAAAAACACATTTTCAGGGCGGAGCCTTCTAAGCACACAGACCGACACGTACCTTGCAGACAATGCCAGACATACGGACATCACGAGGAAAATTGTACACAAAAACCAATATGCTTCCACTGTGGGCACAACTCCGACACGCGACGATGCACACATCCTATCAGACACAACACCCCTTACTGCTCCACCTGCAGACAGAACGGGCACTACACCGGGCAAATAAAATGCCCGATGTATCCCAGACAACCCCCGACAAAACCCGAACACACTGCTAAGACCCACATCTTCCCTCACAACATCCCCACACCACCCAAACCAACACACGTGACTGACTGGCCCGAGACAAATTTTCCAAAGATCCCAGAAACTAAAAGACACATGTCGAAGCACGAGACAGTAAACACGTTCCAAGACGTAATATCCCAATCCGAACAACAGATAAAGTCCTTACAAGACCAACTCACAAATATACAGAAAAACATCACAAAGTACATACGCGAAATTACAAATACGACAATCACACAAATACTCAGCACATTGATACCACCAATATATGACATCACTCCACCCACACACAGAGCACGATTCCTACAAAACCTGACTCAGACTGCACAAAAGACACTCAAAAAAGCAATCAACACGACGAGAGTTGGCAACCAGCTGGCTATCTTTATAAATGAAAACACCTAACAAAGACATACGAATGACAACACCAATTCCCATAAAAAACATAAACACACAGCAAATACAAACACACTGACATATACATAACAAAACACATAACACACAACACAGACAAAAACTAACCGAGAGCCGTTGCAGCAACACACAAACACAACCACACAATACAACAAAAACACAATTTTTTCTCAGAGGGCAGAAGCCATCACCCCACACACAGGGACGAAGACACCAACCCACACAACCACACCTACAAACACGCAAAATCAAAATTATTATTATTATTATTATTATTTTTTTTTTTTTTGACGCACCCCAGATTGATCTCTCCGCCCCGTACCCAGTTTCAAAAAAATTAAATACGCGGCTGAAGAGGGACTATCCCTAAAACAGCCAGGGCATGTTTTTACAACATGCCCAAATAACGTTTTTCATTTCATTTCATTCATCCACAAATAAGCACTCAGTCACAGGTCTTGGGAGAGGCCTTCGGCACAGAGGACATGGTGGAGTTTATTGAACTGGCAACTTGGTTTGCGGACCTCGTACAACGTTCCCTCCCCATACTAAGGCGCTGCAGAGAGCAAATCCTCAACCCTGAACTTTCGGCTGTGAAGAAGCACCTCGTAGTGCTTCAAACGGCCAAGGAACTCTACGCTAATTCTATAAGCTCTTAAATAGCGCATAGAAATGTGCGTTCATTTAGAGCTGCGTTCTGGAACGCAAATGGAGTTAGAGAGCAGAGACCTGGCCTGTTAGAGTTTGTAGACAGCCATGGGATTGATATCCTTATGGTCTGTGAAACACACTTGCACGCCGGTGTACAGTTCAGTCTGCCAAGTTACGTCGCCCATCGGTCTGATCGGGTCGGCCGACAGGGCGGTGGTACTGCCATTTTCATAAAGAACCATCTCACACATATTCCTGTTACCATTCCTCCACTACAACACCTAGAGGCAACCGCCATAAGACTATCCTTAGGCGGATGCGACGTGGTACTTGTAGCGGTATATGATCCTCCGGATGGGCGCTTCTATGAAGCGGACATCACGGCACTCCTAAACCTACACCAAAGAGTCTGTATCGCAGGCGACTTCAACGCCAAACACCCAAGCTGGCACAGCCGCACCCAGAACGTGAAGGGTCGGGGATTGTACCGTCTCATTAGCGGGAACCCCGCCCTGCATGCACACGGGCCGAGAGGTCCAACATACTACCCGGCACGCGGCGCCGCGGATGTCATAGACTTCATTGTCACAAAGAACATTCCATTTCACCTGGATCTCTCGGTGATTAACGCTCTGGATTCTGATCACAACCCTGTTGTGGTCGACTCAGACGTTAATCTAACTGCGCTGGGAGTGCCTGATTGGGTTGAGGAAGTCGACTGGGATGCAGCCGTCCTAGCCCTCCACAACTCCGTGGAAGCATGTCCTCGAATAGACTCGATAGAGGCTCTCGAGGAGGCAGCCACGGGGTTCTCAACCTCTGTCCTAAATGCGGTGCGTGCTCATACGCACCGCATTCCTACCGACGCACCAAACCCTACAGCTATCCCTGTTCCACTGAAACGCCTCATTCAAGCGAAAAACGCTGTTAGAAGGCTATGGCAGAGATTCCGTCACCCTAGGATAGGAGTAATACACCAGAGGTTCAAATCTCTGGTGAGACGACTCCTAAGAAAGCATAGGCAAGCAGCTTGGGAAAACACGTTGCGACATGTAAACCTCCAGGAGAGGAAACCATGGCGCATCGTCCGAGGCTTGAGGAAAGATAAAACTGTACACCAGCACCCTGTGCATAGCCCTCGGGGAAGACTTGTCTTTGAACCGAGGGAAAAAGCAGAGGCGCTAGCAGACTATTTGGAAACTCAATTCCAACCTAGAGTCGACCCTCAGAACGACGATCATACTGACCTCGTGGAGCAAGCAGTAGAAGACTTCTTAGAAGTTGGACCTGCGGGCCACGAGGATTTCCACATCCCGATAGTTACCCCTCGCGAGGTAACTAACACCATCCAACACCTAAAACCTAGAAAAGCCCCTGGGCAGGACCGGGTAACAGCGGAGATGCTCCAGCACCTTCCCTTTAGAGCCGTGATGCACTTGACTCGGATCTACAACGCGTGCCTAAGCATGCGCCATTTTCCAGAAGACTGGAAGAGGGCGCGTGTGGTATGCGTGTTGAAGCCGGGCAAGAATCCGATCCTTCCTTCTAGCTACCGTTCCATCAGCCTCCTACCAGTTATCTCGAAAGTTTTCGAGAAACTGTTCCTGACCCGCCTTCGACCTCTTTTAGAGGAAAAAGGCCTCCTACCGGAACATCAGTTTGGTTTTCGTTCTGACCATTCCACAACCGAGCAACTACTGCGAGTAGCCGTAAAGGCCTCCCTGGCTTACCAGGAAAGGGCCAAAACGGTGGCAGTGTTGCTTGACGTGGAAAAGGCGTTCTCTACCACCTGGCACGAAGGTCTTATCTACAAACTCATACAGCACGAAATCCCCCCTCCATATATTTACTTGGTGGCTAGTTTCCTACAGGAACGTAGCTTCCGAGTGAAGGTGGAGGGTTCATTTTCCCGAGAAAGGCCCATTGGCGCAGGAGTTCCCGAGGGCAGTGTACTGTCACCGGCACTCTTTAATGCTTACATGGCCGATCTCCCCACGCACCCCAACACTCACATCTGTCAGTATGCGGACGATCTCATGATCTTCGCAGCAAACAAGAACCCGCGCTACAGCTACCGTCAAGTACAAGCCCACCTCTGTACCATCAGTAGATGGTGCGAGAACTGGCGCATGTCTATCAACCCGGAGAAAAGCTCTGCGATTCTCCTGGCCAACACGCTGGCAAACCGGCTCCCGCAGGACCTCGTGCTTCGGCGCCGTCGGATCCCTTGGGTCACTACGGCGAAGTATCTCGGGGTCACGTTGGACCGGCGGCTAACGTATAGGCATCACGTCAGGGGCAAAGTACTACAAGGTCATGCAGCCCTACGGCAGTTGTATCCCATCCTCAGCTCCAAAACCATGCCCATTCGCCTGAAACTCCAGCTGTATCGTGCGATCATCCCGCCTCTGGTCCTGTACGGATGCGAGATCTGGGGAGTGGTGGCAAAGTCCACCTTCATCAGACTCCAGACGTTGCAGAATCGGGCATTAAGGATGATCTACGACACTGGTTGGAGATTTCCTGCCCACATCCTTCACGAACATTCCGGCATCCCGTACATTGTCGACGTGATTAAAACCCGCGCTCGAACAATGTACAACAAACTCCAGAACCACCCAAATCCACTGGTGAATACTCTGGGACAATATGACCAGAGAGAGCCTCGCCGACTACCATCTAAAAAATTACCGAAGGACATCTTAAGTCCAACGGTCTAATTTTCGCAGATGGGAAAGGCAAAATGAATACCTGTACTTAAAACAGAGCAAATCGCCTAACTCAGATCACCTCTCAGTGTGTGACTGACGGCCAGAACCAGGAGGAGATTAGCGCGTCACCTGATTGACTAACCAGCCAATCAGCATGTATGGGCAGTGCCCGTTCATGGACCTATCCCTACCATCATCCATCTTGTCCCTAAGATACCCCTGATCCAGAACATTCCCAGAGTTTAAATCCCTGTAGACCAAAACACCATACTATCGCGCAGGTAAAGCCGTATAACGGCTAGGTACTGCGGTAAAGACACTTCGGGTGGGGGAATAAGCTTCCCCACTCGACTCGAACTGCCTCTGGAGCCTCTGCGTTTCTCTTGGCCTCGGTAGCAGTTTTTGGGAATTTTAAGTTTACTTGATCGATTTTGATTAAAATGATATATGTTTAAGATATTTTTATGAAAAATGAAATTCATATTTTAAATTTTCTGACTATAGCCTATGTTGTCCTGTTTTCTCTGGATGACTTTTTGATATCTCGTAAACCGCAAGAGATAGACAAACTCTTTCTATAGAAAAACTGTAGATCTTGTTAAAATACACAATGCATGTCCCCATAAATGTTTTTGTAGAGTGAACCACTTCGGAGATACTCCTTGTTTTTTGTGTAACGCTTACTCTTGGACAACTTATACTGCTGTAAAATGGAACATCGCTATTCTTCTGTTTATATGTTCAACGTGCAAAGAGAACGGAATTTGAAAGCTTTGGAAGATTTGACTATCGCTCACAGGCTGCTCTATTCCCCTATTCCCCTTGCGCCTGCAAGGAAATACGATACCTATAAGATAATTCCTGGAAGCGTTTTACTCAACTAACACGTAAAAGACATGGGAATATGAGATTATAAGAATGATTAGTATAAGAGTGTCTTGAAAGTCATGTGAGTGCAACACATCAGAGTTTTATTTTCTCTACTGGTGAGCAGAGGCAGCACTGCATTCCGCCCAAAAACTCGACGTCGAGATTTTACCGCAAATGCATGTTTAAGGCCCACTTAAAAAAAAAGGGGGTGGGGTGGGGGGTTTTTAGAAAAAGGTTCGGGTGTGTCTGTGTGTCTGGGTGAGTTCAGGCCGAGATGGGAAAGAAGAAACATCGCCGGAAATCGCCGACCTCGCCGAGCTCTCGGGCCACATCGGCTCCCGTACAGGAAAACATCGCCGAGCCTCCCAGCGCAGTCACCACCGCCAGCGCAGCCACTGTAGTTACAGCTGCCGCCGCGCCGAGCGCCAACAGCGATGCCAGCTCTTGCACTTCACCGCAGTCAGCACGCCAGCCAGTCGAGCGACCGCCGCCATCCAGGAAGGAGGTCAGCTCCCCGGGAGGGGCAGTGGCAGTGCCTATCCTGGAATTGCCGGCTCTTCCACCGCCGGCCACCGCATTACCCTCGGCCGCCTCTCCACCGCCGCCGGCGCCGGAACACACTGGTCCCCCCTCGGGAACCAGTGTTATCATCAGAGGAGTACCTCGCGACTTCCCAGTGAGGCATCTACTCACCGCCGCACAAAACGAGTGGCCGTCAGCTATGAAGGCCACTCGTATAGTGACCTCACGCGGACCCACAAGTCTCATGAGGATAATCTTCGCCGACACTGCAGACCAGGAAGCCGCCTTGAGGACGGGCTTGCCCTTACTTGGGCGGCGACTGCCTGCTGAGCCCAGCCGAACTACTCGCCGAGTGCCATGCCGCAGATGCTGCCGCTATGGGCACGACGCCACTGCCTGCACCGCTGCACCAAGGTGCCATTACTGTGGAGCCTCATGCCTCACATTGCAGTGCACCAACCACGACCTCCGCCGCCGACGCCGGTACTGCGCCACATGTAATGGACATGGTCATTTTACAGGACAGGCGCAGTGCCCACTTTACCCCAGGCAGTCAACACCAGCCAGCGCAGCCAGACCGACACAACACACATCAACACCTATCTCCGCCGACGCACCCACACCACGTGGAATAACTTCCTACGCCATAGCAGCAACACATGGAGAGCTTCACAGCACCGAGGCCCAGAAACTACATTCTATGGTCTCTGGCCTCGATCACCGTCTTCGATGCATTGAAGATGCTTGCAAACAACTCACCCACGCAGTCTCCACACTAACTACAGCAGTCACCACTCAACCACAACCCGTGACCAACGAACTACAAGACACCACAACTGCAATAGAAGAGGTTCGACATATCGCCGCAGAGAGCGTCCCAGCTCTCACTCACTCAATATCATCACTTAACACCAGGATCAACCAAGAACTCACCTCTGTAATGGAGGAGATCAGAGCTACCGCCGCAGAGAGCGTTCCTGCACTTACGCAGGCAATAGCAACATTGAACCTGAATGTCAACAAGCAGAGACGGGTCAACCGCAAGCGCCATGCTGCGATAGCCCGCCAGCTTACGCATCACACCACAGGTTTCAACGCCGCAGCTCGGCTACTTCACCAACTCCGTGCTGCCATCATAGAGCTCGACAACGCTGATGATATTGAATCAATACAGCGCAAGCTGTCCAGGATCGAAGACAACACACACGACACAACAAAAGAAACTACAGCGATCAAGCACGAACTCAGATCTATGAGTTTATCACGCTACCCCATAGCTCCCCCAATGACAATGCAAGCAATAACTACCCCAAGTCGTAGGTCTGTGCCAGGGCATTCGCCATGGCATTAGACCTGCCTTCATTCACCACCCATTTGAACATGCACTCACAATCATCCGGTTTGCTTCAAGCGGTACCGGACCCCACGTCACCCCGATCAAACAAATAAACAGAGTCACCACAGTAAAAATTTTAGTCAATAGATAAAAAAAAAAAAAAAAAAAAAAAAATGTGTGTCTGCGTCCGTGTCTCTCTGTGGGCAGCATAACTAAAAGACGAAAGTTCGGTTAAACACTAAAGTTGGTATTTAAGTTTAATGTCAATCAAGAATGCGACGCGAGGATTCCAAGGAAAATAGCCCCACACTAAACTACCCTCTACACTGAACAAGTTTTGGAAAATTTTCATTTTCTTGAAAATGGCTCTAACGAGTTTCATTAAGTTTGAGACATTTTTGTGGCAAATGAAATGCAGGTCTTGAATTTTCCGGTCATAGCCCCTGTAGTCGTATTTACTCTGGCCGACACTTGCATAATTGGCAAACCGTTAGAGATGGACCAAATCTTACCATATCAGCTCTTTTTTTTTTTTTTTTTTTTTTTTTTGAGGGAAGCATTTGGGAAATAAGCCTTGTTATTCGTGTGACCTATAGAAAACTTACACTTGCATCAAATGGAACATGGTTATTCAATTTTTTAAGTTGTCCGCGCAAAGAGAATGGAGTTTGTAAGCTTTGAAACATTTGACTATCGCTCAAAGCCTACTGTATTCCCATATTCTGCTTCCACCTACAGGGTAATCGTCAAAGAGAACGATTTCTACCAGGCCCCCACTAAAATCAGTCCCTTGTTAAATATTCTATAAAAAATCCTCATAACGTTAAAGCACTTTATTCCGAAAATTCTCTAGTACTTTTACATACAAAAACAAAATAATAAGCTGTACCCATGGTTGCTTTGCGGGTCCCCTTTGGAGAAAGAGTTGTTTCGTGTAGGTACAGTTTATTAATATTGTCAATGTTCTCAGCATGAATTATGAAACACTATTTAATTTCAGCTCTATTTTTTATATTTTTAAGCAGTGCATGACAATTAGATCACCTGGAAATTTCAAGCTAATAGGTCGTAAGCTAGGGGCGAAAGAGTAGGTATTTAGAAAAGTGAAAGATGCTCGATAAAATAAATAAAAGAGAAAGAAAAACAATTTGAAAAAATGGCTTTCTAAGCTTAAGTGTATATTTCTGTACTTTAAGTAAACGCAATGAAATAGAAGCTGCCCATCACCATAATTGGGAGGGAGCCCCTGCTGCGTTTCTCTTGGCCTCGGTAGCAGTTTTTGGGAATTTTAAGGTTACTTGATCGTTTCTTAATGTGACAATATGCCCTGGAGTGAGTGCGTGTATGTATCCGTGTACATAAACGAAGAAAACATGTGTATCAAAAGGACAAAAAACAAACCGTAAAAATAAGCCCAAAAACTGTTCTCGGTGAGCTAAGGCTGTTCACCGTATGGGTTTTTGTGAGAAAACAAACCAAACCAGAGTGCACAAGAAACCTTGTAAAATATGGTATGTGCATGTAAATTTTAGCCTGTAAGGCGGGCCCCATTGTACGGGCAGCAGGCTTAATAAAATGAGTCTAAGTCTAATGTGACAACTTTTCTTTGGCCTTCGCACTATTCACCACATTTAGAAATTTTTAGGGTCTTAGCTATGCTCTACACTGTGCACTTTGGCTAATGTTATTTGTACACCAAATTCGTAAAATGTCTTGTTTGATTTAGTGTTACGTTCGTTGTTGATATGTTTGACGCTGTACACGAGCCGGGCGTGGATTTTCTAGGTCAAGGGACTCTGGCTATGAATCGCGGTCTTGTAAAGCTTTTATAATGATTAAGTTGGAAGGATAAACTTGGGTAACAAAAGTTTGCACAAGGTAGGTACAGAAAAATTGGTAACTGGAGGTTGGTTGGACCATAGATAGATAGCCTTTTGAGGGCACTGTCCGTCGCCAACGGCCATACCATGCTGAATACACCGGTTCTCGTCCGATCACCGAAGTTAAGCAGCATTGGGCGTGGTCAGTACTTGGATGGGTGACCGCTTGGGAACACCACGTGCCGTTGGCATTCTTTTTTTTCTTTATTAATATAATATTTATTACTTTTCTCTTATTTTTAACGGTTTCGCTTTCCTAAACTACATGCCTCTCTGTTCACCTATTCAAACAATTTCACGAGGCTTCGTTATCCCACGAAGCTGCGTAAATTCACAATTAAAGCTCCCTATTTTAGTACTACCTCTTATTTTTGTGCACTTCTTCTGTTCCGGGGACACACTAGTGTGCAGCTTCAGTTGAAAGCAGGTTATAAATCAGTGTTCGCTTTTACTCATTTATGTTCTTTTGTTTCACAGAAGGCATTGTTAACCACGTTGCATTTAACTTCCTTTAATGTTGTCGTTTAGTTTTTTGTGTCTTCAATCAGTACGGGTCCTCTGCAACACATTTAGTTTCTAGAGAGCCTCTTAAGCTAATTTTACTGTCTCTAATGCTATGTAGAGGAACTACGTACTATATTCCACCCAAAAATTCGCCGTCGAGATTTAACCGGAAATGCATGTCTTTTTCAAAAAGAGGCATTTTAAGGAAAAGGTCCGCGTGCGTGCTTGTCTGCCTGTCTGTGGACAGCATAACTCAAAAACGAAAATTCGGATAAAAGCCAAAGCTGGTCTTTTAGGAAGGTAACACGAATATTTGTATGAAACCAGCTCCACCCTAAACTACCCCTTATACGAAAAATTTTGCGAAACGTTTTATTTTCTTGAAAATTGCTCTAACGATTTTGATTAAAATGATATATGTTTAAGATATTTTTATGAAAAATGAAATTTATATTTTAAATTTTCTGACTATAGCCTATGTTGTCCTGTTTTCTCTGGATGACTTTTTGATATCTCGTAAACCGCAAGAGATAGACAAACTCTTTCTATAGAAAAACTGTAGATCTTGTTAAAATACACTATGCATGTCCCCATAAATGTTTTTGTAGAGTGAACCACTTCGGAGATACTCCTTGTTTTTTGTGTAACGCTTACTCTTGGACAACTTATACTTCTGTAAAATGGAACATCGCTATTCTTCTGTTTATATGTTCAACGTGCAAAGAGAACGGAATTTGAAAGCTTTGGAAGATTTGACTATCGCTCACAGGCTGCTCTATTCCCCTATTCCCCTTGCGCCTGCAAGGAAATACTGTCACCGCGCCCGCCGCATCTAATTGCCTACAACAGCAGTGTCACCCATCGCATTATTGTCGGCACTACCGCAAAGGAGCCGAAGGAAAGAGACAGAGCATGGCCGCATTGTTGGGCACTTGCCGAAAGAGAGAAAGTGATAGAGGCCTCTAGAAATGTCTACTTTACTTCACACCCCAAAAAAAAGTCACACTGGTGTCAGAAGTGGGATTCGTCGAATTGCTTCTAGTTTCGTTACATCGTCGTTAGAAGTTGCAACGTTAGAACCAAGATGGAGGGAGATTCGGAAACCAGGATGATGGCAATGATGAAAGAATTATTCGCCGAAATGAAGACAGAAATGTCCAAGATGAAGACGGCAACCAACAACCTCGCTGCCGAGCTGAAAGAGATGAAGACGGCAAACGACAACCTCGCTGCCAAAATGGAAACGTCAAACGACAACCTCGCTGCCAAAATGGAAACGAGAAACGACAACCTCGTTGCCGAGCTGAAAGAGATGAAGACGGCAAACGACAACCTCGCTGCCAAAATGAAAACGTCAAACAACAACCTCGCTGCCGAGCTGAAAGAGATGAAGACGGAGCTATCGGCGAAAATTGATGGCGAACTGATTGGCGTGACGGAAGACGTGGAAGAACTCGGCGAAAAGGTGGTAGACCTCTGCCAGCACGTGGACGTCGTGGAGGACGACGGGGAACGTCTTGGCGCCCTGGTAGTAAGAGTTGACGAGAGCGTCAAAGTACTGGATGCCAGGGGCAGACGGAATAGCGCGGAGCCGGGGAGGGAGCACCTAGTGGCCGAGGCGACAGTTGCGCCCGTTTCAGATGATGTGAGGGAAGACGTGAAACAACTCGGCGAACTGATTGGCGTGACGGAAGACGTGGAACAACTCGGCGAACTGATTGGCGTGACGGAAGACGTGGAACAACTCGGCGAACTGATTGGCGTGACGGAAGACGTGGAACAACTCGGCGAACTGATTGGCGTGACGGAAGGCGTGGAAGAACTCGGCGAAAAGGTGGAAGACCTCTGCCAGCATGTGGACGTCTTGGAGAACGACGGGGAACGTCTTGGCGCCCTGGTAGTAAGAGTTGACGAGAGCGTCAAAGTACTGGATGCCAGGGGCAGACGGAATAGCACAGACCCGGGGAGGGAGCACCTAGTGGCCGAGGCGATAGTTGCGCCCGTTTCAGATAACGAAAGTGTACGTCTCGGGGAAGACAAAGGGGCAGTTCAGGGACGTCATCGAGGATCCTCTGGAGGAGTGTGTCGGGTACGTAACCAAACAGGATATGACGTGGAAGACGATCAGCAGGGAAGCGCACAAGCAAACGAGCAACAAGCGAGAACCGACTTGGCGTGTGACATGGGGGGACCGTCAGAGCCATCCAATCACCTGTCACATAGTGCCGTGAACGGAAGAATGGTGGACATCATCTTGGACGGCAGGATACAGGAGAGGCCGTGCCGAGCACGAGTGAACACGAGTGCAGCGGTGGACGCAACTCGCGCGGATGTGGTGGGGTTTGTTGCCGGACCCATCGGAAGCAAGGTGGCTGCGAAGGTGCGCCAGAGAGGTCGGCGGACATGGTACCTAGTGAGCCGTTTCCAAGTGCGCAGGATGGCCCGTCAACACACCAGGAAGAAGGGCAACTGGACGAGGGACCGTCAAGACCGGCGGTACTGTTGCAGAATTTCGAAGCAGGATGGCATACATCGTCCTACCCGGACCAAGGGACACTATCCAACAGCGATACCTAGGATCGTGCCTCCTGGAGAAGAGGTTCGATGGGTTAGTCCACCGGGGCGCAAGGGAGATGCCGCAGTGATAGTGCTGGTCGGGACGACCATCTCTGAGGAGGGAGCAGTGTCACCGCGCCCGCCGCATCTAATTGCCTACAACAGCAGTGTCACCCATCGCATTATTGTCGGCACTACCGCAAAGGAGCCGAAGGAAAGAGACAGAGCATGGCCGCATTGTTGGGGCGCTTGCCGAAAGAGAGAAAAGGATAGACACTTCGAGAATCTTCTCTGCTTTGTATCTCGCCGCAATAACTGAACGTTCCTGAAGCTTCCAGAATAGTGCCTGGGAGATATAAATAGCGGCAAAGTGCGACAGAAGAGTGAGTCAGACGTATGTGAAGGTTGAGTAGTCGTGCCGACGGAAAGAAGAGACGTATGCGAAGCGTCGAGGAGTCACACCAGGGAGAAGGAACAGTTCTTTGTATTACGAATTCGGAGCCGTGCTGTTGGAGAATCGGAAAAGACTTTCTTGTTGTTGCAACGAGTGTACAAAGTTACTGTTTACGGAAATAAAAGTGTTTCTTTATCTCGACTACATCTGTCGTATTTACTTTACAAACCACACAAAAGTTACAATACGATACCTATAAGATAATTCCTGGAAGCGTTTTACTCAACTAACACGTAAAAGACATGGGAATATGAGATTATAAGAATGATTAGTATAAGAGTGTCTTGAAAGTCATGTGAGTGCAACACATCAGAGTTTTATTTTCTCTACTGGTGAGCAGAGGCAGCACTGCATTCCGCCCAAAAACTCGACGTCGAGATTTTACCGCAAATGCATGTTTAAGGCCCACTTAAAAAAAAAGGGGGTGGGGTGGGGGGTTTTTAGAAAAAGGTTCGGGTGTGTCTGTGTGTCTGCGTCCGTGTCTCTCTGTGGGCAGCATAACTAAAAAACGAAAGTTCGGTTAAACACTAAAGTTGGTATTTAAGTTTAATGTCAATCAAGAATGCGACGCGAGGATTCCAAGGAAAATAGCCCCACACTAAACTACCCTCTACACTGAACAAGTTTTGGAAAATTTTCATTTTCTTGAAAATGGCTCTAACGAGTTTCATTAAGTTTGAGACATTTTTGTGGCAAATGAAATGCAGGTCTTGAATTTTCCGGTCACAGCCCCTGTAGTCGTATTTACTCTGGACGACACTTGCATAATTGGCAAACCGTTAGAGATGGACCAAATCTTACCATATCAGCTCTCTCTCTCTTTTTTTTTTTTTTTTTTTTTTTTTTTGAGGGAAGCATTTGGGAAATAAGCCTTGTTATTCGTGTGACCTATAGAAAACTTACACTTGCATCAAATGGAACATGGTTATTCAATTTTTTAAGGTGTCCGCGCAAAGAGAATGGAGTTTGTAAGCTTTGAAACATTTGACTATCGCTCAAAGCCTACTGTATTCCCATATTCTGCTTCCACCTACAGGGTAATCGTCAAAGAGAACGATTTCTACCAGGCCCCCACTAAAATGAGTCCATTGTTAAATATTCTATAAAAATCCTCATAACGTTAAAGCACTTTATTCCGAAAATTCTCTAGTACTTTTACATACAAAAACAAAATAATAAGCTGTACCCATGGTTGCTTTGCGGGTCCCCTTTGGAGAAAGAGTTGTTTTGTGTAGGTACAGTTTATTAATATTGTCAATGTTCTCAGCATGAATTATGAAACACTATTTAATTTCAGCTCTATTTTTTATATTTTTAAGCAGTGCATGACAATTAGATCACCTGGAAATTTCAAGCTAATAGGTCGTAAGCTAGGGGCGAAAGAGTAGGTATTTAGAAAAGAGAAAGATGCTCGATAAAATAAATAAAAGAGAAAGAAAAACAATTTGAAAAAATGGCTTTCTAAGCCTAAGTGTATATTTCTGTACTTTAAGTAAACGCAATGAAATAGAAGCTGCCCATCACCATAATTGGGAGGGAGCCCCTGCTGCGTTTCTCTTGGCCTCGGTAGCAGTTTTTGGGAATTTTAAGGTTACTTGATCGTTTCTTAATGTGACAATATGCCCTGGAGTGAGTGCGTGTATGTATCCGTGTACATAAACGAAGAAAACATGTGTATCAAAAGGACAAAAAACAAACCGTAAAAATAAGTCCAAAAACTGTTCTCGGTGAGCTAAGGCTGTTCACCGTATGGGTTTTTGTGAGAAAACAAACCAAACCAGAGTGCACAAGAAACCTTGTAAAATATGGTATGTGCATGTAAATTTTAGCCTGTAAGGCGGGCCCCATTGTACGGGCAGCAGGCTTAATAAAATGAGTCTAAGTCTAATGTGACAACTTTTCTTTGGCCTTCGCACTATTCACCACATTTAGAAATTTTTAGGGTGTTAGCTATGCTCTACACTGTGCACTTTGGCTAATGTTATTTGTACACCAAATTCGTAAAATGTCTTGTTTGATTTAGTGTTACGTTCGTTGTTGATATGTTTGACCCTGTACACGAGCCGGGCGTGGATTTTCTAGGTCAAGGGACTCTGGCTATGAATCGCGGTCTTGTAAAGCTTTTATAATGATTAAGTTGGAAGGATAAACTTGGGTAACAAAAGTTTGCACAAGGTAGGTACAGAAAAATTGGTAACTGGAGGTTGGTTGGACCATAGATAGATAGCCTTTTGAGGGCACTGTCCGTCGCCAACGGCCATACCATGCTGAATACACCGGTTCTCGTCCGATCACCGAAGTTAAGCAGCATTGGGCGTGGTCAGTACTTGGATGGGTGACCGCTTGGGAACACCACGTGCCGTTGGCATTCTTTTTTTTCTTTATTAATATAATATTTATTACTTTTCTCTTATTTTTAACGGTTTCGCTTTCCTAAACTACATGCCTCTCTGTTCACCTATTCAAACAATTTCACGAGGCTTCGTTATCCCACGAAGCTGCGTAAATTCACAATTAAAGCTCCCTATTTTAGTACTACCTCTTATTTTTGTGCACTTCTTCTGTTCCGGGGACACACTAGTGTGCAGCTTCAGTTGAAAGCAGGTTATACATCAGTGTTCGCTTTTACTCATTTATGTTCTTTTGTTTCACAGAAGGCATTGTTAACCACGTTGCATTTAACTTCCTTTAATGTTGTCGTTTAGTTTTTTGTGTCTTCAATCAGTACGGGTCCTCTGCAACACATTTAGTTTCTAGAGAGCCTCTTAAGCTAATTTTACTGTCTCTAATGCTATGTAGAGGAACTACGTACTATATTCCACCCAAAAATTCGCCGTCGAGATTTAACCGGAAATGCATGTCTTTTTCAAAAAGAGGCATTTTAAGGAAAAGGTCCGCGTGCGTGCTTGTCTGCCTGTCTGTGGACAGCATAACTCAAAAACGAAAATTCGGATAAAAGCCAAAGCTGGTTTTTGCGTTTAAAGTCTTTTAGGAAGGTAACACGAATATTTGTATGAAACCAGCTCCACCCTAAACTACCCCTTATACGAAAAATTTTGCGAAACGTTTTATTTTCTTGAAAATTGCTCTAACGATTTTGATTAAAATGATATATGTTTAAGATATTTTTATGAAAAATGAAATTTATATTTTAAATTTTCTGACTATAGCCTATGTTGTCCTGTTTTCTCTGGATGACTTTTTGATATCTGGTAAACCGCAAGAGATAGACAAACTCTTTCTATAGAAAAACTGTAGATCTTGTTAAAATACACAATGCATGTCCCCATAAATGTTTTTGTAGAGTGAACCACTTCGGAGATACTCCTTGTTTTTTGTGTAACGCTTACTCTTGGACAACTTATACTTCTGTAAAATGGAACATCGCTATTCTTCTGTTTATATGTTCAACGTGCAAAGAGAACGGAATTTGAAAGCTTGGAAGATTTGACTATCGCTCACAGGCTGCTCTGTTCCCCTATTCCCCTTGCGCCTGCAAGGAAATACTGTCACCGCGCCCGCCGCATCTAATTGCCTACAACAGCAGTGTCACCCATCGCATTATTGTCGGCACTACCGCAAAGGAGCCGAAGGAAAGAGACAGAGCATGGCCGCATTGTTGGGCGCTTGCCGAAAGAGAGAAAGTGATAGAGGCCTCTAGAAATGTCTACTTTACTTCACACCCCCAAAAAAAGTCACACTGGTGTCAGAAGTGGGATTCGTCGAATTGCTTCTAGTTTCGTTACATCGTCGTTAGAAGTTGCAACGTTAGAACCAAGATGGAGGGAGATTCGGAAACCAGGATGATGGCAATGATGAAAGAATTATTCGCCGAAATGAAGACAGAAATGTCCAAGATGAAGACGGCAACCAACAACCTCGCTGCCGAGCTGAAAGAGATGAAGACGGCAAACGACAACCTCGCTGCCAAAATGGAAACGTCAAACGACAACCTCGCTGCCAAAATGGAAACGAGAAACGACAACCTCGTTGCCGAGCTGAAAGAGATGAAGACGGCAAACGACAACCTCGCTGCCAAAATGGAAACGTCAAACAACAACCTCGCTGCCGAGCTGAAAGAGATGAAGACGGAGCTATCGGCGAAAATTGATGGCGAACTGATTGGCGTGACGGAACACGTGGAAGAACTCGGCGAAAAGGTGGTAGACCTCTGCCAGCACGTGGACGTCGTGGAGGACGACGGGGAACGTCTTGGCGCCCTGGTAGTAAGAGTTGACGAGAGCGTCAAAGTACTGGATGCCAGGGGCAGACGGAATAGCGCGGAGCCGGGGAGGGAGCACCTAGTGGCCGAGGCGACAGTTGCGCCCGTTTCAGATGATGTGAGGGAAGACGTGAAACAACTCGGCGAACTGATTGGCGTGACGGAAGACGTGGAACAACTCGGCGAACTGATTGGCGTGACGGAAGACGTGGAACAACTCGGCGAACTGATTGGCGTGACGGAAGACGTGGAACAACTCGGCGAACTGATTGGCGTGGCGGAAGGCGTGGAAGAACTCGGCGAAAAGGTGGAAGACCTCTGCCAGCATGTGGACGTCGTGGAGAAGGACGGGGAACGTCTTGGCGCCCTGGTAGTAAGAGTTGACGAGAGCGTCAAAGTACTGGATGCCAGGGGCAGACGGAATAGCACAGACCCGGGGAGGGAGCACCTAGTGGCCGAGGCGACAGTTGCGCCCGTTTCAGAAAACGAAAGTGTACGTCTCGGGGAAGACAAAGGGGCAGTTCAGGGACGTCATCGAGGATCCTCTGGAGGAGTGTGTCGGGTACGTAACCAAACAGGATATGACGTGGAAGACGATCAGCAGGGAAGCGCACAAGCAAACGAGCAACAAGCGAGAACCGACTTGGCGTGTGACATGGGGGGACCGTCAGAGCCATCCAATCACCTGTCACATAGTGCCGTGAACGGAAGAATGGTGGACATCATCTTGGACGGCAGGATACAGGAGAGGCCGTGCCGAGCACGAGTGAACACGAGTGCAGCGGTGGACGCAACTCGCGCGGATGTGGTGGGGTTTGTTGCCCGACCCATCGGAAGCAAGGTGGCTGCGAAGGTGCGCCAGAGAGGTCGGCGGACATGGTACCTAGTGAGCCGTTTCCAAGTGCGCAGGATGGCCCGTCAACACACCAGGAAGAAGGGCAACTGGACGAGGGACCGTCAAGACCGGCGGTACTGTTGCAGAATTTCGAAGCAGGATGGCATACATCGTCCTACCCGGACCAAGGGACACTATCCAACAGCGATACCTAGGATCGTGCCTCCTGGAGAAGAGGTTCGATGGGTTAGTCCACCGGGGCGCAAGGGAGATGCCGCAGTGATAGTGCTGGTCGGGACGACCATCTCTGAGGAGGGAGCAGTGTCACCGCGCCCGCCGCATCTAATTGCCTACAACAGCAGTGTCACCCATCGCATTATTGTCGGCACTACCGCAAAGGAGCCGAAGGAAAGAGACAGAGCATGGCCGCATTGTTGGGGCGCTTGCCGAAAGAGAGAAAAGGATAGACACTTCGAGAATCTTCTCTGCTTTGTATCTCGCCGCAATAACTGAACGTTCCTGAAGCTTCCAGAATAGTGCCTGGGAGATATAAATTTCGGCAAAGTGCGACAGAAGAGTGAGTCAGACGTATGTGAAGGTTGAGTAGTCGTGCCGACGGAAAGAAGAGACGTATGCGAAGCGTCGAGGAGTCACACCAGGGAGAAGGAACAGTTCTTTGTATTACGAATTCGGAGCCGTGCTGTTGGAGAATCGGAAAAGACTTTCTTGTTGTTGCAACGAGTGTACAAAGTTACTGTTTACGGAAATAAAAGTGTTTCTTTATCTCGACTACATCTGTCGTATTTACTTTACAAACCACACAAAAGTTACAATACGATACCTATAAGATAATTCCTGGAAGCGTTTTACTCAACTAACACGTAAAAGACATGGGAATATGAGATTATAAGAATGATTAGTATAAGAGTGTCTTGAAAGTCATGTGAGTGCAACACATCAGAGTTTTATTTTCTCTACTGGTGAGCAGAGGCAGCACTGCATTCCGCCCAAAAACTCGACGTCGAGATTTTACCGCAAATGCATGTTTAAGGCCCACTTAAAAAAAAAGGGGGTGGGGTGGGGGGTTTTTAGAAAAAGGTTCGGGTGTGTCTGTGTGTCTGCGTCCGTGTCTCTCTGTGGGCAGCATAACTAAAAAACGAAAGTTCGGTTAAACACTAAAGTTGGTATTTAAGTTTAATGTCAATCAAGAATGCGACGCGAGGATTCCAAGGAAAATAGCCCCACACTAAACTACCCTCTACACTGAACAAGTTTTGGAAAATTTTCATTTTCTTGAAAATGGCTCTAACGAGTTTCATTAAGTTTGAGACATTTTTGTGGCAAATGAAATGCAGGTCTTGAATTTTCCGGTCACAGCCCCTGTAGTCGTATTTACTCTGGACGACACTTGCATAATTGGCAAACCGTTAGAGATGGACCAAATCTTACCATATCAGCTCTCTCTCTCTCTCTCTTTTTTTTTTTTTTTTTTTTTTTGAGGGAAGCATTTGGGAAATAAGCCTTGTTATTCGTGTGACCTATAGAAAACTTACACTTGCATCAAATGGAACATGGTTATTCAATTTTTTAAGGTGTCCGCGCAAAGAGAATGGAGTTTGTAAGCTTTGAAACATTTGACTATCGCTCAAAGCCTACTGTATTCCCATATTCTGCTTCCACCTACAGGGTAATCGTCAAAGAGAACGATTTCTACCAGGCCCCCACTAAAATGAGTCCATTGTTAAATATTCTATAAAAATCCTCATAACGTTAAAGCACTTTATTCCGAAAATTCTCTAGTACTTTTACATACAAAAACAAAATAATAAGCTGTACCCATGGTTGCTTTGCGGGTCCCCTTTGGAGAAAGAGTTGTTTTGTGTAGGTACAGTTTATTAATATTGTCAATGTTCTGAGCATGAATTATGAAACACTATTTAATTTCAGCTCTATTTTTTGTATTTTTAAGCAGTGCATGACAATTAGATCACCTGGAAATTTCAAGCTAATAGGTCGTAAGCTAGGGGCGAAAGAGTAGGTATTTAGAAAAGTGAAAGATGCTCGATAAAATAAATAAAAGAGAAAGAAAAACAATTTGAAAAAATGGCTTTCTAAGCCTAAGTGTATATTTCTGTACTTTAAGTAAACGCAATGAAATAGAAGCTGCCCATCACCATAATTGGGAGGGAGCCCCTGCTGCGTTTCTCTTGGCCTCGGTAGCAGTTTTTGGGAATTTTAAGGTTACTTGATCGTTTCTTAATGTGACAATATGCCCTGGAGTGAGTGCGTGTATGTATCCGTGTACATAAACGAAGAAAACATGTGTATCAAAAGGACAAAAAACAAACCGTAAAAATAAGTCCAAAAACTGTTCTCGGTGAGCTAAGGCTGTTCACCGTATGGGTTTTTGTGAGAAAACAAACCAAACCAGAGTGCACAAGAAACCTTGTAAAATATGGTATGTGCATGTAAATTTTAGCCTGTAAGCCGGGCCCCATTGTACGGGCAGCAGGCTTAATAAAATGAGTCTAAGTCTAATGTGACAACTTTTCTTTGGCCTTCGCACTATTCACCACATTTAGAAATTTTTAGGGTGTTAGCTATGCTCTACACTGTGCACTTTGGCTAATGTTATTTGTACACCAAATTCGTAAAATGTCTTGTTTGATTTAGTGTTACGTTCGTTGTTGATATGTTTGACACTGTACACGAGCCGGGCGTGGATTTTCTAGGTCAAGGGACTCTGGCTATGAATCGCGGTCTTGTAAAGCTTTTATAATGATTAAGTTGGAAGGATAAACTTGGGTAACAAAAGTTTGCACAAGGTAGGTACAGAAAAATTGGTAACTGGAGGTTGGTTGGACCATAGATAGATAGCCTTTTGAGGGCACTGTCCGTCGCCAACGGCCATACCATGCTGAATACACCGGTTCTCGTCCGATCACCGAAGTTAAGCAGCATTGGGCGTGGTCAGTACTTGGATGGGTGACCGCTTGGGAACACCACGTGCCGTTGGCATTCTTTTTTTTCTTTATTAATATAATATTTATTACTTTTCTCTTATTTTTAACGGTTTCGCTTTCCTAAACTACATGCCTATCTGTTCACCTATTCAAACAATTTCACGAGGCTTCGTTATCCCACGAAGCTGCGTAAATTCACAATTAAAGCTCCCTATTTTAGTACTACCTCTTATTTTTGTGCACTTCTTCTGTTCCGGGGACACACTAGTGTGCAGCTTCAGTTGAAAGCAGGTTATAAATCAGTGTTCGCTTTTACTCATTTATGTTCTTTTGTTTCACAGAAGGCATTGTTAACCACGTTGCATTTAACTTCCTTTAATGTTGTCGTTTAGTTTTTTGTGTCTTCAATCAGTACGGGTCCTCTGCAACACATTTAGTTTCTAGAGAGCCTCTTAAGCTAATTTTACTGTCTCTAATGCTATGTAGAGGAACTACGTACTATATTCCACCCAAAAATTCGCCGTCGAGATTTAACCGGAAATGCATGTCTTTTTCAAAAAGAGGCATTTTAAGGAAAAGGTCCGCGTGCGTGCTTGTCTGCCTGTCTGTGGACAGCATAACTCAAAAACGAAAATTCGGATAAAAGCCAAAGCTGGTTTTTGCGTTTAAAGTCTTTTAGGAAGGTAACACGAATATTTGTATGAAACCAGCTCCACCCTAAACTACCCCTTATACGAAAAATTTTGCGAAACGTTTTATTTTCTTGAAAATTGCTCTAACGATTTTGATTAAAATGATATATGTTTAAGATATTTTTATGAAAAATGAAATTTATATTTTAAATTTTCTGACTATAGCCTATGTTGTCCTGTTTTCTCTGGATGACTTTTTGATATCTCGTAAACCGCAAGAGATAGACAAACTCTTTCTATAGAAAAACTGTAGATCTTGTTAAAATACACAATGCATGTCCCCATAAATGTTTTTGTAGAGTGAACCACTTCGGAGATACTCCTTGTTTTTTGTGTAACGCTTACTCTTGGACAACTTATACTTCTGTAAAATGGAACATCGCTATTCTTCTGTTTATATGTTCAACGTGCAAAGAGAACGGAATTTGAAAGCTTGGAAGATTTGACTATCGCTCACAGGCTGCTCTGTTCCCCTATTCCCCTTGCGCCTGCAAGGAAATACTGTCACCGCGCCCGCCGCATCTAATTGCCTACAACAGCAGTGTCACCCATCGCATTATTGTCGGCACTACCGCAAAGGAGCCGAAGGAAAGAGACAGAGCATGGCCGCATTGTTGGGCGCTTGCCGAAAGAGAGAAAGTGATAGAGGCCTCTAGAAATGTCTACTTTACTTCACACCCCAAAAAAAAGTCACACTGGTGTCAGAAGTGGGATTCGTCGAATTGCTTCTAGTTTCGTTACATCGTCGTTAGAAGTTGCAACGTTAGAACCAAGATGGAGGGAGATTCGGAAACCAGGATGATGGCAATGATGAAAGAATTATTCGCCGAAATGAAGACAGAAATGTCCAAGATGAAGACGGCAACCAACAACCTCGCTGCCGAGCTGAAAGAGATGAAGACGGCAAACGACAACCTCGCTGCCAAAATGGAAACGTCAAACGACAACCTCGCTGCCAAAATGGAAACGAGAAACGACAACCTCGTTGCCGAGCTGAAAGAGATGAAGACGGCAAACGACAACCTCGCTGCCAAAATGGAAACGTCAAACAACAACCTCGCTGCCGAGCTGAAAGAGATGAAGACGGAGCTATCGGCGAAAATTGATGGCGAACTGATTGGCGTGACGGAAGACGTGGAAGAACTCGGCGAAAAGGTGGTAGACCTCTGCCAGCACGTGGACGTCGTGGAGGACGACGGGGAACGTCTTGGCGCCCTGGTAGTAAGAGTTGACGAGAGCGTCAAAGTACTGGATGCCAGGGGCAGACGGAATAGCGCGGAGCCGGGGAGGGAGCACCTAGTGGCCGAGGCGACAGTTGCGCCCGTTTCAGATGATGTGAGGGAAGACGTGAAACAACTCGGCGAACTGATTGGCGTGACGGAAGACGTGGAACAACTCGGCGAACTGATTGGCGTGACGGAAGACGTGGAACAACTCGGCGAACTGATTGGCGTGACGGAAGACGTGGAACAACTCGGCGAACTGATTGGCGTGACGGAAGGCGTGGAAGAACTCGGCGAAAAGGTGGAAGACCTCTGCCAGCATGTGGACGTCGTGGAGAACGACGGGGAACGTCTTGGCGCCCTGGTAGTAAGAGTTGACGAGAGCGTCAAAGTACTGGATGCCAGGGGCAGACGGAATAGCACAGACCCGGGGAGGGAGCACCTAGTGGCCGAGGCGATAGTTGCGCCCGTTTCAGATAACGAAAGTGTACGTCTCGGGGAAGACAAAGGGGCAGTTCAGGGACGTCATCGAGGATCCTCTGGAGGAGTGTTTCGGGTACGTAACCAAACAGGATATGACGTGGAAGACGATCAGCAGGGAAGCGCACAAGCAAACGAGCAACAAGCGAGAACCGACTTGGCGTGTGACATGGGGGGACCGTCAGAGCCATCCAATCACCTGTCACATAGTGCCGTGAACGGAAGAATGGTGGACATCATCTTGGACGGCAGGATACAGGAGAGGCCGTGCCGAGCACGAGTGAACACGAGTGCAGCGGTGGACGCAACTCGCGCGGATGTGGTGGGGTTTGTTGCCGGACCCATCGGAAGCAAGGTGGCTGCGAAGGTGCGCCAGAGAGGTCGGCGGACATGGTACCTAGTGAGCCGTTTCCAAGTGCGCAGGATGGCCCGTCAACACACCAGGAAGAAGGGCAACTGGACGAGGGACCGTCAAGACCGGCGGTACTGTTGCAGAATTTCGAAGCAGGATGGCATACATCGTCCTACCCGGACCAAGGGACACTATCCAACAGCGATACCTAGGATCGTGCCTCCTGGAGAAGAGGTTCGATGGGTTAGTCCACCGGGGCGCAAGGGAGATGCCGCAGTGATAGTGCTGGTCGGGACGACCATCTCTGAGGAGGGAGCAGTGTCACCGCGCCCGCCGCATCTAATTGCCTACAACAGCAGTGTCACCCATCGCATTATTGTCGGCACTACCGCAAAGGAGCCGAAGGAAAGAGACAGAGCATGGCCGCATTGTTGGGGCGCTTGCCGAAAGAGAGAAAAGGATAGACACTTCGAGAATCTTCTCTGCTTTGTATCTCGCCGCAATAACTGAACGTTCC
The DNA here is from genome assembly GCA_030765045.1 of Tenodera sinensis. Lineage (NCBI taxonomy): Eukaryota > Metazoa > Arthropoda > Insecta > Mantodea > Mantidae > Tenodera > Tenodera sinensis. The sequence goes on along the minus strand of CM060974.1, from coordinate 55,494,685 downwards.
TGAAGCTTCCAGAATAGTGCCTGGGAGATATAAATAGCGGCAAAGTGCGACAGAAGAGTGAGTCAGACGTATGTGAAGGTTGAGTAGTCGTGCCGACGGAAAGAAGAGACGTATGCGAAGCGTCGAGGAGTCACACCAGGGAGAAGGAACAGTTCTTTGTATTACGAATTCGGAGCCGTGCTGTTGGAGAATCGGAAAAGACTTTCTTGTTGTTGCAACGAGTGTACAAAGTTACTGTTTACGGAAATAAAAGTGTTTCTTTATCTCGACTACATCTGTCGTATTTACTTTACAAACCACACAAAAGTTACAATACGATACCTATAAGATAATTCCTGGAAGCGTTTTACTCAACTAACACGTAAAAGACATGGGAATATGAGATTATAAGAATGATTAGTATAAGAGTGTCTTGAAAGTCATGTGAGTGCAACACATCAGAGTTTTATTTTCTCTACTGGTGAGCAGAGGCAGCACTGCATTCCGCCCAAAAACTCGACGTCGAGATTTTACCGCAAATGCATGTTTAAGGCCCACTTAAAAAAAAAGGGGGTGGGGTGGGGGGTTTTTAGAAAAAGGTTCGGGTGTGTCTGTGTGTCTGCGTCCGTGTCTCTCTGTGGGCAGCATAACTAAAAAACGAAAGTTCGGTTAAACACTAAAGTTGGTATTTAAGTTTAATGTCAATCAAGAATGCGACGCGAGGATTCCAAGGAAAATAGCCCCACACTAAACTACCCTCTACACTGAACAAGTTTTGGAAAATTTTCATTTTCTTGAAAATGGCTCTAACGAGTTTCATTAAGTTTGAGACATTTTTGTGGCAAATGAAATGCAGGTCTTGAATTTTCCGGTCACAGCCCCTGTAGTCGTATTTACTCTGGACGACACTTGCATAATTGGCAAACCGTTAGAGATGGACCAAATCTTACCATATCAGCTCTCTCTCTCTCTTTTTTTTTTTTTTTTTTTTTTTTTTTTTGAGGGAAGCATTTGGGAAATAAGCCTTGTTATTCGTGTGACCTATAGAAAACTTACACTTGCATCAAATGGAACATGGTTATTCAATTTTTTAAGGTGTCCGCGCAAAGAGAATGGAGTTTGTAAGCTTTGAAACATTTGACTATCGCTCAAAGCCTACTGTATTCCCATATTCTGCTTCCACCTACAGGGTAATCGTCAAAGAGAACGATTTCTACCAGGCCCCCACTAAAATGAGTCCATTGTTAAATATTCTATAAAAATCCTCATAACGTTAAAGCACTTTATTACGAAAATTCTCTAGTACTTTTACATACAAAAACAAAATAATAAGCTGTACCCATGGTTGCTTTGCGGGTCCCCTTTGGAGAAAGAGTTGTTTTGTGTAGGTACAGTTTATTAATATTGTCAATGTTCTCAGCATGAATTATGAAACACTATTTAATTTCAGCTCTATTTTTTATATTTTTAAGCAGTGCATGACAATTAGATCACCTGGAAATTTCAAGCTAATAGGTCGTAAGCTAGGGGCGAAAGAGTAGGTATTTAGAAAAGTGAAAGATGCTCGATAAAATAAATAAAAGAGAAAGAAAAACAATTTGAAAAAATGGCTTTCTAAGCCTAAGTGTATATTTCTGTACTTTAAGTAAACGCAATGAAATAGAAGCTGCCCATCACCATAATTGGGAGGGAGCCCCTGCTGCGTTTCTCTTGGCCTCGGTAGCAGTTTTTGGGAATTTTAAGGTTACTTGATCGTTTCTTAATGTGACAATATGCCCTGGAGTGAGTGCGTGTATGTATCCGTGTACATAAACGAAGAAAACATGTGTATCAAAAGGACAAAAAACAAACCGTAAAAATAAGTCCAAAAACTGTTCTCGGTGAGCTAAGGCTGTTCACCGTATGGGTTTTTGTGAGAAAACAAACCAAACCAGAGTGCACAAGAAACCTTGTAAAATATGGTATGTGCATGTAAATTTTAGCCTGTAAGCCGGGCCCCATTGTACGGGCAGCAGGCTTAATAAAATGAGTCTAAGTCTAATGTGACAACTTTTCTTTGGCCTTCGCACTATTCACCACATTTAGAAATTTTTAGGGTCCTAGCTATGCTCTACACTGTGCACTTTGGCTAATGTTATTTGTACACCAAATTCGTAAAATGTCTTGTTTGATTTAGTGTTACGTTCGTTGTTGATATGTTTGACACTGTACACGAGCCGGGCGTGGATTTTCTAGGTCAAGGGACTCTGGCTATGAATCGCGGTCTTGTAAAGCTTTTATAATGATTAAGTTGGAAGGATAAACTTGGGTAACAAAAGTTTGCACAAGGTAGGTACAGAAAAATTGGTAACTGGAGGTTGGTTGGACCATAGATAGATAGCCTTTTGAGGGCACTGTCCGTCGCCAATGGCCATACCATGCTGAATACACCGGTTCTCGTCCGATCACCGAAGTTAAGCAGCATTGGGCGTGGTCAGTACTTGGATGGGTGACCGCTAGGGAACACCACGTGCCGTTGGCATTCTTTTTTTTCTTTATTAATATAATATTTATTACTTTTCTCTTATTTTTAACGGTTTCGCTTTCCTAAACTACATGCCTCTCTGTTCACCTATTCAAACAATTTCACGAGGCTTCGTTATCCCACGAAGCTGCGTAAATTCACAATTAAAGCTCCCTATTTTAGTACTACCTCTTATTTTTGTGCACTTCTTCTGTTCCGGGGACACACTAGTGTGCAGCTTCAGTTGAAAGCAGGTTATAAATCAGTGTTCGCTTTTACTCATTTATGTTCTTTTGTTTCACAGAAGGCATTGTTAACCACGTTGCATTTAACTTCCTTTAATGTTGTCGTTTAGTTTTTTGTGTCTTCAATCAGTACGGGTCCTCTGCAACACATTTAGTTTCTAGAGAGCCTCTTAAGCTAATTTTACTGTCTCTAATGCTATGTAGAGGAACTACGTACTATATTCCACCCAAAAATTCGCCGTCGAGATTTAACCGGAAATGCATGTCTTTTTCAAAAAGAGGCATTTTAAGGAAAAGGTCCGCGTGCGTGCTTGTCTGCCTGTCTGTGGACAGCATAACTCAAAAACGAAAATTCGGATAAAAGCCAAAGCTGGTTTTTGCGTTTAAAGTCTTTTAGGAAGGTAACACGAATATTTGTATGAAACCAGCTCCACGAAAAATTTTGCGAAACGTTTTATTTTCTTGAAAATTGCTCTAACGATTTTGATTAAAATGATATATGTTTAAGATATTTTTATGAAAAATGAAATTTATATTTTAAATTTTCTGACTATAGCCTATGTTGTCCTGTTTTCTCTGGATGACTTTTTGATATCTCGTAAACCGCAAGAGATAGACAAACTCTTTCTATAGAAAAACTGTAGATCTTGTTAAAATACACAATGCATGTCCCCATAAATGTTTTTGTAGAGTGAACCACTTCGGAGATACTCCTTGTTTTTTGTGTAACGCTTACTCTTGGACAACTTATACTTCTGTAAAATGGAACATCGCTATTCTTCTGTTTATATGTTCAACGTGCAAAGAGAACGGAATTTGAAAGCTTGGAAGATTTGACTATCGCTCACAGGCTGCTCTGTTCCCCTATTCCCCTTGCGCCTGCAAGGAAATACTGTCACCGCGCCCGCCGCATCTAATTGCCTACAACAGCAGTGTCACCCATCGCATTATTGTCGGCACTACCGCAAAGGAGCCGAAGGAAAGAGACAGAGCATGGCCGCATTGTTGGGCGCTTGCCGAAAGAGAGAAAGTGATAGAGGCCTCTAGAAATGTCTACTTTACTTCACACCCCAAAAAAAAGTCACACTGGTGTCAGAAGTGGGATTCGTCGAATTGCTTCTAGTTTCGTTACATCGTCGTTAGAAGTTGCAACGTTAGAACCAAGATGGAGGGAGATTCGGAAACCAGGATGATGGCAATGATGAAAGAATTATTCGCCGAAATGAAGACAGAAATGTCCAAGATGAAGACGGCAACCAACAACCTCGCTGCCGAGCTGAAAGAGATGAAGACGGCAAACGACAACCTCGCTGCCAAAATGGAAACGTCAAACGACAACCTCGCTGCCAAAATGGAAACGAGAAACGACAACCTCGTTGCCGAGCTGAAAGAGATGAAGACGGCAAACGACAACCTCGCTGCCAAAATGGAAACGTCAAACAACAACCTCGCTGCCGAGCTGAAAGAGATGAAGACGGAGCTATCGGCGAAAATTGATGGCGAACTGATTGGCGTGACGGAAGACGTGGAAGAACTCGGCGAAAAGGTGGTAGACCTCTGCCAGCACGTGGACGTCGTGGAGGACGACGGGGAACGTCTTGGCGCCCTGGTAGTAAGAGTTGACGAGAGCGTCAAAGTACTGGATGCCAGGGGCAGACGGAATAGCGCGGAGCCGGGGAGGGAGCACCTAGTGGCCGAGGCGACAGTTGCGCCCGTTTCAGATGATGTGAGGGAAGACGTGAAACAACTCGGCGAACTGATTGGCGTGACGGAAGACGTGGAACAACTCGGCGAACTGATTGGCGTGACGGAAGACGTGGAACAACTCGGCGAACTGATTGGCGTGACGGAAGACGTGGAACAACTCGGCGAACTGATTGGCGTGACGGAAGGCGTGGAAGAACTCGGCGAAAAGGTGGAAGACCTCTGCCAGCATGTGGACGTCGTGGAGAACGACGGGGAACGTCTTGGCGCCCTGGTAGTAAGAGTTGACGAGAGCGTCAAAGTACTGGATGCCAGGGGCAGACGGAATAGCACAGACCCGGGGAGGGAGCACCTAGTGGCCGAGGCGACAGTTGCGCCCGTTTCAGATAACGAAAGTGTACGTCTCGGGGAAGACAAAGGGGCAGTTCAGGGACGTCATCGAGGATCCTCTGGAGGAGTGTGTCGGGTACGTAACCAAACAGGATATGACGTGGAAGACGATCAGCAGGGAAGCGCACAAGCAAACGAGCAACAAGCGAGAACCGACTTGGCGTGTGACATGGGGGGACCGTCAGAGTCATCCAATCACCTGTCACATAGTGCCGTGAACGGAAGAATGGTGGACATCATCTTGGACGGCAGGATACAGGAGAGGCCGTGCCGAGCACGAGTGAACACGAGTGCAGCGGTGGACGCAACTCGCGCGGATGTGGTGGGGTTTGTTGCCGGACCCATCGGAAGCAAGGTGGCTGCGAAGGTGCGCCAGAGAGGTCGGCGGACATGGTACCTAGTGAGCCGTTTCCAAGTGCGCAGGATGGCCCGTCAACACACCAGGAAGAAGGGCAACTGGACGAGGGACCGTCAAGACCGGCGGTACTGTTGCAGAATTTCGAAGCAGGATGGCATACTTCGTCCTACCCGGACCAAGGGACACTATCCAACAGCGATACCTAGGATCGTGCCTCCTGGAGAAGAGGTTCGATGGGTTAGTCCACCGGGGCGCAAGGGAGATGCCGCAGTGATAGTGCTGGTCGGGACGACCATCTCTGAGGAGGGAGCAGTGTCACCGCGCCCGCCGCATCTAATTGCCTACAACAGCAGTGTCACCCATCGCATTATTGTCGGCACTACCGCAAAGGAGCCGAAGGAAAGAGACAGAGCATGGCCGCATTGTTGGGGCGCTTGCCGAAAGAGAGAAAAGGATAGACACTTCGAGAATCTTCTCTGCTTTGTATCTCGCCGCAATAACTGAACGTTCCTGAAGCTTCCAGAATAGTGCCTGGGAGATATAAATAGCGGTAAAGTGCGACAGAAGAGTGAGTCAGACGTGTGTGAAGGTTGAGTAGTCGTGCCGACGGAAAGAAGAGACGTATGCGAAGCGTCGAGGAGTCACACCAGGGAGAAGGAACAGTTCTTTGTGTTACGAGTTCGGAGCCGTGCTGTTGGAGAATCGAAAAAGACTTTCTTGTTGTTGCAACGAGTGTACAAAGTTACTGTTTACGGAAATAAAAGTGTTTCTTTATCTCGACTACATCTGTCGTATTTACTTTACAAACCACACAAAAGTTACAATACGATACCTATAAGATAATTCCTGGAAGCGTTTTACTCAACTAACACGTAAAAGACATGGGAATATGAGATTATAAGAATGATTAGTATAAGAGTGTCTTGAAAGTCATGTGAGTGCAACACATCAGAGTTTTATTTTCTCTACTGGTGAGCAGAGGCAGCACTGCATTCCGCCCAAAAACTCGACGTCGAGATTTTACCGCAAATGCATGTTTAAGGCCCACTTAAAAAAAAAGGGGGTGGGGTGGGGGGTTTTTAGAAAAAGGTTCGGGTGTGTCTGTGTGTCTGCGTCCGTGTCTCTCTGTGGGCAGCATAACTAAAAAACGAAAGTTCGGTTAAACACTAAAGTTGGTATTTAAGTTTAATGTCAATCAAGAATGCGACGCGAGGATTCCAAGGAAAATAGCCCCACACTAAACTACCCTCTACACTGAACAAGTTTTGGAAAATTTTCATTTTCTTGAAAATGGCTCTAACCAGTTTCATTAAGTTTGAGACATTTTTGTGGCAAATGAAATGCAGGTCTTGAATTTTCCGGTCACAGCCCCTGTAGTCGTATTTACTCTGGACGACACTTGCATAATTGGCAAACTGTTAGAGATGGACCAAATCTTACCATATCAGCTCTCTCTCTCTCTTTTTTTTTTTTTTTTTTTTTTTTTTTTGAGGGAAGCATTTGGGAAATAAGCCTTGTTATTCGTGTGACCTATAGAAAACTTACACTTGCATCAAATGGAACATGATTATTCAATTTTTTAAGGTGTCCGCGCAAAGAGAATGGAGTTTGTAAGCTTTGAAACATTTGACTATCGCTCAAAGCCTACTGTATTCCCATATTCTGCTTCCACCTACAGGGTAATCGTCAAAGAGAACGATTTCTACCAGGCCCCCACTAAAATGAGTCCATTGTTAAATATTCTATAAAAATCCTCATAACGTTAAAGCAGTTTATTCCGAAAATTCTCTAGTACTTTTACATACAAAAACAAAATAATAAGCTGTACCCATGGTTGCTTTGCGGGTCCCCTTTGGAGAAAGAGTTGTTTTGTGTAGGTACAGTTTATTAATATTGTCAATGTTCTGAGCATGAATTATGAAACACTATTTAATTTCAGCTCTATTTTTTGTATTTTTAAGCAGTGCATGACAATTAGATCACCTGGAAATTTCAAGCTAATAGGTCGTAAGCTAGGGGCGAAAGAGTAGGTATTTAGAAAAGTGAAAGATGCTCGATAAAATAAATAAAAGAGAAAGAAAAACAATTTGAAAAAATGGCTTTTTAAGCTTAAGTGTATATTTCTGTACTTTAAGTAAACGCAATGAAATAGAAGCTGCCCATCACCATAATTGGGAGGGAGCCCCTGCTGCGTTTCTCTTGGCCTCGGTAGCAGTTTTTGGGAATTTTAAGTTTACTTGATCGTTTCTTAATGTGACAATATGCCCTGGAGTGAGTGCGTGTATGTATCCGTGTACATAAACGAAGAAAACATGTGTATCAAAAGGACAAAAGACAAACCGCAAAAATAAGCCCAAAAACTGTTCTCGGTGAGCTAAGGCTGTTCACCGTATGGGTTTTTGTGAGAAAACAAACCAAACCAGAGTGCACAAGAAACCTTGTAAAATATGGTATGTGCATGTAAATTTTAGCCTGTAAGGCGGGCCCCATTGTACGGGCAGCAGGCTTAATAAAATGAGTCTAAGTCTAATGTGACAACTTTTCTTTGGCCTTCGCACTATTCACCACATTTAGAAATTTTTAGGGTGTTAGCTATGCTCTACACTGTGCACTTTGGCTAATGTTATTTGTACACCAAATTCGTAAAATGTCTTGTTTGATTTAGTGTTACGTTCGTTGTTGATATGTTTGACACTGTACACGAGCCGGGCGTGGATTTTCTAGGTCAAGGGACTCTGGCTATGAATCGCGGTCTTGTAAAGCTTTTATAATGATTAAGTTGGAAGGATAAACTTGGGTAACAAAAGTTTGCACAAGGTAGGTACAGAAAAATTGGTAACTGGAGGTTGGTTGGACCATAGATAGATAGCCTTTTGAGGGCACTGTCGGTCGCCAACGGCCATACCATTCTGAATACACCGGTTGTCGTCCGATCACCGAAGTTAAGCAGCATTGGGCGTGGTCAGTACTTGGATGGGTGACCGCTTGGGAACACCATGTGCCTTTGGCATTCTCTTTTTTCTTTATTAATATAATATTTATTACTTTTCTCTTATTTTTAACGGTTTCGCTTGCCTAAACTACATGCCTCTCTGTTCACCTATTCAAACAATTTCACGAGGCTTCGTTATCCCACGAAGCTGCGTAAATTCACAATTAAAGCTCCCTATTTTAGTACTACCTCTTATTTTTGTGCACTTCTTCTGTTCCGGGGACACACTAGTGTGCAGCTTCAGTTGAAAGCAGGTTATAAATCAGTGTTCGCTTTTACTCATTTATGTTCTTTTGTTTCACAGAAGGGATTGTTAACCACGTTGCATTTAACTTCCTTTAATGTTGTCGTTTAGTTTTTTGTGTCTTCAATCAGTACGGGTCCTCTGCAACACATTTAGTTTCTAGAGAGCCTCTTAAGCTAATTTTACTGTCTCTAATGCTATGTAGAGGAACTACGTACTATATTCCACCCAAAAATTCGCCGTCGAGATTTTTCCGGAAATGCATGTCTTTTTCAAAAAGAGGCATTTTAAGGAAAAGGTCCGCGTGCGTGCTTGTCTGCCTGTCTGTGGAAAGCATAACTCAAAAACGAAAATTCGGATAAAAGCCAAAGCTGGTCTTTTAGGAAGGTAGCACGAATATTTGTATGAAACCAGCTCCACCCTAAACTACCCCTTATACGAAACATTTTGCGAAACGTTTTATTTTCTTGAAAATTGCTCTAACGATTTTGATTAAAATGATATATGTTTAAGATATTTTTATGAAAAATGAAATTTATATTTTAAATTTTCTGACTATAGCCTATGTTGTCCTGTTTTCTCTGGATGACTTTTTGATATCTCGTAAACCGCAAGAGATAGACAAACTCTTTCTATAGAAAAACTGTAGATCTTGTTAAAATACACTATGCATGTCCCCATAAATGTTTTTGTAGAGTGAACCACTTCGGAGATACTCCTTGTTTTTTGTGTAACGCTTACTCTTGGACAACTTATACTTCTGTAAAATGGAACATCGCTATTCTTCTGTTTATATGTTCAACGTGCAAAGAGAACGGAATTTGAAAGCTTTGGAAGATTTGACTATCGCTCACAGGCTGCTCTATTCCCCTATTCCCCTTGCGCCTGCAAGGAAATACTGTCACCGCGCCCGCCGCATCTAATTGCCTACAACAGCAGTGTCACCCATCGCATTATTGTCGGCACTACCGCAAAGGAGCCGAAGGAAAGAGACAGAGCATGGCCGCATTGTTGGGCGCTTGCCGAAAGAGAGAAAGTGATAGAGGCCTCTAGAAATGTCTACTTTACTTCACACCCCAAAAAAAAGTCACACTGGTGTCAGAAGTGGGATTCGTCGAATTGCTTCTAGTTTCGTTACATCGTCGTTAGAAGTTGCAACGTTAGAACCAAGATGGAGGGAGATTCGGAAACCAGGATGATGGCAATGATGAAAGAATTATTCGCCGAAATGAAGACAGAAATGTCCAAGATGAAGACGGCAACCAACAACCTCGCTGCCGAGCTGAAAGAGATGAAGACGGCAAACGACAACCTCGCTGCCAAAATGGAAACGTCAAACGACAACCTCGCTGCCAAAATGGAAACGAGAAACGACAACCTCGTTGCCGAGCTGAAAGAGATGAAGACGGCAAACGACAACCTCGCTGCCAAAATGGAAACGTCAAACAACAACCTCGCTGCCGAGCTGAAAGAGATGAAGACGGAGCTATCGGCGAAAATTGATGGCGAACTGATTGGCGTGACGGAAGACGTGGAAGAACTCGGCGAAAAGGTGGTAGACCTCTGCCAGCACGTGGACGTCGTGGAGGACGACGGGGAACGTCTTGGCGCCCTGGTAGTAAGAGTTGACGAGAGCGTCAAAGTACTGGATGCCAGGGGCAGACGGAATAGCGCGGAGCCGGGGAGGGAGCACCTAGTGGCCGAGGCGACAGTTGCGCCCGTTTCAGATGATGTGAGGGAAGACGTGAAACAACTCGGCGAACTGATTGGCGTGACGGAAGACGTGGAACAACTCGGCGAACTGATTGGCGTGACGGAAGACGTGGAACAACTCGGCGAACTGATTGGCGTGACGGAAGACGTGGAACAACTCGGCGAACTGATTGGCGTGACGGAAGGCGTGGAAGAACTCGTTTTTTTTTTTTTTTTTTTTTTTAATTTTTTTTTTTTTTTTTTTTTTTTTTTTTTTTTTTTGAAGGGGAGACAGAAGTAGAGTTGGAGAGGGATAAAGATTTGGCTTATTTCGCCGGGTAAGGAAGAGGGAAGGGATGCGAAGTCTTAGGCGTAAAGGGGAGGGATAATACATATTTTATTAAGTTGAAGGTGACAGTTGTGTAAGTCTATGGTGAAGTTGGTGGAGTTCCGCTAATGCACCTCCGTTATTAAGGTAATGAATGCTGCCGCCCATTTGGCGGGAGCGAAGTAATTATTGATCCAGGCCATGGCCATGACACAAGGCCCTGGCCATGTGCACATGGGAATTAGCGGTGGCCTATGTGGGAGATACGGCGGTGGTATTCATGCGCACGTTCGTGCTTCATATAGTTACTGCGATTGTCTGTGGAGTAGTAGGGCAGTGAACTGATCAAGTGACACTCCCTGTTGGACGCAGAGAGCTAGTCTACACTCGTGGGTGCAAGGTTCGGAGGGGAGGTGTGCGTTGAATCCGTGTCTGTCGAAGTGTCGGTATTGCGCTGGAGTCAGTGGAGCTACTAGGTCTGCAGGGTCGCATTGTGAAGCGGCATCGGCTGTAGTTGGGGTTGTGTTGATGGAAGTCTCTATTCTAAACAGCTTGCGCTGTATGGAATCGAGAACGGTTGTGTTGTCCAGTTCTATGACGGCGGCACGCAGTTGGTGTAGTAGCCGAGCTGCGGCGTTGAATCCTGACGTGTGGTGTGTCAGTTGACGGGCAATCGCAGCATGACGCTTGCGGTTGGCCCGTCGCTGCTTGTTGAACATGGTGTGGAGCGTTGAGATTGACCGTGTGAGCGCTGGAACGCTCTCGGCGGCGAGTGCTTGAACCTCTTGCGTTGCAGGGGTGGTGTCTTCGATCTCACTGTTGAAGGGTTGTGGCAGGGCTGAAACTGCCGATGCTAATGTGGAAACTGCGCAGGTGAGTTGGTTGCAGGCATCCTCAATTCTGCGGAGGCGGTCGTCGAGGCCAGTGACCACAGTATGCAGTTGCTGGGCGTCGGCGCTGCGATGTTCTACGTGTGAGGCTGCTGCGGCGAAGGGTGTGACGTCACTTGGAGAGGGTGCGTTGGTGATCGTTGGTGTGTGTGTGTAGTGTAGCTGAAAGGCTGCGCTGTTTGGTGAAGACTGCCTGGGGTAGCGCGGGCACTGCGCCTGTCCTGTGTAGTGGCCTTGGCCATTACATGTGGCGCAGTACCGGCGACGGCGGCGGAGATCATGGTTGGTGCATAGTTCTGTAAGGCAGGAAGCCCCACAGTAATGGCACCTTGGTGCGGCGGTGCAGGCAGTAGCGCTGTGCCCATAGCGGCAACATCTGCGGCAGGGCACTTGTCGCGTACTTCGGCTTGGCTCGGCAGTCAGGCGCCGTCCGAGTAGTGGCAAGCCCGTCCTCAAGGCGGCTTCCTGATCTGCAGAGTTGGCGAAGATAATCCGCATCAGACGAGTAGGTCCGCGGGAAGTGATGATTCGAGTAGCCCTCATTGCTGAGGGCCATTCGTGCTGCGCTGCGGTCAGTAGATGCCTCGCTGGGAAATCGCGAGGCACTCCTCGTAGGATGACACTATTTCCCGAAAGGGGATAAGTGCGTTCAGACGGCGGTGCTGTGTTGGCCGGGAGATGTTCAGTAGACGGCGAAGGTAGAGCCGGCGACTCCAGGAGTGGCACTGACACTGCCGCTCCCGGGGAGCTGACCTCCTGCCTAGGTGGCAGTGGCCGCTCTACTGGCCTGCGCTCAGACTGCTGTGATGAGATGGTGCCGCTAGCATCGCTAGTGGTGCTCGGCGCGGTGGCGGCTGCAACTGCGGGAGCGGCGCTGGCTGTCTCGGCGGTGGCGGCTACTCTGGCTGTGTTGGCGGTGATGGCTGCGTTGGGAGTCTCGGCGGTGATAATGCTGATGGGTTCAGTGTGTGATGAAGCTCCAGTACTCGACGAGGTCGGCGATTTCCGGCAATGTTTCTTCTTTCCCATCTCGGCGTTCAGGGTTTTTCCGCCTGGAAGAACTCGGCGAAAAGGTGGAAGACCTCTGCCAGCATGTGGACGTCGTGGAGAACGACGGGGAACGTCTTGGCGCCCTGGTAGTAAGAGTTGACGAGAGCGTCAAAGTACTGGATGCCAGGGGCAGACGGAATAGCACAGACCCGGGGAGGGAGCACCTAGTGGCCGAGGCGACAGTTGCGCCCGTTTCAGATAACGAAAGTGTACGTCTCGGGGAAGACAAAGGGGCAGTTCAGGGACGTCATCGAGGATCCTCTGGAGGAGTGTGTCGGGTACGTAACCAAACAGGATATGACGTGGAAGACGATCAGCAGGGAAGCGCACAAGCAAACGAGCAACAAGCGAGAACCGACTTGGCGTGTGACATGGGGGGACCGTCAGAGCCATCCAATCACCTGTCACATAGTGCCGTGAACGGAAGAATGGTGGACATCATCTTGGACGGCAGGATACAGGAGAGGCCGTGCCGAGCACGAGTGAACACGAGTGCAGCGGTGGACGCAACTCGCACGGATGTGGTGGGGTTTGTTGCCGGACCCATCGGAAGCAAGGTGGCTGCGAAGGTGCGCCAGAGAGGTCGGCGGACATGGTACCTAGTGAGCCGTTTCCAAGTGCGCAGGATGGCCCGTCAACACACCAGGAAGAAGGGCAACTGGACGAGGGACCGTCAAGACCGGCGGTACTGTTGCAGAATTTCGAAGCAGGATGGCATACATCGTCCTACCCGGACCAAGGGACACTATCCAACAGCGATACCTAGGATCGTGCCTCCTGGAGAAGAGGTTCGATGGGTTAGTCCACCGGGGCGCAAGGGAGATGCCGCAGTGATAGTGCTGGTCGGGACGACCATCTCTGAGGAGGGAGCAGTGTCACCGCGCCCGCCGCATCTAATTGCCTACAACAGCAGTGTCACCCATCGCATTATTGTCGGCACTACCGCAAAGGAGCCGAAGGAAAGAGACAGAGCATGGCCGCATTGTTGGGGCGCTTGCCGAAAGAGAGAAAAGGATAGACACTTCGAGAATCTTCTCTGCTTTGTATCTCGCCGCAATAACTGAACGTTCCTGAAGCTTCCAGAATAGTGCCTGGGAGATATAAATAGCGGCAAAGTGCGACAGAAGAGTGAGTCAGACGTATGTGAAGGTTGAGTAGTCGTGCCGACGGAAAGAAGAGACGTATGCGAAGCGTCGAGGAGTCACACCAGGGAGAAGGAACAGTTCTTTGTATTACGAATTCGGAGCCGTGCTGTTGGAGAATCGGAAAAGACTTTCTTGTTGTTGCAACGAGTGTACAAAGTTACTGTTTACGGAAATAAAAGTGTTTCTTTATCTCGACTACATCTGTCGTATTTACTTTACAAACCACACAAAAGTTACAATACGATACCTATAAGATAATTCCTGGAAGCGTTTTACTCAACTAACACGTAAAAGACATGGGAATATGAGATTATAAGAATGATTAGTATAAGAGTGTCTTGAAAGTCATGTGAGTGCAACACATCAGAGTTTTATTTTCTCTACTGGTGAGCAGAGGCAGCACTGCATTCCGCCCAAAAACTCGACGTCGAGATTTTACCGCAAATGCATGTTTAAGGCCCACTTAAAAAAAAAGGGGGTGGGGTGGGGGGTTTTTAGAAAAAGGTTCGGGTGTGTCTGTGTGTCTGCGTCCGTGTCTCTCTGTGGGCAGCATAACTAAAAAACGAAAGTTCGGTTAAACACTAAAGTTGGTATTTAAGTTTAATGTCAATCAAGAATGCGACGCGAGGATTCCAAGGAAAATAGCCCCACACTAAACTACCCTCTACACTGAACAAGTTTTGGAAAATTTTCATTTTCTTGAAAATGGCTCTAACGAGTTTCATTAAGTTTGAGACATTTTTGTGGCAAATGAAATGCAGGTCTTGAATTTTCCGGTCACAGCCCCTGTAGTCGTATTTACTCTGGACGACACTTGCATAATTGGCAAACCGTTAGAGATGGACCAAATCTTACCATATCAGCTCTCTCTCTCTCTTTTTTTTTTTTTTTTTTTTTTTTTTTGAGGGAAGCATTTGGGAAATAAGCCTTGTTATTCGTGTGACCTATAGAAAACTTACACTTGCATCAAATGGAACATGGTTATTCAATTTTTTAAGGTGTCCGCGCAAAGAGAATGGAGTTTGTAAGCTTTGAAACATTTGACTATCGCTCAAAGCCTACTGTATTCCCATATTCTGCTTCCACCTACAGGGTAATCGTCAAAGAGAACGATTTCTACCAGGCCCCCACTAAAATGAGTCCATTGTTAAATATTCTATAAAAATCCTCATAACGTTAAAGCACTTTATTCCGAAAATTCTCTAGTACTTTTACATACAAAAACAAAATAATAAGCTGTACCCATGGTTGCTTTGCGGGTCCCCTTTGGAGAAAGAGTTGTTTTGTGTAGGTACAGTTTATTAATATTGTCAATGTTCTGAGCATGAATTATGAAACACTATTTAATTTCAGCTCTATTTTTTATATTTTTAAGCAGTGCATGACAATTAGATCACCTGGAAATTTCAAGCTAATAGGTCGTAAGCTAGGGGCGAAAGAGTAGGTATTTAGAAAAGTGAAAGATGCTCGATAAAATAAATAAAAAAGAAAGAAAAACAATTTGAAAAAATGGCTTTCTAAGCCTAAGTGTATATTTCTGTACTTTAAGTAAACGCAATGAAATAGAAGCTGCCCATCACCATAATTGGGAGGGAGCCCCTGCTGCGTTTCTCTTGGCCTCGGTAGCAGTTTTTGGGAATTTTAAGGTTACTTGATCGTTTCTTAATGTGACAATATGCCCTGGAGTGAGTGCGTGTATGTATCCGTGTACATAAACGAAGAAAACATGTGTATCAAAAGGACAAAAAACAAACCGTAAAAATAAGCCCAAAAACTGTTCTCGGTGAGCTAAGGCTGTTCACCGTATGGGTTTTTGTGAGAAAACAAACCAAACCAGAGTGCACAAGAAACCTTGTAAAATATGGTATGTGCATGTAAATTTTAGCCTGTAAGCCGGGCCCCATTGTACGGGCAGCAGGCTTAATAAAATGAGTCTAAGTCTAATGTGACAACTTTTCTTTGGCCTTCGCACTATTCACCACATTTAGAAATTTTTAGGGTGTTAGCTATGCTCTACACTGTGCACTTTGGCTAATGTTATTTGTACACCAAATTCGTAAAATGTCTTGTTTGATTTAGTGTTACGTTCGTTGTTGATATGTTTGACACTGTACACGAGCCGGGCGTGGATTTTCTAGGTCAAGGGACTCTGGCTATGAATCGCGGTCTTGTAAAGCTTTTATAATGATTAAGTTGGAAGGATAAACTTGGGTAACAAAAGTTTGCACAAGGTAGGTACAGAAAAATTGGTAACTGGAGGTTGGTTGGACCATAGATAGATAGCCTTTTGAGGGCACTGTCCGTCGCCAACGGCCATACCATGCTGAATACACCGGTTCTCGTCCGATCACCGAAGTTAAGCAGCATTGGGCGTGGTCAGTACTTGGATGGGTGACCGCTTGGGAACACCACGTGCCGTTGGCATTCTTTTTTTTCTTTATTAATATAATATTTATTACTTTTCTCTTATTTTTAACGGTTTCGCTTTCCTAAACTACATGCCTCTCTGTTCACCTATTCAAACAATTTCACGAGGCTTCGTTATCCCACGAAGCTGCGTAAATTCACAATTAAAGCTCCCTATTTTAGTACTACCTCTTATTTTTGTGCACTTCTTGTGTTCCGGGGACACACTAGTGTGCAGCTTCAGTTGAAAGCAGGTTATACATCAGTGTTCGCTTTTACTCATTTATGTTCTTTTGTTTCACAGAAGGCATTGTTAACCACGTTGCATTTAACTTCCTTTAATGTTGTCGTTTAGTTTTTTGTGTCTTCAATCAGTACGGGTCCTCTGCAACACATTTAGTTTCTAGAGAGCCTCTTAAGCTAATTTTACTGTCTCTAATGCTATGTAGAGGAACTACGTACTATATTCCACCCAAAAATTCGCCGTCGAGATTTAACCGGAAATGCATGTCTTTTTCAAAAAGAGGCATTTTAAGGAAAAGGTCCGCGTGCGTGCTTGTCTGCCTGTCTGTGGACAGCATAACTCAAAAACGAAAATTCGGATAAAAGCCAAAGCTGGTTTTTGCGTTTAAAGTCTTTTAGGAAGGTAACACGAATATTTGTATGAAACCAGCTCCACCCTAAACTACCCCTTATACGAAAAATTTTGCGAAACGTTTTATGTTCTTGAAAATTGCTCTAACGATTTTGATTAAAATGATATATGTTTAAGATATTTTTATGAAAAATGAAATTTATATTTTAAATTTTCTGACTATAGCCTATGTTGTCCTGTTTTCTCTGGATGACTTTTTGATATCTCGTAAACCGCAAGAGATAGACAAACTCTTTCTATAGAAAAACTGTAGATCTTGTTAAAATACACAATGCATGTCCCCATAAATGTTTTTGTAGAGTGAACCACTTCGGAGATACTCCTTGTTTTTTGTGTAACGCTTACTCTTGGACAACTTATACTTCTGTAAAATGGAACATCGCTATTCTTCTGTTTATATGTTCAACGTGCAAAGAGAACGGAATTTGAAAGCTTGGAAGATTTGACTATCGCTCACAGGCTGCTCTATTCCCCTATTACCCTTGCGCCTGCAAGGAAATACGATACCTATAAGATAATTCCTGGAAGCGTTTTACTCAACTAACACGTAAAAGACATGGGAATATGAGATTATAAGAATGATTAGTATAAGAGTGTCTTGAAAGTCATGTGAGTGCAACACATCAGAGTTTTATTTTCTCTACTGGTGAGCAGAGGCAGCACTGCATTCCGCCCAAAAACTCGACGTCGAGATTTTACCGCAAATGCATGTTTAAGGCCCACTTAAAAAAAAAGGGGGTGGGGTGGGGGGTTTTTAGAAAAAGGTTCGGGTGTGTCTGTGTGTCTGCGTCCGTGTCTCTCTGTGGGCAGCATAACTAAAAAACGAAAGTTCGGTTAAACACTAAAGTTGGTATTTAAGTTTAATGTCAATCAAGAATGCGACGCGAGGATTCCAAGGAAAATAGCCCCACACTAAACTACCCTCTACACTGAACAAGTTTTGGAAAATTTTCATTTTCTTGAAAATGGCTCTAACGAGTTTCATTAAGTTTGAGACATTTTTGTGGCAAATGAAATGCAGGTCTTGAATTTTCCGGTCACAGCCCCTGTAGTCGTATTTACTCTGGACGACACTTGCATAATTGGCAAACCGTTAGAGATGGACCAAATCTTACCATATCAGCTCTCTCTCTCTCTTTTTTTTTTTTTTTTTTTTTTTTTTTTTTTGAGGGAAGCATTTGGGAAATAAGCCTTGTTATTCGTGTGACCTATAGAAAACTTACACTTGCATCAAATGGAACATGGTTATTCAATTTTTTAAGGTGTCCGCGCAAAGAGAATGGAGTTTGTAAGCTTTGAAACATTTGACTATCGCTCAAAGCCTACTGTATTCCCATATTCTGCTTCCACCTACAGGGTAATCGTCAAAGAGAACGATTTCTACCAGGCCCCCACTAAAATGAGTCCATTGTTAAATATTCTATAAAAATCCTCATAACGTTAAAGCACTTTATTCCGAAAATTCTCTAGTACTTTTACATACAAAAACAAAATAATAAGCTGTACCCATGGTTGCTTTGCGGGTCCCCTTTGGAGAAAGAGTTGTTTTGTGTAGGTACAGTTTATTAATATTGTCAATGTTCTGAGCATGAATTATGAAACACTATTTAATTTCAGCTCTATTTTTTATATTTTTAAGCAGTGCATGACAATTAGATCACCTGGAAATTTCAAGCTAATAGGTCGTAAGCTAGGGGCGAAAGAGTAGGTATTTAGAAAAGTGAAAGATGCTCGATAAAATAAATAAAAGAGAAAGAAAAACAATTTGAAAAAATGGCTTTCTAAGCCTAAGTGTATATTTCTGTACTTTAAGTAAACGCAATGAAATAGAAGCTGCCCATCACCATAATTGGGAGGGAGCCCCTGCTGCGTTTCTCTTGGCCTCGGTAGCAGGTTTTGGGAATTTTAAGGTTACTTGATCGTTTCTTAATGTGACAATATGCCCTGGAGTGAGTGCGTGTATGTATCCGTGTACATAAACGAAGAAAACATGTGTATCAAAAGGACAAAAAACAAACCGTAAAAATAAGTCCAAAAACTGTTCTCGGTGAGCTAAGGCTGTTCACCGTATGGGTTTTTGTGAGAAAACAAACCAAACCAGAGTGCACAAGAAACCTTGTAAAATATGGTATGTGCATGTAAATTTTAGCCTGTAAGCCGGGCCCCATTGTACGGGCAGCAGGCTTAATAAAATGAGTCTAAGTCTAATGTGACAACTTTTCTTTGGCCTTCGCACTATTCACCACATTTAGAAATTTTTAGGGTGTTAGCTATGCTCTACACTGTGCACTTTGGCTAATGTTATTTGTACACCAAATTCGTAAAATGTCTTGTTTGATTTAGTGTTACGTTCGTTGTTGATATGTTTGACACTGTACACGAGCCGGGCGTGGATTTTCTAGGTCAAGGGACTCTGGCTATGAATCGCGGTCTTGTAAAGCTTTTATAATGATTAAGTTGGAAGGATAAACTTGGGTAACAAAAGTTTGCACAAGGTAGGTACAGAAAAATTGGTAACTGGAGGTTGGTTGGACCATAGATAGATAGCCTTTTGAGGGCACTGTCCGTCGCCAACGGCCATACCATGCTGAATACACCGGTTCTCGTCCGATCACCGAAGTTAAGCAGCATTGGGCGTGGTCAGTACTTGGATGGGTGACCGCTTGGGAACACCACGTGCCGTTGGCATTCTTTTTTTTCTTTATTAATATAATATTTATTACTTTTCTCTTATTTTTAACGGTTTCGCTTTCCTAAACTACATGCCTCTCTGTTCACCTATTCAAACAATTTCACGAGGCTTCGTTATCCCACGAAGCTGCGTAAATTCACAATTAAAGCTCCCTATTTTAGTACTACCTCTTATTTTTGTGCACTTCTTCTGTTCCGGGGACACACTAGTGTGCAGCTTCAGTTGAAAGCAGGTTATAAATCAGTGTTCGCTTTTACTCATTTATGTTCTTTTGTTTCACAGAAGGCATTGTTAACCACGTTGCATTTAACTTCCTTTAATGTTGTCGTTTAGTTTTTTGTGTCTTCAATCAGTACGGGTCCTCTGCAACACATTTAGTTTCTAGAGAGCCTCTTAAGCTAATTTTACTGTCTCTAATGCTATGTAGAGGAACTACGTACTATATTCCACCCAAAAATTCGCCGTCGAGATTTAACCGGAAATGCATGTCTTTTTCAAAAAGAGGCATTTTAAGGAAAAGGTCCGCGTGCGTGCTTGTCTGCCTGTCTGTGGACAGCATAACTCAAAAACGAAAATTCGGATAAAAGCCAAAGCTGGTTTTTGCGTTTAAAGTCTTTTAGGAAGGTAACACGAATATTTGTATGAAACCAGCTCCACCCTAAACTACCCCTTATACGAAAAATTTTGCGAAACGTTTTATTTTCTTGAAAATTGCTCTAACGATTTTGATTAAAATGATATATGTTTAAGATATTTTTATGAAAAATGAAATTTATATTTTAAATTTTCTGACTATAGCCTATGTTGTCCTGTTTTCTCTGGATGACTTTTTGATATCTCGTAAACCGCAAGAGATAGACAAACTCTTTCTATAGAAAAACTGTAGATCTTGTTAAAATACACAATGCATGTCCCCATAAATGTTTTTGTAGAGTGAACCACTTCGGAGATACTCCTTGTTTTTTGTGTAACGCTTACTCTTGGACAACTTATACTTCTGTAAAATGGAACATCGCTATTCTTCTGTTTATATGTTCAACGTGCAAAGAGAACGGAATTTGAAAGCTTGGAAGATTTGACTATCGCTCACAGGCTGCTCTGTTCCCCTATTCCCCTTGCGCCTGCAAGGAAATACTGTCACCGCGCCCGCCGCATCTAATTGCCTACAACAGCAGTGTCACCCATCGCATTATTGTCGGCACTACCGCAAAGGAGCCGAAGGAAAGAGACAGAGCATGGCCGCATTGTTGGGCGCTTGCCGAAAGAGAGAAAGTGATAGAGGCCTCTAGAAATGTCTACTTTACTTCACACCCCAAAAAAAAGTCACACTGGTGTCAGAAGTGGGATTCGTCGAATTGCTTCTAGTTTCGTTACATCGTCGTTAGAAGTTGCAACGTTAGAACCAAGATGGAGGGAGATTCGGAAACCAGGATGATGGCAATGATGAAAGAATTATTCGCCGAAATGAAGACAGAAATGTCCAAGATGAAGACGGCAACCAACAACCTCGCTGCCGAGCTGAAAGAGATGAAGACGGCAAACGACAACCTCGCTGCCAAAATGGAAACGTCAAACGACAACCTCGCTGCCAAAATGGAAACGAGAAACGACAACCTCGTTGCCGAGCTGAAAGAGATGAAGACGGCAAACGACAACCTCGCTGCCAAAATGGAAACGTCAAACAACAACCTCGCTGCCGAGCTGAAAGAGATGAAGACGGAGCTATCGGCGAAAATTGATGGCGAACTGATTGGCGTGACGGAAGACGTGGAAGAACTCGGCGAAAAGGTGGTAGACCTCTGCCAGCACGTGGACGTCGTGGAGGACGACGGGGAACGTCTTGGCGCCCTGGTAGTAAGAGTTGACGAGAGCGTCAAAGTACTGGATGCCAGGGGCAGACGGAATAGCGCGGAGCCGGGGAGGGAGCACCTAGTGGCCGAGGCGACAGTTGCGCCCGTTTCAGATGATGTGAGGGAAGACGTGAAACAACTCGGCGAACTGATTGGCGTGACGGAAGACGTGGAACAACTCGGCGAACTGATTGGCGTGACGGAAGACGTGGAACAACTCGGCGAACTGATTGGCGTGACGGAAGACGTGGAACAACTCGGCGAACTGATTGGCGTGACGGAAGGCGTGGAAGAACTCGGCGAAAAGGTGGAAGACCTCTGCCAGCATGTGGACGTCGTGGAGAACGACGGGGAACGTCTTGGCGCCCTGGTAGTAAGAGTTGACGAGAGCGTCAAAGTACTGGATGCCAGGGGCAGACGGAATAGCACAGACCCGGGGAGGGAGCACCTAGTGGCCGAGGCGATAGTTGCGCCCGTTTCAGATAACGAAAGTGTACGTCTCGGGGAAGACAAAGGGGCAGTTCAGGGACGTCATCGAGGATCCTCTGGAGGAGTGTTTCGGGTACGTAACCAAACAGGATATGACGTGGAAGACGATCAGCAGGGAAGCGCACAAGCAAACGAGCAACAAGCGAGAACCGACTTGGCGTGTGACATGGGGGGACCGTCAGAGCCATCCAATCACCTGTCACATAGTGCCGTGAACGGAAGAATGGTGGACATCATCTTGGACGGCAGGATACAGGAGAGGCCGTGCCGAGCACGAGTGAACACGAGTGCAGCGGTGGACGCAACTCGCGCGGATGTGGTGGGGTTTGTTGCCGGACCCATCGGAAGCAAGGTGGCTGCGAAGGTGCGCCAGAGAGGTCGGCGGACATGGTACCTAGTGAGCCGTTTCCAAGTGCGCAGGATGGCCCGTCAACACACCAGGAAGAAGGGCAACTGGACGAGGGACCGTCAAGACCGGCGGTACTGTTGCAGAATTTCGAAGCAGGATGGCATACATCGTCCTACCCGGACCAAGGGACACTATCCAACAGCGATACCTAGGATCGTGCCTCCTGGAGAAGAGGTTCGATGGGTTAGTCCACCGGGGCGCAAGGGAGATGCCGCAGTGATAGTGCTGGTCGGGACGACCATCTCTGAGGAGGGAGCAGTGTCACCGCGCCCGCCGCATCTAATTGCCTACAACAGCAGTGTCACCCATCGCATTATTGTCGGCACTACCGCAAAGGAGCCGAAGGAAAGAGACAGAGCATGGCCGCATTGTTGGGGCGCTTGCCGAAAGAGAGAAAAGGATAGACACTTCGAGAATCTTCTCTGCTTTGTATCTCGCCGCAATAACTGAACGTTCCTGAAGCTTCCAGAATAGTGCCTGGGAGATATAAATAGCGGCAAAGTGCGACAGAAGAGTGAGTCAGACGTATGTGAAGGTTGAGTAGTCGTGCCGACGGAAAGAAGAGACGTATGCGAAGCGTCGAGGAGTCACACCAGGGAGAAGGAACAGTTCTTTGTATTACGAATTCGGAGCCGTGCTGTTGGAGAATCGGAAAAGACTTTCTTGTTGTTGCAACGAGTGTACAAAGTTACTGTTTACGGAAATAAAAGTGTTTCTTTATCTCGACTACATCTGTCGTATTTACTTTACAAACCACACAAAAGTTACAATACGATACCTATAAGATAATTCCTGGAAGCGTTTTACTCAACTAACACGTAAAAGACATGGGAATATGAGATTATAAGAATGATTAGTATAAGAGTGTCTTGAAAGTCATGTGAGTGCAACACATCAGAGTTTTATTTTCTCTACTGGTGAGCAGAGGCAGCACTGCATTCCGCCCAAAAACTCGACGTCGAGATTTTACCGCAAATGCATGTTTAAGGCCCACTTAAAAAAAAAGGGGGTGGGGTGGGGGGTTTTTAGAAAAAGGTTCGGGTGTGTCTGTGTGTCTGCGTCCGTGTCTCTCTGTGGGCAGCATAACTAAAAAACGAAAGTTCGGTTAAACACTAAAGTTGGTATTTAAGTTTAATGTCAATCAAGAATGCGACGCGAGGATTCCAAGGAAAATAGCCCCACACTAAACTACCCTCTACACTGAACAAGTTTTGGAAAATTTTCATTTTCTTGAAAATGGCTCTAACGAGTTTCATTAAGTTTGAGACATTTTTGTGGCAAATGAAATGCAGGTCTTGAATTTTCCGGTCACAGCCCCTGTAGTCGTATTTACTCTGGACGACACTTGCATAATTGGCAAACCGTTAGAGATGGACCAAATCTTACCATATCAGCTCTCTCTCTCTCTTTTTTTTTTTTTTTTTTTTTTTTTTTTGAGGGAAGCATTTGGGAAATAAGCCTTGTTATTCGTGTGACCTATAGAAAACTTACACTTGCATCAAATGGAACATGGTTATTCAATTTTTTAAGGTGTCCGCGCAAAGAGAATGGAGTTTGTAAGCTTTGAAACATTTGACTATCGCTCAAAGCCTACTGTATTCCCATATTCTGCTTCCACCTACAGGGTAATCGTCAAAGAGAACGATTTCTACCAGGCCCCCACTAAAATGAGTCCATTGTTAAATATTCTATAAAAATCCTCATAACGTTAAAGCACTTTATTCCGAAAATTCTCTAGTACTTTTACATACAAAAACAAAATAATAAGCTGTACCCATGGTTGCTTTGCGGGTCCCCTTTGGAGAAAGAGTTGTTTTGTGTAGGTACAGTTTATTAATATTGTCAATGTTCTGAGCATGAATTATGAAACACTATTTAATTTCAGCTCTATTTTTTATATTTTTAAGCAGTGCATGACAATTAGATCACCTGGAAATTTCAAGCTAATAGGTCGTAAGCTAGGGGCGAAAGAGTAGGTATTTAGAAAAGTGAAAGATGCTCGATAAAATAAATAAAAGAGAAAGAAAAACAATTTGAAAAAATGGCTTTCTAAGCCTAAGTGTATATTTCTGTACTTTAAGTAAACGCAATGAAATAGAAGCTGCCCATCACCATAATTGGGAGGGAGCCCCTGCTGCGTTTCTCTTGGCCTCGGTAGCAGTTTTTGGGAATTTTAAGGTTACTTGATCGTTTCTTAATGTGACAATATGCCCTGGAGTGAGTGCGTGTATGTATCCGTGTACATAAACGAAGAAAACATGTGTATCAAAAGGACAAAAAACAAACCGTAAAAATAAGTCCAAAAACTGTTCTCGGTGAGCTAAGGCTGTTCACCGTATGGGTTTTTGTGAGAAAACAAACCAAACCAGAGTGCACAAGAAACCTTGTAAAATATGGTATGTGCATGTAAATTTTAGCCTGTAAGCCGGGCCCCATTGTACGGGCAGCAGGCTTAATAAAATGAGTCTAAGTCTAATGTGACAACTTTTCTTTGGCCTTCGCACTATTCACCACATTTAGAAATTTTTAGGGTCCTAGCTATGCTCTACACTGTGCACTTTGGCTAATGTTATTTGTACACCAAATTCGTAAAATGTCTTGTTTGATTTAGTGTTACGTTCGTTGTTGATATGTTTGACACTGTACACGAGCCGGGCGTGGATTTTCTAGGTCAAGGGACTCTGGCTATGAATCGCGGTCTTGTAAAGCTTTTATAATGATTAAGTTGGAAGGATAAACTTGGGTAACAAAAGTTTGCACAAGGTAGGTACAGAAAAATTGGTAACTGGAGGTTGGTTGGACCATAGATAGATAGCCTTTTGAGGGCACTGTCCGTCGCCAATGGCCATACCATGCTGAATACACCGGTTCTCGTCCGATCACCGAAGTTAAGCAGCATTGGGCGTGGTCAGTACTTGGATGGGTGACCGCTTGGGAACACCACGTGCCGTTGGCATTCTTTTTTTTCTTTATTAATATAATATTTATTACTTTTCTCTTATTTTTAACGGTTTCGCTTTCCTAAACTACATGCCTCTCTGTTCACCTATTCAAACAATTTCACGAGGCTTCGTTATCCCACGAAGCTGCGTAAATTCACAATTAAAGCTCCCTATTTTAGTACTACCTCTTATTTTTGTGCACTTCTTCTGTTCCGGGGACACACTAGTGTGCAGCTTCAGTTGAAAGCAGGTTATAAATCAGTGTTCGCTTTTACTCATTTATGTTCTTTTGTTTCACAGAAGGCATTGTTAACCACGTTGCATTTAACTTCCTTTAATGTTGTCGTTTAGTTTTTTGTGTCTTCAATCAGTACGGGTCCTCTGCAACACATTTAGTTTCTAGAGAGCCTCTTAAGCTAATTTTACTGTCTCTAATGCTATGTAGAGGAACTGCGTACTATATTCCACCCAAAAATTCGCCGTCGAGATTTAACCGGAAATGCATGTCTTTTTCAAAAAGAGGCATTTTAAGGAAAAGGTCCGCGTGCGTGCTTGTCTGCCTGTCTGTGGACAGCATAACTCAAAAACGAAAATTCGGATAAAAGCCAAAGCTGGTTTTTGCGTTTAAAGTCTTTTAGGAAGGTAACACGAATATTTGTATGAAACCAGCTCCACGAAAAATTTTGCGAAACGTTTTATTTTCTTGAAAATTGCTCTAACGATTTTGATTAAAATGATATATGTTTAAGATATTTTTATGAAAAATGAAATTTATATTTTAAATTTTCTGACTATAGCCTATGTTGTCCTGTTTTCTCTGGATGACTTTTTGATATCTCGTAAACCGCAAGAGATAGACAAACTCTTTCTATAGAAAAACTGTAGATCTTGTTAAAATACACAATGCATGTCCCCATAAATGTTTTTGTAGAGTGAACCACTTCGGAGATACTCCTTGTTTTTTGTGTAACGCTTACTCTTGGACAACTTATACTTCTGTAAAATGGAACATCGCTATTCTTCTGTTTATATGTTCAACGTGCAAAGAGAACGGAATTTGAAAGCTTGGAAGATTTGACTATCGCTCACAGGCTGCTCTGTTCCCCTATTCCCCTTGCGCCTGCAAGGAAATACTGTCACCGCGCCCGCCGCATCTAATTGCCTACAACAGCAGTGTCACCCATCGCATTATTGTCGGCACTACCGCAAAGGAGCCGAAGGAAAGAGACAGAGCATGGCCGCATTGTTGGGCGCTTGCCGAAAGAGAGAAAGTGATAGAGGCCTCTAGAAATGTCTACTTTACTTCACACCCCAAAAAAAAGTCACACTGGTGTCAGAAGTGGGATTCGTCGAATTGCTTCTAGTTTCGTTACATCGTCGTTAGAAGTTGCAACGTTAGAACCAAGATGGAGGGAGATTCGGAAACCAGGATGATGGCAATGATGAAAGAATTATTCGCCGAAATGAAGACAGAAATGTCCAAGATGAAGACGGCAACCAACAACCTCGCTGCCGAGCTGAAAGAGATGAAGACGGCAAACGACAACCTCGCTGCCAAAATGGAAACGTCAAACGACAACCTCGCTGCCAAAATGGAAACGAGAAACGACAACCTCGTTGCCGAGCTGAAAGAGATGAAGACGGCAAACGACAACCTCGCTGCCAAAATGGAAACGTCAAACAACAACCTCGCTGCCGAGCTGAAAGAGATGAAGACGGAGCTATCGGCGAAAATTGATGGCGAACTGATTGGCGTGACGGAAGACGTGGAAGAACTCGGCGAAAAGGTGGTAGACCTCTGCCAGCACGTGGACGTCGTGGAGGACGACGGGGAACGTCTTGGCGCCCTGGTAGTAAGAGTTGACGAGAGCGTCAAAGTACTGGATGCCAGGGGCAGACGGAATAGCGCGGAGCCGGGGAGGGAGCACCTAGTGGCCGAGGCGACAGTTGCGCCCGTTTCAGATGATGTGAGGGAAGACGTGAAACAACTCGGCGAACTGATTGGCGTGACGGAAGACGTGGAACAACTCGGCGAACTGATTGGCGTGACGGAAGACGTGGAACAACTCGGCGAACTGATTGGCGTGACGGAAGACGTGGAACAACTCGGCGAACTGATTGGCGTGACGGAAGGCGTGGAAGAACTCGGCGAAAAGGTGGAAGACCTCTGCCAGCATGTGGACGTCGTGGAGAACGACGGGGAACGTCTTGGCGCCCTGGTAGTAAGAGTTGACGAGAGCGTCAAAGTACTGGATGCCAGGGGCAGACGGAATAGCACAGACCCGGGGAGGGAGCACCTAGTGGCCGAGGCGACAGTTGCGCCCGTTTCAGATAACGAAAGTGTACGTCTCGGGGAAGACAAAGGGGCAGTTCAGGGACGTCATCGAGGATCCTCTGGAGGAGTGTGTCGGGTACGTAACCAAACAGGATATGACGTGGAAGACGATCAGCAGGGAAGCGCACAAGCAAACGAGCAACAAGCGAGAACCGACTTGGCGTGTGACATGGGGGGACCGTCAGAGTCATCCAATCACCTGTCACATAGTGCCGTGAACGGAAGAATGGTGGACATCATCTTGGACGGCAGGATACAGGAGAGGCCGTGCCGAGCACGAGTGAACACGAGTGCAGCGGTGGACGCAACTCGCGCGGATGTGGTGGGGTTTGTTGCCGGACCCATCGGAAGCAAGGTGGCTGCGAAGGTGCGCCAGAGAGGTCGGCGGACATGGTACCTAGTGAGCCGTTTCCAAGTGCGCAGGATGGCCCGTCAACACACCAGGAAGAAGGGCAACTGGACGAGGGACCGTCAAGACCGGCGGTACTGTTGCAGAATTTCGAAGCAGGATGGCATACTTCGTCCTACCCGGACCAAGGGACACTATCCAACAGCGATACCTAGGATCGTGCCTCCTGGAGAAGAGGTTCGATGGGTTAGTCCACCGGGGCGCAAGGGAGATGCCGCAGTGATAGTGCTGGTCGGGACGACCATCTCTGAGGAGGGAGCAGTGTCACCGCGCCCGCCGCATCTAATTGCCTACAACAGCAGTGTCACCCATCGCATTATTGTCGGCACTACCGCAAAGGAGCCGAAGGAAAGAGACAGAGCATGGCCGCATTGTTGGGGCGCTTGCCGAAAGAGAGAAAAGGATAGACACTTCGAGAATCTTCTCTGCTTTGTATCTCGCCGCAATAACTGAACGTTCCTGAAGCTTCCAGAATAGTGCCTGGGAGATATAAATAGCGGTAAAGTGCGACAGAAGAGTGAGTCAGACGTGTGTGAAGGTTGAGTAGTCGTGCCGACGGAAAGAAGAGACGTATGCGAAGCGTCGAGGAGTCACACCAGGGAGAAGGAACAGTTCTTTGTGTTACGAGTTCGGAGCCGTGCTGTTGGAGAATCGAAAAAGACTTTCTTGTTGTTGCAACGAGTGTACAAAGTTACTGTTTACGGAAATAAAAGTGTTTCTTTATCTCGACTACATCTGTCGTATTTACTTTACAAACCACACAAAAGTTACAATACGATACCTATAAGATAATTCCTGGAAGCGTTTTACTCAACTAACACGTAAAAGACATGGGAATATGAGATTATAAGAATGATTAGTATAAGAGTGTCTTGAAAGTCATGTGAGTGCAACACATCAGAGTTTTATTTTCTCTACTGGTGAGCAGAGGCAGCACTGCATTCCGCCCAAAAACTCGACGTCGAGATTTTACCGCAAATGCATGTTTAAGGCCCACTTAAAAAAAAAGGGGGTGGGGTGGGGGGTTTTTAGAAAAAGGTTCGGGTGTGTCTGTGTGTCTGCGTCCGTGTCTCTCTGTGGGCAGCATAACTAAAAAACGAAAGTTCGGTTAAACACTAAAGTTGGTATTTAAGTTTAATGTCAATCAAGAATGCGACGCGAGGATTCCAAGGAAAATAGCCCCACACTAAACTACCCTCTACACTGAACAAGTTTTGGAAAATTTTCATTTTCTTGAAAATGGCTCTAACCAGTTTCATTAAGTTTGAGACATTTTTGTGGCAAATGAAATGCAGGTCTTGAATTTTCCGGTCACAGCCCCTGTAGTCGTATTTACTCTGGACGACACTTGCATAATTGGCAAACTGTTAGAGATGGACCAAATCTTACCATATCAGCTCTCTCTCTCTCTTTTTTTTTTTTTTTTTTTTTTTTTTTGAGGGAAGCATTTGGGAAATAAGCCTTGTTATTCGTGTGACCTATAGAAAACTTACACTTGCATCAAATGGAACATGATTATTCAATTTTTTAAGGTGTCCGCGCAAAGAGAATGGAGTTTGTAAGCTTTGAAACATTTGACTATCGCTCAAAGCCTACTGTATTCCCATATTCTGCTTCCACCTACAGGGTAATCGTCAAAGAGAACGATTTCTACCAGGCCCCCACTAAAATGAGTCCATTGTTAAATATTCTATAAAAATCCTCATAACGTTAAAGCAGTTTATTCCGAAAATTCTCTAGTACTTTTACATACAAAAACAAAATAATAAGCTGTACCCATGGTTGCTTTGCGGGTCCCCTTTGGAGAAAGAGTTGTTTTGTGTAGGTACAGTTTATTAATATTGTCAATGTTCTGAGCATGAATTATGAAACACTATTTAATTTCAGCTCTATTTTTTGTATTTTTAAGCAGTGCATGACAATTAGATCACCTGGAAATTTCAAGCTAATAGGTCGTAAGCTAGGGGCGAAAGAGTAGGTATTTAGAAAAGTGAAAGATGCTCGATAAAATAAATAAAAGAGAAAGAAAAACAATTTGAAAAAATGGCTTTTTAAGCTTAAGTGTATATTTCTGTACTTTAAGTAAACGCAATGAAATAGAAGCTGCCCATCACCATAATTGGGAGGGAGCCCCTGCTGCGTTTCTCTTGGCCTCGGTAGCAGTTTTTGGGAATTTTAAGTTTACTTGATCGTTTCTTAATGTGACAATATGCCCTGGAGTGAGTGCGTGTATGTATCCGTGTACATAAACGAAGAAAACATGTGTATCAAAAGGACAAAAGACAAACCGCAAAAATAAGCCCAAAAACTGTTCTCGGTGAGCTAAGGCTGTTCACCGTATGGGTTTTTGTGAGAAAACAAACCAAACCAGAGTGCACAAGAAACCTTGTAAAATATGGTATGTGCATGTAAATTTTAGCCTGTAAGGCGGGCCCCATTGTACGGGCAGCAGGCTTAATAAAATGAGTCTAAGTCTAATGTGACAACTTTTCTTTGGCCTTCGCACTATTCACCACATTTAGAAATTTTTAGGGTGTTAGCTATGCTCTACACTGTGCACTTTGGCTAATGTTATTTGTACACCAAATTCGTAAAATGTCTTGTTTGATTTAGTGTTACGTTCGTTGTTGATATGTTTGACACTGTACACGAGCCGGGCGTGGATTTTCTAGGTCAAGGGACTCTGGCTATGAATCGCGGTCTTGTAAAGCTTTTATAATGATTAAGTTGGAAGGATAAACTTGGGTAACAAAAGTTTGCACAAGGTAGGTACAGAAAAATTGGTAACTGGAGGTTGGTTGGACCATAGATAGATAGCCTTTTGAGGGCACTGTCGGTCGCCAACGGCCATACCATTCTGAATACACCGGTTGTCGTCCGATCACCGAAGTTAAGCAGCATTGGGCGTGGTCAGTACTTGGATGGGTGACCGCTTGGGAACACCATGTGCCTTTGGCATTCTTTTTTTTCTTTATTAATATAATATTTATTACTTTTCTCTTATTTTTAACGGTTTCGCTTGCCTAAACTACATGCCTCTCTGTTCACCTATTCAAACAATTTCACGAGGCTTCGTTATCCCACGAAGCTGCGTAAATTCACAATTAAAGCTCCCTATTTTAGTACTACCTCTTATTTTTGTGCACTTCTTCTGTTCCGGGGACACACTAGTGTGCAGCTTCAGTTGAAAGCAGGTTATAAATCAGTGTTCGCTTTTACTCATTTATGTTCTTTTGTTTCACAGAAGGCATTGTTAACCACGTTGCATTTAACTTCCTTTAATGTTGTCGTTTAGTTTTTTGTGTCTTCAATCAGTACGGGTCCTCTGCAACACATTTAGTTTCTAGAGAGCCTCTTAAGCTAATTTTACTGTCTCTAATGCTATGTAGAGGAACTACGTACTATATTCCACCCAAAAATTCGCCGTCGAGATTTTTCCGGAAATGCATGTCTTTTTCAAAAAGAGGCATTTTAAGGAAAAGGTCCGCGTGCGTGCTTGTCTGCCTGTCTGTGGAAAGCATAACTCAAAAACGAAAATTCGGATAAAAGCCAAAGCTGGTCTTTTAGGAAGGTAGCACGAATATTTGTATGAAACCAGCTCCACCCTAAACTACCCCTTATACGAAACATTTTGCGAAACGTTTTATTTTCTTGAAAATTGCTCTAACGATTTTGATTAAAATGATATATGTTTAAGATATTTTTATGAAAAATGAAATTTATATTTTAAATTTTCTGACTATAGCCTATGTTGTCCTGTTTTCTCTGGATGACTTTTTGATATCTCGTAAACCGCAAGAGATAGACAAACTCTTTCTATAGAAAAACTGTAGATCTTGTTAAAATACACTATGCATGTCCCCATAAATGTTTTTGTAGAGTGAACCACTTCGGAGATACTCCTTGTTTTTTGTGTAACGCTTACTCTTGGACAACTTATACTTCTGTAAAATGGAACATCGCTATTCTTCTGTTTATATGTTCAACGTGCAAAGAGAACGGAATTTGAAAGCTTTGGAAGATTTGACTATCGCTCACAGGCTGCTCTATTCCCCTATTCCCCTTGCGCCTGCAAGGAAATACTGTCACCGCGCCCGCCGCATCTAATTGCCTACAACAGCAGTGTCACCCATCGCATTATTGTCGGCACTACCGCAAAGGAGCCGAAGGAAAGAGACAGAGCATGGCCGCATTGTTGGGCGCTTGCCGAAAGAGAGAAAGTGATAGAGGCCTCTAGAAATGTCTACTTTACTTCACACCCCAAAAAAAAGTCACACTGGTGTCAGAAGTGGGATTCGTCGAATTGCTTCTAGTTTCGTTACATCGTCGTTAGAAGTTGCAACGTTAGAACCAAGATGGAGGGAGATTCGGAAACCAGGATGATGGCAATGATGAAAGAATTATTCGCCGAAATGAAGACAGAAATGTCCAAGATGAAGACGGCAACCAACAACCTCGCTGCCGAGCTGAAAGAGATGAAGACGGCAAACGACAACCTCGCTGCCAAAATGGAAACGTCAAACGACAACCTCGCTGCCAAAATGGAAACGAGAAACGACAACCTCGTTGCCGAGCTGAAAGAGATGAAGACGGCAAACGACAACCTCGCTGCCAAAATGGAAACGTCAAACAACAACCTCGCTGCCGAGCTGAAAGAGATGAAGACGGAGCTATCGGCGAAAATTGATGGCGAACTGATTGGCGTGACGGAAGACGTGGAAGAACTCGGCGAAAAGGTGGTAGACCTCTGCCAGCACGTGGACGTCGTGGAGGACGACGGGGAACGTCTTGGCGCCCTGGTAGTAAGAGTTGACGAGAGCGTCAAAGTACTGGATGCCAGGGGCAGACGGAATAGCGCGGAGCCGGGGAGGGAGCACCTAGTGGCCGAGGCGACAGTTGCGCCCGTTTCAGATGATGTGAGGGAAGACGTGAAACAACTCGGCGAACTGATTGGCGTGACGGAAGACGTGGAACAACTCGGCGAACTGATTGGCGTGACGGAAGACGTGGAACAACTCGGCGAACTGATTGGCGTGACGGAAGACGTGGAACAACTCGGCGAACTGATTGGCGTGACGGAAGGCGTGGAAGAACTCGTTTTTTTTTTTTTTTTTTTTTTTTTAATTTTTTTTTTTTTTTTTTTTTTTTTTTTTTTTTTTTTGAAGGGGAGACAGAAGTAGAGTTGGAGAGGGATAAAGATTTGGCTTATTTCGCCGGGTAAGGAAGAGGGAAGGGATGCGAAGTCTTAGGCGTAAAGGGGAGGGATAATACATATTTTATTAAGTTGAAGGTGACAGTTGTGTAAGTCTATGGTGAAGTTGGTGGAGTTCCGCTAATGCACCTCCGTTATTAAGGTAATGAATGCTGCCGATACTAACCTCCAAACTTACATTCCCCCAAATAGACGATATAACAACTGACGCACCACCAGACACAGACCACATACCAATCATTGTAACGATCAGGACCAATCCATGGAATACCGAAAGCAGAAGAACAATAACAATAAGCGACTTCACGAACGCCGACTGGGAACTTTTCACACACACAGCAGAACACCTATCAAACAACCTGATACCACAACCACCCACATCATGCCAAGACATAGAACAATACGCGTCATCCATCACAGAAATAGTAACTCAAGCCCGCATTGCAGCAGTACCAGTAAAAACAATCACCATCAACCCCTACAGTAGACCACTTCCACCCAACATAATTCACCTAATAAAGAAGAAGAGAAAAGCCCACCGCCAATACATAAAGACACATCACCCACAAGACAAACGAATTCTAAATAAGCTACAAGAGGACGTAAAAAATGCCATCGAAGAACACAACCACAATAAATGGAACAACATGCTCGACAAGTTAACACAAAACCACACACGAGACCCGGCAAAATTCTGGAGAATGATTAAAACTACAAAAAAGAAAGCGACACCAAACTACCCCATAAAACACAACGGCTATACAATACACGACACAAAAGAAAAACTAGAAATATTTCGGAAACACTACGACAGCATCTTCCAGACACCGCAAGACCCCAAATTTCACAACACACATTACCAACAGATAAACAGACATGTACAACAACAACAACAGCTATACACCCCACAATTCCCCGCAACAGAATTAGACCCCGCAAATAATGCTGAAAAACCCATTACTGAACAAGACGTGATAAACGCAATACCCAAAAACAAGAATACAGCCCCAGGACCAGATAACATAACATATGCAATGCTTCGGAAACTACCAGCGACCACCATACAACACCTAGCAAACATCTATAACCTTATAATCCAACACGGATATCACCCCACTATATGGAAGAAAGCGAATATTCTACTTCTTGAAAAACCCGGAAAAGACAAGACAGACCCCAAAAACTACCGACCCATCTCTTTAACCTCCACATTCTCTAAAATACTGGAAAAAATAATAGTTCGCCGAATAACAGAAATATGCCACAACAGGAACCTAATACCACCAACACAAGCCGGATATAGGAGCGACATCACAATTCAAGACCAGCTTGTAAGAGTGATGTCGCAACTACAAGACAAATACAACAGAGGATTTACTACCGTCGCCACCTTCCTGGACATCCAGTCGGCATTCGACAGATGCTGGACGAATGGATTACTGTTCAAATTGACAAACATGAACCTCTCACCACGACTTACCCGCTGGATAGCAAACTTCCTCACCGACAGAACAGCCAACATAAGAATAAATGGAGAAACCTCAAACCCAATCCACATGAAAGCCGGTACACCCCAAGGAAGTGTAATATCCGGACTGTTGTACATACTTTTCACCTCAGACACCCCACAACCAATACACCCCTCAATACAACTCGCACAATACGCGGACGACACCGCCTATTGGTGCACCCACGCACAACTACTAGCGGCAAAAACCAAACTACAACAACAACTTAATCAATTCCTAAAGTGGACTAGGAAATGGAGGATAACAATCAATGTCCAAAAAACACAAGCAATCACCTTCAGAAAAAAGATAAAAGAAAAACACCGAAATGTGACGATTAACTTCAACAACCAAGAAATTAAGTGCCAGAGAACCATAAAATATCTAGGCATAAAAATCCACCGCACCCTTGCCATAAAACCACATTATAATGAACTGTTGAGAAAAACTCGGCCAATACTTGGTACGATAGCCTACCTTGCAAAACTGAACAAACGCGGCCTCTCACCAAAAATACTACGCCACCTCTACATTGCCCTCATCCGTCCCAACCTGACATATGCTGCAGTAGCCACCATGCCACTCATCACACCAGAATCCATGAAGAAGATACAATCCTTCGAAAGGAAATGCCTACGGATCGCCTTCAAACTTCAACCCAACTTCAGAAACAGCCACATATACAACTACACAAACACCATGCCCATTGACCAACACATAGCCAAACTAATGCTCCAATACATCGACAATGCCCATACACGACCACACAGACGACAATTAATTAACACAGCACAGAAAATGAAAGCCATCCCACCAAACCAGAATGAGAAAAACCCACCACTACTCACCCTCATCAGTGTGTACGACAAACAACAAGAAGACCAACAACAGAAACTACAAGACCTACTACAACATCTAGCAAACATTTAACCCGGGCAAAAAAAAAAAAAAAAAAAAAAAAAAAAAAAAAAAAAAAAATTTATATATATACATAAAAAAAAAAAAAAATACAAAAAAAAAAAAAAACATATATACACAAAGGAAAAAAAAAAAAAAAAAATATTATATCTAAATAACAAATGAAAAAAAAAACTAACTAAAAAAAAAAAAAAAAAAAAAAAAAAAAAAAATCAAATTGCCCCAACAAACCACAACAAACATAAATCAAAAATGACAAGAGCCTGTTGCAGCAGCAACTAGAAAAAACAAAAATCAAATCGTCTTCTTGAATAGAAACGGCGGGATGTGTGACCTGATGAAGAAAGAATCACCAAGAACAACAGCACCACCCAAACCGAAGGATCTCTGCCCCACTCAAAACAAAAACTAAGCTAGGCTGAAGAGGGAACGCTCCCTAAGCAGCCCGGGCGTGCTTGCACGTCCAAATACCCGCATTCATTCATTCATTCCGCCCATTTGGCGGGAGCGAAGTAATTATTGATCCAGGCCATGGCCATGACACAAGGCCCTGGCCATGTGCACATGGGAATTAGCGGTGGCCTATGTGGGAGATACGGCGGTGGTATTCATGCGCACGTTCGTGCTTCATATAGTTACTGCGATTGTCTGTGGAGTAGTAGGGCAGTGAACTGATCAAGTGACACTCCCTGTTGGACGCAGAGAGCTAGTCTACACTCGTGGGTGCAAGGTTCGGAGGGGAGGTGTGCGTTGAATCCGTGTCTGTCGAAGTGTCGGTATTGCGCTGGAGTCAGTGGAGCTACTAGGTCTGCAGGGTCGCATTGTGAAGCGGCATCGGCTGTAGTTGGGGTTGTGTTGATGGAAGTCTCTATTCTAAACAGCTTGCGCTGTATGGAATCGAGAACGGTTGTGTTGTCCAGTTCTATGACGGCGGCACGCAGTTGGTGTAGTAGCCGAGCTGCGGCGTTGAATCCTGACGTGTGGTGTGTCAGTTGACGGGCAATCGCAGCATGACGCTTGCGGTTGGCCCGTCGCTGCTTGTTGAACATGGTGTGGAGCGTTGAGATTGACCGTGTGAGCGCTGGAACGCTCTCGGCGGCGAGTGCTTGAACCTCTTGCGTTGCAGGGGTGGTGTCTTCGATCTCACTGTTGAAGGGTTGTGGCAGGGCTGAAACTGCCGATGCTAATGTGGAAACTGCGCAGGTGAGTTGGTTGCAGGCATCCTCAATTCTGCGGAGGCGGTCGTCGAGGCCAGTGACCACAGTATGCAGTTGCTGGGCGTCGGCGCTGCGATGTTCTACGTGTGAGGCTGCTGCGGCGAAGGGTGTGACGTCACTTGGAGAGGGTGCGTTGGTGATCGTTGGTGTGTGTGTGTAGTGTAGCTGAAAGGCTGCGCTGTTTGGTGAAGACTGCCTGGGGTAGCGCGGGCACTGCGCCTGTCCTGTGTAGTGGCCTTGGCCATTACATGTGGCGCAGTACCGGCGACGGCGGCGGAGATCATGGTTGGTGCATAGTTCTGTAAGGCAGGAAGCCCCACAGTAATGGCACCTTGGTGCGGCGGTGCAGGCAGTAGCGCTGTGCCCATAGCGGCAACATCTGCGGCAGGGCACTTGTCGCGTACTTCGGCTTGGCTCGGCAGTCAGGCGCCGTCCGAGTAGTGGCAAGCCCGTCCTCAAGGCGGCTTCCTGATCTGCAGAGTTGGCGAAGATAATCCGCATCAGACGAGTAGGTCCGCGGGAAGTGATGATTCGAGTAGCCCTCATTGCTGAGGGCCATTCGTGCTGCGCTGCGGTCAGTAGATGCCTCGCTGGGAAATCGCGAGGCACTCCTCGTAGGATGACACTATTTCCCGAAAGGGGATAAGTGCGTTCAGACGGCGGTGCTGTGTTGGCCGGGAGATGTTCAGTAGACGGCGAAGGTAGAGCCGGCGACTCCAGGAGTGGCACTGACACTGCCGCTCCCGGGGAGCTGACCTCCTGCCTAGGTGGCAGTGGCCGCTCTACTGGCCTGCGCTCAGACTGCTGTGATGAGATGGTGCCGCTAGCATCGCTAGTGGTGCTCGGCGCGGTGGCGGCTGCAACTGCGGGAGCGGCGCTGGCTGTCTCGGCGGTGGCGGCTACTCTGGCTGTGTTGGCGGTGATGGCTGCGTTGGGAGTCTCGGCGGTGATAATGCTGATGGGTTCAGTGTGTGATGAAGCTCCAGTACTCGACGAGGTCGGCGATTTCCGGCAATGTTTCTTCTTTCCCATCTCGGCGTTCAGGGTTTTTCTGCCTGGAAGAACTCGGCGAAAAGGTGGAAGACCTCTGCCAGCATGTGGACGTCGTGGAGAACGACGGGGAACGTCTTGGCGCCCTGGTAGTAAGAGTTGACGAGAGCGTCAAAGTACTGGATGCCAGGGGCAGACGGAATAGCACAGACCCGGGGAGGGAGCACCTAGTGGCCGAGGCGACAGTTGCGCCCGTTTCAGATAACGAAAGTGTACGTCTCGGGGAAGACAAAGGGGCAGTTCAGGGACGTCATCGAGGATCCTCTGGAGGAGTGTGTCGGGTACGTAACCAAACAGGATATGACGTGGAAGACGATCAGCAGGGAAGCGCACAAGCAAACGAGCAACAAGCGAGAACCGACTTGGCGTGTGACATGGGGGGACCGTCAGAGCCATCCAATCACCTGTCACATAGTGCCGTGAACGGAAGAATGGTGGACATCATCTTGGACGGCAGGATACAGGAGAGGCCGTGCCGAGCACGAGTGAACACGAGTGCAGCGGTGGACGCAACTCGCGCGGATGTGGTGGGGTTTGTTGCCGGACCCATCGGAAGCAAGGTGGCTGCGAAGGTGCGCCAGAGAGGTCGGCGGACATGGTACCTAGTGAGCCGTTTCCAAGTGCGCAGGATGGCCCGTCAACACACCAGGAAGAAGGGCAACTGGACGAGGGACCGTCAAGACCGGCGGTACTGTTGCAGAATTTCGAAGCAGGATGGCATACATCGTCCTACCCGGACCAAGGGACACTATCCAACAGCGATACCTAGGATCGTGCCTCCTGGAGAAGAGGTTCGATGGGTTAGTCCACCGGGGCGCAAGGGAGATGCCGCAGTGATAGTGCTGGTCGGGACGACCATCTCTGAGGAGGGAGCAGTGTCACCGCGCCCGCCGCATCTAATTGCCTACAACAGCAGTGTCACCCATCGCATTATTGTCGGCACTACCGCAAAGGAGCCGAAGGAAAGAGACAGAGCATGGCCGCATTGTTGGGGCGCTTGCCGAAAGAGAGAAAAGGATAGACACTTCGAGAATCTTCTCTGCTTTGTATCTCGCCGCAATAACTGAACGTTCCTGAAGCTTCCAGAATAGTGCCTGGGAGATATAAATAGCGGCAAAGTGCGACAGAAGAGTGAGTCAGACGTATGTGAAGGTTGAGTAGTCGTGCCGACGGAAAGAAGAGACGTATGCGAAGCGTCGAGGAGTCACACCAGGGAGAAGGAACAGTTCTTTGTATTACGAATTCGGAGCCGTGCTGTTGGAGAATCGGAAAAGACTTTCTTGTTGTTGCAACGAGTGTACAAAGTTACTGTTTACGGAAATAAAAGTGTTTCTTTATCTCGACTACATCTGTCGTATTTACTTTACAAACCACACAAAAGTTACAATACGATACCTATAAGATAATTCCTGGAAGCGTTTTACTCAACTAACACGTAAAAGACATGGGAATATGAGATTATAAGAATGATTAGTATAAGAGTGTCTTGAAAGTCATGTGAGTGCAACACATCAGAGTTTTATTTTCTCTACTGGTGAGCAGAGGCAGCACTGCATTCCGCCCAAAAACTCGACGTCGAGATTTTACCGCAAATGCATGTTTAAGGCCCACTTAAAAAAAAAGGGGGTGGGGTGGGGGGTTTTTAGAAAAAGGTTCGGGTGTGTCTGTGTGTCTGCGTCCGTGTCTCTCTGTGGGCAGCATAACTAAAAAACGAAAGTTCGGTTAAACACTAAAGTTGGTATTTAAGTTTAATGTCAATCAAGAATGCGACGCGAGGATTCCAAGGAAAATAGCCCCACACTAAACTACCCTCTACACTGAACAAGTTTTGGAAAATTTTCATTTTCTTGAAAATGGCTCTAACGAGTTTCATTAAGTTTGAGACATTTTTGTGGCAAATGAAATGCAGGTCTTTAATTTTCCGGTCACAGCCCCTGTAGTCGTATTTACTCTGGACGACACTTGCATAATTGGCAAACCGTTAGAGATGGACCAAATCTTACCATATCAGCTCTCTCTCTCTCGCTCTCTCTTTTTTTTTTTTTTTTTTTAAGGGAAGCATTTGGGAAATAAGCCTTGTTATTCGTGTGATCTATAGAAAACTTACACTTGCATCAAATGGAACATGGTTATTCAATTTTTTAAGGTGTCCGCGCAAAGAGAATGGAGTTTGTAAGCTTTGAAACATTTGACTATCGCTCAAAGCCTACTGTATTCCCATATTCTGCTTCCACCTACAGGGTAATCGTCAAAGAGAACGATTTCTACCAGGCCCCCACTAAAATGAGTCCATTGTTAAATATTCTATAAAAATCCTCATAACGTTAAAGCACTTTATTCCGAAAATTCTCTAGTACTTTTACATACAAAAACAAAATAATAAGCTGTACCCATGGTTGCTTTGCGGGTCCCCTTTGGAGAAAGAGTTGTTTTGTGTAGGTACAGTTTATTAATATTGTCAATGTTCTGAGCATGAATTATGAAACACTATTTAATTTCAGCTCTATTTTTTATATTTTTAAGCAGTGCATGACAATTAGATCACCTGGAAATTTCAAGCTAATAGGTCGTAAGCTAGGGGCGAAAGAGTAGGTATTTAGAAAAGTGAAAGATGCTCGATAAAATAAATAAAAGAG
This sequence comes from Tenodera sinensis, assembly GCA_030765045.1. Classification (NCBI taxonomy): domain Eukaryota; kingdom Metazoa; phylum Arthropoda; class Insecta; order Mantodea; family Mantidae; genus Tenodera; species Tenodera sinensis. The sequence continues at coordinate 55,454,437 of CM060974.1, read as the reverse complement.
AAAGAAAAACAATTTGAAAAAATGGCTTTCTAAGCCTAAGTGTATATTTCTGTACTTTAAGTAAACGCAATGAAATAGAAGCTGCCCATCACCATAATTGGGAGGGAGCCCCTGCTGCGTTTCTCTTGGCCTCGGTAGCAGGTTTTGGGAATTTTAAGGTTACTTGATCGTTTCTTAATGTGACAATATGCCCTGGAGTGAGTGCGTGTATGTATCCGTGTACATAAACGAAGAAAACATGTGTATCAAAAGGACAAAAAACAAACCGTAAAAATAAGTCCAAAAACTGTTCTCGGTGAGCTAAGGCTGTTCACCGTATGGGTTTTTGTGAGAAAACAAACCAAACCAGAGTGCACAAGAAACCTTGTAAAATATGGTATGTGCATGTAAATTTTAGCCTGTAAGCCGGGCCCCATTGTACGGGCAGCAGGCTTAATAAAATGAGTCTAAGTCTAATGTGACAACTTTTCTTTGGCCTTCGCACTATTCACCACATTTAGAAATTTTTAGGGTGTTAGCTATGCTCTACACTGTGCACTTTGGCTAATGTTATTTGTACACCAAATTCGTAAAATGTCTTGTTTGATTTAGTGTTACGTTCGTTGTTGATATGTTTGACACTGTACACGAGCCGGGCGTGGATTTTCTAGGTCAAGGGACTCTGGCTATGAATCGCGGTCTTGTAAAGCTTTTATAATGATTAAGTTGGAAGGATAAACTTGGGTAACAAAAGTTTGCACAAGGTAGGTACAGAAAAATTGGTAACTGGAGGTTGGTTGGACCATAGATAGATAGCCTTTTGAGGGCACTGTCCGTCGCCAACGGCCATACCATGCTGAATACACCGGTTCTCGTCCGATCACCGAAGTTAAGCAGCATTGGGCGTGGTCAGTACTTGGATGGGTGACCGCTTGGGAACACCACGTGCCGTTGGCATTCTTTTTTTTCTTTATTAATATAATATTTATTACTTTTCTCTTATTTTTAACGGTTTCGCTTTCCTAAACTACATGCCTCTCTGTTCACCTATTCAAACAATTTCACGAGGCTTCGTTATCCCACGAAGCTGCGTAAATTCACAATTAAAGCTCCCTATTTTAGTACTACCTCTTATTTTTGTGCACTTCTTCTGTTCCGGGGACACACTAGTGTGCAGCTTCAGTTGAAAGCAGGTTATACATCAGTGTTCGCTTTTACTCATTTATGTTCTTTTGTTTCACAGAAGGCATTGTTAACCACGTTGCATTTAACTTCCTTTAATGTTGTCGTTTAGTTTTTTGTGTCTTCAATCAGTACGGGTCCTCTGCAACACATTTAGTTTCTAGAGAGCCTCTTAAGCTAATTTTACTGTCTCTAATGCTATGTAGAGGAACTACGTACTATATTCCACCCAAAAATTCGCCGTCGAGATTTAACCGGAAATGCATGTCTTTTTCAAAAAGAGGCATTTTAAGGAAAAGGTCCGCGTGCGTGCTTGTCTGCCTGTCTGTGGACAGCATAACTCAAAAACGAAAATTCGGATAAAAGCCAAAGCTGGTTTTTGCGTTTAAAGTCTTTTAGGAAGGTAACACGAATATTTGTATGAAACCAGCTCCACCCTAAACTACCCCTTATACGAAAAATTTTGCGAAACGTTTTATTTTCTTGAAAATTGCTCTAACGATTTTGATTAAAATGATATATGTTTAAGATATTTTTATGAAAAATGAAATTTATATTTTAAATTTTCTGACTATAGCCTATGTTGTCCTGTTTTCTCTGGATGACTTTTTGATATCTCGTAAACCGCAAGAGATAGACAAACTCTTTCTATAGAAAAACTGTAGATCTTGTTAAAATACACAATGCATGTCCCCATAAATGTTTTTGTAGAGTGAACCACTTCGGAGATACTCCTTGTTTTTTGTGTAACGCTTACTCTTGGACAACTTATACTTCTGTAAAATGGAACATCGCTATTCTTCTGTTTATATGTTCAACGTGCAAAGAGAACGGAATTTGAAAGCTTGGAAGATTTGACTATCGCTCACAGGCTGCTCTATTCCCCTATTCCCCTTGCGCCTGCAAGGAAATACGATACCTATAAGATAATTCCTGGAAGCGTTTTACTCAACTAACACGTAAAAGACATGGGAATATGAGATTATAAGAATGATTAGTATAAGAGTGTCTTGAAAGTCATGTGAGTGCAACACATCAGAGTTTTATTTTCTCTACTGGTGAGCAGAGGCAGCACTGCATTCCGCCCAAAAACTGGACGTCGAGATTTTACCGCAAATGCATGTTTAAGGCCCACTTGAAAAAAAGGGGGTGGGGTGGGGGGTTTTTAGAAAAAGGTTCGGGTGTGTCTGTGTGTCTGCGTCCGTGTCTCTCTGTGGGCAGCATAACTAAAAAACGAAAGTTCGGTTAAACACTAAAGTTGGTATTTAAGTTTAATGTCAATCAAGAATGCGACGCGAGGATTCCAAGGAAAATAGCCCCACACTAAACTACCCTCTACACTGAACAAGTTTTGGAAAATTTTCATTTTCTTGAAAATGGCTCTAACGAGTTTCATTAAGTTTGAGACATTTTTGTGGCAAATGAAATGCAGGTCTTGAATTTTCCGGTCACAGCCCCTGTAGTCGTATTTACTCTGGACGACACTTGCATAATTGGCAAACCGTTAGAGATGGACCAAATCTTACCATATCAGCTCTCTGATACCGAAATTTAGATTTCCGATCGAATGGGCTTTTGAAAAAGATACGTTTTAATTTAATTGCCGGATATGAGATTTGCGATAAATATTGAGTAATAACATAAATAGATAATATAGCAGGAAGTGTTGTAAGGTGAGCAAGACATGAGTAAATAATAGTCGTTAAATTTGTAGAATAAACGCATTATTGGTTTGAAATTAACGAGTCATGACGTCATACCACATAGTTTAAAATACACGTTCGAAAGTCAGTTCTACCAACCTTAAAAGTCGCGCGATATATTTAATAAAATATAAAGTAAACATCGTTTAATCCTAAAAAGGTAATTATATATTCAAAATTCATAAAAGAACATGTTATAATAGAAAGGGACATTTCTAAATTGCGGGAAAAGGAAATAACATTTTGGATACGAGGCTTTCTTGGATGACGTCATGACATTCAAATTGGAAGCGAACGGTCTTCTTGGCGTGGGTAAGAGAGAAGCGTCTAGTCAGTACTCAACCAGAGAGCAGTACGGGAGTTCGTGCAGTTCGTGCTGCGCAGATGTGATTGCGATGCTTCTACAGATACACATATAGAATCGGCATATCTCCCGAAAATATTTAATATAAAATAAATTGATGTGCAAAGTTGTTCTTGGGTTGTCCTTTACACTTACGCAAACCCGAGATAAAGAGAGCATGCTCAGCTAGCCGGAGACAACACACCAAACCACATCAACGTGACCAACAACATCACGTCACCAACGACTTCAGCTTCAAATGGCGAGGTAATAACTAGGAAGCAATATTACAGCTTCAAATTGGCTTCCCAACGTGTGGCTTCGAAAGAATGGACCAAACCCCAAGACGACCGAGCCAGCATCGAACCAGCAGACAAGAAGGTGCCCAGCGCGTCAACATCTGTGAAACGTGTAGTGAACAAGTTTAAGTGCAGTTAAAGTGAAATAGTGAAAATACTGAAAATTTTGGTGAGTAGAAAAACACATGTAAATAGCTTAGAAATGGAAGACAGTGATAGTGAGTTTAGAGGTTTTGATAGTCCGGAAATTCAGGAAAGTATAAGTAGGATGGAAGAATTTAATCGGAATGTAATTGGTAGCAGAATATACCAAGAATTAGAAGATCAGAACGTTAGAGAAACACCTAGAGGTAGTACAGAAATGTTTAGTAGTAATTCAGAAAGGCCAGCATTTATGTCAGAAATAGAGAATATGTTTCAAACGATAATGAAAAAGATGAGTACAGATTTAAGTCAAAAGATAGATGAAAATAGTAAAGAGTTAAGTCAAAAATGAGTACAGATTTAAGTCAAAAGATAGATGAAAATAGTAAAGAGTTAAGTCAAAAGATGAGTACAGATTTAAGTCAAAAGATAGATGAAAATAGTAAAGAGTTAAGTCAAAGGATAGATGAAAATAGTAAAGAGTTAGGACAGAAAGTAGAGAAGGGACAACAGGAATTGGGAATGCAATTGGAAAATCAGAAGAGAGCTTTCGAAACCTTTAGGGAAGAAGTTAGGGAGGAAATTAATAAAGTTAGTAGTGAAGTAAAAGAAAATAGAGAACAGGTAGAACAGGTTAAGGGAGAATTAGAGACAATAAGGCAAGAAGTAAAGAATTCTGAAAAGAAATTAGGTCAACAAGTGAGTGAAAAATTAGATAAAGAAAGGGAAAAAGTAACATATAGATTAGACAAACAAAGGGAAGAAATTAGAGAAGAGTTACAGGGGTGTAAAGTTAGAATGGAAAGATCTGATGTAGAAAGTGAAAGGCAGGCTAGAAATTTGGAGGATGTTACAGACCAAATAAAAGGAGTAGTGACAGAAATTACTCAGGTAAAAGAGGCCTTAGAAAATTTGAAATTAAATGAAAATGCATGTAATCACAACAATCTTAGTAATGAAGTTGCAAGAAACGAGGCAATACCAGGTGTATCAGCTGACATTTCGATGCAAAATAGGGGTAACAGTAATTCCCATTCTGATCTCGGAAATAGCTCAGGGATAAATGACAATTCAAATTTACATTGGCCTAACCATGTCTTAAATGAAATGACACCTCCAGTTTTTGAAAATGAAGATTCAGATGATCCTAAAGCCTTTTTAGAAGGGTTACAAGAGTACTTCACGGTGAAACGTATACCAGAGGAGTACAAAATGGTGATAGTAAGAAAATGCCTAAAGGGTAATGCTGCTAATTGGCTAGGCCTTTCTATGGGTAACAATAATGACTACAGGACCTTTAGGAACATCTTTTTAACCAGATATTGGGGAGCTAGTAGGCAGGCTAATATAAGAGTTGAATTAAGCAATGGAAAATTTAATCCTAGATCGGAGGAATCCATGGTAAACTATTTTATGAGAATAGCGAGAAAATCGAAGATGTTGGATCCTCCCTTGGATGAAAAAGATCTAATAAATATAGTTACTCCACATTTTCCGGAAACACTTCAACATTACCTAATCATAGCCCGACCCGATAGCATTGCAGCTATGATAGAATTATTATCAGCCTTAGAAGTCAATAAGCCAAAACACGCATTTGGAAATACATATGAAGGAAAAGAAACTGTCAATTCTTTCGGGCAAGGGGCACAGTATTATCAGAATAGAAGTGAGGTTAGGGAAAGATATAAAGGACCAGTACCAAGGATGGAATCATTCCGGTGGGAAAATCGAGGTAGATATAACCAGGAAGGGCATCACCAAAATAGAAATGGTAATCAAAGGGGAAGAAATATAAGGGTGAATTATATGAATACAAGTAGATTTGATCGAGGTAGACGGGGACGTTATTTTGGACATAGTAGAAATTCAAATGATGGGTATTGGACAAATGGAGATAACGAGTTTAGACCGAGGTCACCAAGACAGGGAGAAAGGTATTCTAGTTGACGAAATTCCCCCGAAAATGCAGAAATGGTTGAGGCCATTAACACGGTCAAAAACATGGTAGGAAGTAACCCCGATTTAATGCTGGAAAACAGAAGTAACAATTTGGGAAATAGTACAGGAGCCATACCTAAAAATCAGGGAAACGCCAGACCCGGTCAAACGCGCCTTCAGTGAGAACTGGGTATCATAGTAATGATTGTGATAAGTACTCGGAAATAAATAGTCCTGGAAGGCAAATGATGATACAAAAGAAAAGAGAATGGAAAAATAGAATTGACGAAAACGAAACAGTAGGAGATCCACCTAAAATCAAAATTGGAGTAAATGGAAAACAATACAATGCAATTATAGATACGGGATCAAATAGCACAGTATGCTCACAAAATTTTTATGATAATTTACAAAGTAGTGGCTTTAAAGTAATGTCTTTACCAGTTAATGGGATATATTGCTCGCTAGCTGTGGGAAAACGAAAAGAAAGAGTAAAATTTCAAGCAATGATAAATATTGAAATAAATGGGAGAATACTTGGAATTTTATTTCTGATTGTAGGAAGACTTGTGACAGATATTATAATAGGTTGTGATTGTCTTTATGCCTGGGAAGCTGTGGTGAATTTTAAAAACATGATTCTAGAAATGAAAGTTGAATATGAGACCATTATAGTGCCTTTTGTGGAAGATAGTAGTTCAGAAACTATTGTAAGAGAAAAAGAGGAAGAAGAAATCCAAGGGGATACATTCTTTGTAGAATATGTTAAAGTAGGAGCTATGGAATTAACTGAAGTAAATGTCAAAGAGTACAGAGTCGATAATAAAGAAAATGTAGAATGGGATAAAAATGATTTCATAGACAATTTGAGGGTTTCTGATGCAACTAGGCACTATGATAGGGAGAGTAGTGAAGACTTAGAAGAATTGTTGAGGGAAAAAGTAACTCAGGCTGATCAACTAAATGAACAACAGAGGGATAAACTGTTTGAAATATTAATCCGAAATAAAGAAGTATTCTCTGAGAAACCTGGTAAATGTAATATCTATACTCATTCGTTTGAGATGATACCCATAAAACCTTTTACACATAAAGCGAGAGCTATCCCTAGTACAATAAGAGAAGAGGTAGATGCAGTTATAAAGTCAATGTTAGAAGATGAGGTTATTGAGATTTCGAATTCAGAATTTGTGAATCCCCTATGTATTGTAAATAAGGCCAATGAAAGATTAGGGTGACATTAGACTCGAGAAAACTAAATTATTGTTCATCATACTTTCCATCAGGGAATCCAACAGAACGTGTCCTCCGAGATATAGGAATTTATTTACGTGTACTTACACATCATAATCACAAGGATTGGGTGAAATATTGTCCATGGATAGAAAAGATTATCAATCACACCATTAATGTAACTACTGGGTTTGCACCAATAAAATTAATGTTAGGAATTGAACCAGAACCAATATTGATAGGGGAACCAAAAACACTGAAAATTAATGACATTCAGTTAAGTGAGGAAGAAAGAGCGAAAATTGCTTTTGAACGAATCAAGAAAAAGGCAGAGAAGCGAAAATTAAAGAAAAAGAGTAGAAAACATAAATGGGAACCTAAGATAGGCGATTGGGTACTAGTTAAAGACCATAAGTTATCAAGTGCCTTGAGAGGTAGGAACAAAAGGATGGAATTGTTATATAAAGGTCCTGCAGAAATTATATCCAAATTTGGTCATCATACCTATGAATTAAAAGATGTTAAAAATGAAAAATGTCTGGGAAGATGGCATAAACAACTCCTTCGACCATACAAGAAACCGTGTGGTGCCTTGGAACCTTGATTTAATGTAAAAAAAAAAAAAAAAAAAAAAAAATTGGAAGTGTCCTTTGTATATTGGCGCCCAATCAGCTTTGAGATAAAATGTAAATGTTAGCTTACTTGAAAACCATACATTGGTAAGGTACTTACATATTCATGAAAAATGCAGAATGTGAATTGCTATCTACCACCAAGAGCTTAAAAATATATTGTATAGAGCTCACAAAAACAGCTTCAGAAAGATTGTTAAAATGTTCATCTCCGCATAGAGAGAAAACAGAATATTTACTTTGTAAAACATTTGTTAAAATATTTAGATGTATAGATAGTTATCACAGAAAGACAAAGAAAGAACTTGTCTAAAGAGTGCAATGGATTTATATAAAAATATATGTACATTTTAGTGCTTAAAGGATCTAGTACAGATATGTGTTACAATAACAAAAGTGAAAAATCACAGTGCAAGTGATAGTGAGAGCGAAGTGAGCAAACATGAACTAAAAGAAGGAAGTATAAAGAAAGACTCTTGAAATTTAACCTTTATATAGAAGCTTCATAGAAGAAACCATAACATATTGTAATTAGTATTTAAGGATTAATGTTTAGTCAAGTGTACAATTGTTTGTCATGTTAAGTAGATTAATGAGAAAATGTGTTAATAACCAATTTCAAAAACAGTGTAATTGAAAATTGTATACAAGGGGAGTGTTGCCGATTCTTCAAAATACAGGAGTAATTTTTAATTTTTCTTTCGGGCAAGACATTTACATTATTTTATTATGAAATAATAAAATAATATAAATGGGGGCATTTGATACCGAAATTTAGATTTCCGATCGAATGGGCTTTTGAAAAAGATACGTTTTAATTTAATTGCCGGATATGAGATTTGCGATAAATATTGAGTAATAACATAAATAGATAATATAGCAGGAAGTGTTGTAAGGTGAGCAAGACATGAGTAAATAATAGTCGTTAAATTTGTAGAATAAACGCATTATTGGTTTGAAATTAACGAGTCATGACGTCATACCACATAGTTTAAAATACACGTTCGAAAGTCAGTTCTACCAACCTTAAAAGTCGCGCGATATATTTAATAAAATATAAAGTAAACATCGTTTAATCCTAAAAAGGTAATTATATATTCAAAATTCATAAAAGAACATGTTATAATAGAAAGGGACATTTCTAAATTGCGGGAAAAGGAAATAACATTTTGGATACGAGGCTTTCTTGGATGACGTCATGACATTCAAATTGGAAGCGAACGGTCTTCTTGGCGTGGGTAAGAGAGAAGCGTCTAGTCAGTACTCAACCAGAGAGCAGTACGGGAGTTCGTGCAGTTCGTGCTGCGCAGATGTGATTGCGATGCTTCTACAGATACACATATAGAATCGGCATATCTCCCGAAAATATTTAATATAAAATAAATTGATGTGCAAAGTTGTTCTTGGGTTGTCCTTTACACTTACGCAAACCCGAGATAAAGAGAGCATGCTCAGCTAGCCGGAGACAACACACCAAACCACATCAACGTGACCAACAACATCACGTCACCAACGACTTCAGCTTCAAATGGCGAGGTAATAACTAGGAAGCAATATTACAGCTTCATCTCTCTCTCTCTTTTTTTTTTTTTTTTTGAGGGAAGCATTTGGGAAATAAGCCTTGTTATTCGTGTGACCTATAGAAAACTTACACTTGGATCAAATGGAACATGGTTATTCAATTTTTTAAGTTGTCCGCGCAAAGAGAATGGAGTTTGTAAGCTTTGAAACATTTGACTATCGCTCAAAGCTTACTGTATTCCCATATTCTGCTTCCACCTACAGGGTAATCGTCAAAGAGAACGATTTCTACCAGGCCCCCACTAAAATCAGTCCCTTGTTAAATATTCTATAAAAATCCTCATAACGTTAAAGCACTTTATTCCGAAAATTCTCTAGTACTTTTACATACAAAAACAAAATAATAAGCTGTACCCATGGTTGCTTTGCGGGTCCCCTTTGGAGAAAGAGTTGTTTTGTGTAGGTACAGTTTATTAATATTGTCAATGTTCTGAGCATGAATTATGAAACACTATTTAATTTCAGCTCTATTTTTTATATTTTTAAGCAGTGCATGACAATTAGATCACCTGGAAATTTCAAGCTAATAGGTCGTAAGCTAGGGGCGAAAGAGTAGGTATTTAGAAAAGTGAAAGATGCTCGATAAAATAAATAAAAGAGAAAGAAAAACAATTTGAAAAAATGGCTTTCTAAGCTTAAGTGTATATTTCTGTACTTTAAGTAAACGCAATGAAATAGAAGCTGCCCATTACCATAATTGGGAGGGAGCCCCTGCTGCATTTCTCTTGGCCTCGGTAGCAGTTTTTGGGATTTTTAAGTTTACTTGGTCGTTTCTTAATGTGAGAATATGCCCTGGAAGTAATTGCTATAATTACTTGGAAGTAATTGCTATAATTGCTGCCCTGGAATCTGAGAGAATAACTGCTTGTTGAAAATGTGAAATTCTATACAAAAGATTTTGTAGGGCCATTTGAATTGCTTCAATTTCTCCATCAAAGTTAGTAGTTCCATAACTTAAAGATTTGTAATAGGAAAAGAGGTGACATGTGACTCCAGCACCTGCTCCATGTTGGTTTGATATCAACGATCAATCAGTATAAATATGGAGTCATTCATGTTCTGGAAATCTAGTATGGATTGTCTCTAATGCCAATAATTTTAGAACTAGTTGGAGTATCTCTTTTCTTAACTTCTTCTGTCAGGTGAAAATAATATATGATGTCTAATGTTTGTTTCAGATTGACTTTATATATGAAGATTTCCTTTGAATTAGGAGGGTGTACATTCTTTTTGATGCCTTGAATTTTGGAAAGAAAGCTCTGCTGAGTCTTTAGTGTATGTGTAAAATTTGTCTTGTTCCATGAATTGAATGGGAGTCTGGTCAACTATTTGTGTTGAATAAGAGCTGCTTTTTCTATTTCATATTCAATGAGATATTGGTTGGTTAGTATTTCCATAGCTGGTATTGGTGTAGGTTTGTGTCATGTTAAGAGTTGCTCTGGAACATCCCCACTTGACTCCTGTTAGATGTTTTAACAGTGAAAGGCACCTTTCTGCTCTTAGTATTACATTTTCCATTTGTTTGGCCCATGTAAGTTTGGTATCGAATATAACTCCCAAATACTTTGCTTCCTTTGTTTCCAGTAGTTGTTGACCATCAAAGTTTACTTTTATTTTTAGTGGCTGTTTGCTTAGTGAAAAGATTATGTAGTTTGATATTGTATTAACATTCATTGAATTTTCTTTGGTCCACTTTTGTAGGGTGGTTAAGGATTGTTGCATGGTTTTTTCTAGTTCTGTACTTCTGTTTTTTGATTTTGAAGTCCACATTACACAGTCATCGGCAAATAGTGCAAACTTCATGCCTGATTCTTGTATTTGTTGTGGCAGATTGTTAAGAAATATATTAAAAAGATGTTGTGCTCACTATGGCGCATTGTGGTAAGCCATAGTGTACTTCTTTGTATTTTGATATATTCCTTCCACATATGGTAGCAACAAAGTATCTAAATTTTTTATTCCTATAGCTGTTTTATCTTTCTTCAAAAGTGGAACAATTATTGTTTTTTGCCATTTGGCAGGTACAGTGGTTTTCCAGGATAGATTGTAGAGTTTTAGTAGTTGTTAGTTTGCTGTTTTTCCAAGGTTTTTTTATGAACTCTGGATGTATGTGATCTGGTCCAGGAGACTATTTGAGTTTTAGATTATTAATTGCAAGTAAGTTGTCCTTGGAGTATTTATCTCTGATGTAAGATTCCCTTGTGGTTAACCAGGAAAGAGTATGAAACAGCTGGAGAATTTAATGTCATACTGGTAGCTTAATGGTTAGAGCAGTCGCTTGATATGCGGAAGATCCGTGGTTCAAATCCTGGCTATGGGATTGAATTTTTCAGTTTCTGATTCAACCTCTTAAACATTGTCCACAAAATGCTTCTGTGTTTAAAAACACCAGCAGTAAGCTTGTTGGCATAAATAAATAATAACATTAATTGCAATGTTCAGTTCTTGCATATTAAAATTTTGAAACAAGATATTGTGTTTAGTGTTAGGATCACATTCTCTTTCTGGTTTCAAATCTTTCTTAAATTGTTTATGTTCATTTTTATTATTTCTTGTTACTTTATGTGAATTAGCATAAGATTTATTAAATGTTTCAGCTATGACTGCATCATTTGTTAATCTTTTATTGTTATGTATAATAGCTATACTATTTTTTCTTTCTGGTTCTTGACCTTTCTTTATGAACTTATTGTCTTTGTTACTATCTATCCTATAATCCATTTTTCCTAAGAAATCATTAAAGTCATTGTACTTAGCTGTATTAATTTCTTTTTTTGGTGAGGCACATTTCTATTGCCATATTTGTGTATCTAATGTTTTTCGTTTGTTCAACTGTATTTCTAGCTATATCCCTTTGCTATTTCAGTTCTTGTAACTGGGAGCTCAAAAAGGGTTTGAAACTTGTTATTCTTCCACAAGGAGTACATGTTTTTGCTGTTTCTAGGATGACTTTACACACATTTTTGTTCACATGATCTGGTTGGTCATGCAGCTGCAAGTTTGTTTGTTCTTTAAATTTATTTTTCAGTTCAGTTTTGTATTTATTCCAATCTGCTGTTTTGAAGTTCCAATACAGATTCGTGTGATGTTGACTGACATTTGTACACATAAAAATTAGAATATTGTGCAGTTTTTTAATTTACAAAAATAAGCTGCAAATTACTGCAGTGCCTGTGAAAGCATATTATTGTTTTTCTCCTTGTTACAGTTCTCTCCCAACTCTCTATAGTACAAAAAACTGTCAGTAAAGGTGTAATGCACCACACAAAATATGTGCCAGGGTAAGCAATAATAATGCTGAAAACAAATCCTTACCACAACAGCCCATGAAAAGCCCAGTCTTGCCACCCAGCCACTGCACTTTCCACCTTTGCTCACCACAGGTGTCACTGGAGGGGTTCAGTATTGGTGGATTGGACGAGGTCAAGGCCCTGAGCACTTCTGGACACTTATACAGCCTTCTTGACCCGGGGCCGCTACTTCTCCATCAATTAGCTCCTCAATTGGTCCCCCTGGGACCTAACGAGGCTGAGTGCACTCCATGCCAGACTTCCCAGAGGGTATAAAATCCCCATCCTGGTACCGGGGATTGAACCCGGGTAAGTGCACTAACAACTGCGCTATGCAGATGGTCAATGCTGAAGTGCGCTCGCCTACCACCTAGGCGGCCCGGGTTTGATCCCAGGGACCCGCATGTGGTATTCGTGGTGGACGAAGCGGCTTCAGGGCGGGTTTTCTCCGGGCGCTTCGGTTTCCCCCGGCATCTCATTCCACCGGTGCTCCATCTTCATTCCATGTATCATCAGTGTCACCGCCTGTGGTGCGGTAGTAGTAAAAGCGGGCGTTAAACACTACAACAACAATGTCAATGCTGAAAATGTGACCCTAAACTAAAACATCTATTTATAGAACATTGGGCACAAGTGTTATCTCATATCAGCACATAGAAACTCTTACTTAATGCAACACTAGCGAGAAGATCAAGAAGAACAAGAATTTGTCAATAGAGAAACTGTACACCCAAAACTAAATGAACCCCTTTTGCTATGTAATTTTTCATGAAATAGCCCAGTGTTATGCTTACCATATTATTTGTTATTGTTATTATCATCATTAGTAAATGAAAAATTTATTATACTCATTATCTTTTTAAAAACATTGGTTAAAAATGTTTCTGGAACAAAAGGGCTACCACAAAATGTTAATGTCAGTTCCTTTAAAAGCCTGGGGGAACGTTGTGCAGATTTATTTTGTTTGGACAGTATCAATATAGGACAAACTATTTCCTTTCTTGTTTCCTCAATAGAAACTACCCTGATTGGCTCACCTTAGATGACTGCATGCAAATGTAAATAAATACATAGAATAACTCAGTCCCAGGACAGGCTCAACTACTCAATAAGAAAATTCTCCTTGTGCTTCCCTTCAACACCTCTCACCCATTGGAAAGCATTTGGAGCCGGCTATACCTTTTTACTTTCTCTACTGGTAAGTAAGGGAAGTATTGTATTCCACCCAAAAATTCGATGTCGAGATTTCACCGGAAATACATGTTTTGAGGCCTCCTGAATCCAAAAAAAGCATTTTTAGAAAAAGGTCTGTGTGTGTGTCTGTGTGTCTGTGTGTCTGTGTGTCTGTGTGTCTGTCAGTCTGTCAGTCTGTCAGTCTGTCAGTCTGTGGGCAGCATAACTCAAAAACGAAAAGTCGGTTAGAAACCAAAGTTGGTATTTAAGTTTAATGTCTTTCAAGGATGCGACACGAAGATTTTGAAGAAAACAGCCCCACCCTAAACTACCCTTTACATGGAAATTTTTTGGAAAATTTTGATTTTCTTGAAAATGGCTCTAACGATTTTGATTAAAATGTCACATGTTTGAGATATTTTTATGACAAATGAAATGTATATCTTGAATTTTCTGGCTATAGCTCATGTAGTCGTATTTACTCTGGACAAATTTTGCATAACTGGTAAACCGTTAGAGATAGACAAAATCTTGCTGTACAAAAACTATAGATCTTGCTAAAATACACAATTTATGTCTCAATAAAATTTCTTGTAGGATGAACCATTTCGGAGATATTCCTTGTTATGTGTGGGAGTTTCAGAAAACAGAACTTTAGCAAAATGCAACAACGTTGTTCATTTTTTTATATGTTAATCATGCAAAGAGAACGGAATCTCAAAGGTTAAAAAGATTTGACTGTCGCACAAAGCCTGCTGTATTCTAATATCTCCCTTGCACCTACAAGGAAATAAGCAATAAGATAATTTGTAAGAATGTTTATCTTAACTAACATGGAGATATAGGAATAAGAGTTTGTTAGAATGGTTAGTGCAAGAGTAGAGAAAGTCATGTGAGTGCAACACATCAGATTTTTTATATTCTTATTCCTTTCTGTTGTGCCTCTAGCCCAACTGCCTCTGTGTATTTTCTCAAGCCCTATGGATGACACAAGGGCTGACATGAAGAATCCTGGAAGCAAAGTAGGTGGAATGGCCATTTTCAATTCACATAACTGCTTTTGTGACAGATGTTTCATTCCTCTGTACTGCTTCAGAAAACACAAATTTAATTTTCTACCATAGATTGCTGTTAAAACCTGTTTTTAGAATGTAATAGGTGAATAAATTGAAGTGCACTCACTTTGATTTCCACAGATTTTTCAACCTTCACTGATTTATTCAGACAATAGCTAACAAATGTTTAAGAGAATTCCTTTGTAGTTTTAAACAATACTTCAAAACATAACATCTGACTGTGAAAAGTTACATTGCTTAACTACCTATTTTGTTTCTGACTTTGGTTTAAATATATGTTCCACTAATTTTTTGTTCAGTGTACTATGATATTTTATTATTTGTAAGTTTTCAGTTATCTGAGCATTTATTGTGTACTGGTATCAGTGCTGCTTCTATGATACTTATTAGGCAAATCAATTTGTTAAGCTCTACACCTGCATAAAAATAAAGAAAATAGCTAAAAATGAGATCTCAGTAAAAATTGGGGGCAGTGTGATTGTTTTTGGGGGGAATGCACCATATCCTTTGGGGGAATGGGCACCTCTGGTCAGGAATGACTACCTAAGGCCTCACTAATAGGATATAACATGTAACTAACATTTGCATCTATTTTGGTTTGCTGGGAGACTATGTTGTTGTTAGCTAATGCTGGATTTCTGACAATGAAGTCATTAATCCTCTTTCTCTCCAATATTTTTCACTGACGGATGGGGCACTAGAAGTGACTGGGCATATTTAAAGGTGGTCTCGATCCATTTCCTCTTGCAGATCACATAGAGGACAGAGTGGTGAAGAATATATCCCAATTCTGGGAGATTATACAGGTATGGAATTCTTGTCACACTGATAGAACTGGAACAGTTACCACTCATACTGCACCAACTTGGTTACAGAACAAATTAACCTTAACTCCAGAGTTGCCAGGTCTCCAAGTTTAAAATAAGGGAGATTTTAGGAATGTTTCCCCACACCTGAACACATTGTCATTTAACCTAACCACCTCTACTGTTAATCATAGAAGATTTGTAGCTACGCTCTCTATAGAACTCATTGCTCACACTAGAAGCGGCCGGGCATATTTGAAGGTGGTCTCGATCCATTTCCTCTTGCAGATCACATAGAGAACAGAGTGATGAAGAATATATCCCAATTCTGTTTAAATGTTTTGCCAGACACTCATGTCCTGTGATCAACCTGAAGGTTGCAACTGCTGTTTTTCGAGGATACTCAGGTATTACTGTTTGAATGTTTGGTAGTTCCCATCGTTTATTCCACATGTTGCACATTTGTAGGATCAGTCACTTGGCATATTTTTCAATTCACACACTTTTCAAAATTTGGCTTACAAAGACAGATTCTAAGACTGGATGCCAAATTGCTATCCGAGAGTCTGTTTCTGTGGCGAGTTTTCAGGAGCTGCATTATAGTGAAACACTGTTCAAAAAGGTAGGTACTGCCAGACAGTGCCATACTTTTTGCTGCGTTGGGAATCAAATTTGGGAAACGCCTATTGTGAAGTTACCGGTAGAATTCGATCAGTGCGTCTGAGCATGAGTTGTCATATTTCTCATGCAGGCGACTCACACTGTACTTCTATCAGCTCCAGCTGAACTGCTGTATTATGTACTTTATCTAATTCATAATGACTTTGTGTGTTGTATTTTTAATGCAGGATACTGGCTGCGTATTAGGTACTGAATACTACTACCACAACTTTACAGAGGAATTGTTTTCCCATTCAAAACATGCGAATCCAAATGTCTCGTGTCTGTGCTCTCGGACGCAGCCATTGCTCTGCCTTCATCACACGGAAAACTGCACTGAACTGGTTTCTAACGGACTGGCCCGCTATGCCCAGGGCACGGCGACTTGCTCTCTCTATGGTATTGTCACTCGGGGCCACGATTGACACCACTATTCCATAACATTGTGATAAATGTCAAAAACACTTTCAAAAATAAAAAGCAGTGCAAATAGTTATCTCCGATAACACGGAAATATCTCAGAGAACGTTATTTGAAAGAAACTGTGTTTTAAGGTCTATTACATTATTTGTGTAATTTCTTGTTTTGTCTATGTCTTAGAGTTTACTGGTTATACAAAATACCTTCTGAAATGAAGATACTTAAAACGCCGCTTCCATAAACCTTTAAAATTCAGAAATTAAAAGATGCCATAACTTAAATGTTAATTTGGGAAAGGGAATTTTAGTTGATATCCTTTTAAAATTGCTGCATTATATCAATTTACTGCACACCTGCTACTCTGGTTTCAAAGACTCCGCACATAAACACACAAGAAGCTGCTTCTATGAAAGGTTTTTCTCTGTATACCTGTTCAGGAACCCTCATAGTAATCCGAAGCATCACAGACAACATTTCCTCACATCCAGTAAATGCAGGGGATATCTTACAATGTTAGTTATGTATGTAACAATCCTATGGGATATTCCCTAGTTGAGATGCATGTTCTACCAATATGTATTATATATACATATCCCATAACTCACACAAATAACAAGGAATAACTACGAAATGGTTCACTCAAAAAAAAAAAATTACATAAATTGTGTGCTTTAACAAGCTGTACATTTTTACATTTTTTGTGTAAAAATCAACACTTTAGATGTCTGTTGTTGAATTAGAATTTTCTTCCTTTTAATGAGCAAAGACTATGGAAAAACATTCAATTTTGTATTGATTGTGAATGTTTTTCTTGTGGTTAAATGTTACAGCACATTTTAAAGTTATTTTAATACTTTTTATACAAACCTCTTAAGTGTTAAGTTCTTGCCACTACGACTGTATGAATAAAGACCTTTCATTGCTAAGGATTTTAAGTTTTCATAATGCAGATGAATGCATCTTTTCTATTTTTTGCTCATTTAATATACTTTTGGTTCATTTTCTTCCTATAACTAAATAATTTTCTGGGCACATATTCAGTATTTTTGTCTGTGTCATGGTGCAGTGGGTTTGAGCAAGTTGCTCCAGTTTGCAGCCTTGGAATGCACATGGGTTCAAATCCACCTATGAGATTGTGGATTGTTTTGTTCCGTGTTTAGAAATGGTCCCATTCAGCATTCAGGTTGCATTTGAAGAGCTACAGTAGATAGTGATCTGTACCAGCATTTGGGCCGGGGGAAACATGGTGCTGGCCACATAATTTCCTAGTATGTGCTGGATGATAGAACTTATTTGCTCTCCCCCTTGAGAAACTGCCTGAAATTAGGGATATATTTCACACATGCCATCAGACACCCCACCTTACACATGTCATCACACTGCACCTCACTTATTATGCTTCCACCCACCCTACCTCACATTATGACACCACATCACACATGTGACCATACAAGCCACCAAACACCCCCATCACACATACCACCACATTTAGTAATTTAAATTTATTAGAAATTATTGTGGTTCATGAGTAGAATTACAATGAAATTGCTTACCTAATGCTTCCAGATGTACTGTTTTACTCATAAATAGTATATTTTTTATTTTTTTTTTTTCCTTTATGTACAATTTACTCAGAGGGAAAATTAAGTAATACTAGTGAATGAAAGAAATCTACTGTAGCTACTCTTTCATAACTTTATTACTTTTTAATGAAAGTACAAGGGAAAAGGTTACAATGGATGTACTATATGTGGAAAATGTTTTGAAGGTTTGGTTGGAAGTTAAGCACTTAAAATAAATTATGCTTCTTTATTATTTAATTCAGCATATAATTATATGGAATCTAGGGATTAAAAATGTAATAGCAGTGCAGTAAATTATGAAGCACTCTTTCTCGAGAGTCTTGCAGTTTACAAAAAGTTTACATTTTACTAAATAAGAATTCAAATTACAAAATAATTTGTGATTTATTCAACACAAATTTGGCAAAATATTTTGTTGATCACAATTTTGGTAGTGACTTGTTCCAGTTTGTAACTTATTAGTTTGAGAGCCATAGAATTTAAATATTGTATACTCATATGATTTTCTCTATTCAATGGGCATACAAACTGTTCGCTTTTCATTTTATTGGAAATAAACCTTTGCAGAAATGGTTACATTATACATTTAATTATGGATACAAAGGGAATAGCTATTGTCAAATGTTTAACAACTGGTTGCCAAATGTTGGGTTTAACATTACATACTTAGACTCAGGGGTTTCCGTCTAGGTACCCAAGCTGAGCAGAACATTACTTCCACTTACTGGTGTTTTGCTCCACACTGTAGCTTTTCTATCTGACCTTAACTTGGTCATCTCTTGTTCTCTTCCGACCCCGATGCTATTAGGGTTCCTGAGGGCTAGGGTGTCTTTATTTTTCCAACCTCTCCATTTCTCTAATTTCTCTATAAAATCTTAATTCCTAACATGCTGACCTGTCATGGCATGTAATACGTCCTCTGATTGGTAATCAGAGGATATGGTCGGTGAATTTATTTTGATAACTCTCCCGGTCAGGTCGGTGAGACCCGTAAACCAACGACAGGTGTGGTCCTCCAGACATTCTGGGGGTTGTGAGAGAGCGATGTGACCGCCAAAACATAAAAATATGGTGCTCTCTAAAAAGTGGTTATTGCTCTCTTCAATATCATCAGTGAAAAATATTGGAGAGCAAGAGGATTAATGACTTCATTGTCAGAAATCCAGCATTAGCTAACAACAATTCCTTGATTTTTCATAGTAATATTGTTCAATAATTTTTTTTGAATTCAGAGTTGACTAACCTTTTAGCTGCATAAAATGGTAGATTAACTATACATTTCGGCACATTGCCAGTACCCTTTTTTGCAAGAAAATCAGCTTTCTCATTACCACTCAGTCCACAGTGAGCTGGTATCCATTGGAAGACTAGGTGTTTTTGAAGTGCTGTTAGATGGCTAAGCATTTTCCAACATGCTATAATTGTTTGTTTTTTGGTGACAACTTGGAAGTAATTACTATAATTGCTACCCTGGAATCTGAGAGAATAACTGCTTGCTGAAAATGTGAAATTCTGTACAAAAGATTTTGTAGGGCCATTCGAATTGCTTCAATTTCTCCATCAAAGTTTGTAGTTCCATAACTTAAAGATTTGTAATAGGAAAAGAGGTGACATGTGACTCCAGCACCTGCTCCATCTTGGTTTGATATAAATGATCCATCAGTATAAATATGGAGCCATTCGTGTTCTGGAAATCTAGTATGGATTGTCTCTAATGTCAATAATTTGAGAACACTAGTTGGAGTATCACTTTTCTTAACTTCTTTTGTCAGGTGTAAATAATATGTTGTTAGCTAATGCTGGATTTCTGACAATGAAGTCATTAATCCTCTTGCTCTCCAATATTTAATATATTGATAGAGCAATAGCAGTATAGTAACCGCTTTTTAGAGAGCACCATATTTTTATGTCTTGGTGGTCACATCACTCTCTCACAACCCCCAGAATGTCTGGAGGACCACACCTGTCGTTGGTTCACGGGTCTCACCGACCTGACCGGGAGAGTTATCAAAAAATAAATTCACCGACCATATCCTCTGATTACCAATCAGAGGACGTATTACATGCCATGACAGGTCAGCATGTTAGGGGTTAAGATTTTATAGAGAAATGGAGAGGTTGGAAAAAATAAAGACTCCCTAGCCCTCGGGAACCCTAATAGCATTGGGGTTGGGAGAGAACAAGAGATGACCAAGGTAAGGTCAGATAGATAAGTTACAGTGAGAAGCAAAACACCAGTAAGTGGAAGTAATGTTCTGCTCAGCTTGGGTACCTTGTGGTCGCCATTCACATAATAATATGTGATGTCTAATGTTTGTGTCGGATTGACTTTAGATATGAAGTTTTCCTTTGAATTAGGAAGGTATACGTTCTTCTTGATGTCTTGAATTTTGGAAAGAAAGCTCTCCTGAGTCTTTAGTGTATGTGTAAAATTTCTCTTGTACCATGCATTGAATGGGAGTCTGATCAACTTTTCGTGCTGAATAAGAGCCGCTTTTCCTATTTCATATTCAATGGGGCATTGGTTGGTTAGTATTTCCATAGCTGCTATTGGTGTGGTTTTGATAGCACCTGTAATTAATCTCAGACTTTGGTTTTGAAAGATTTGAATCTTTTTTTGTGTTTGCTGTTACAAGAACTTCGCTGCAGTAAGTAAATAATGGCTTTATATATATATTGTATGTTGTGTTAAGAATTGCTCTGGAACATCCGCACTTCATTCCTGTTAGACGTTTTAACAGTGAATGGCACCTTCCTGCTCTTTGTATTACATTTTGTATTTGTTGGGTCCAAGTAAGTTTGGTATAAAATGTAACTCCTAAATACTTTGCTTCCTTTGTTTCTGGTAATTGTTGACCCTCTGAAGCTAAATAAGTCGTTCTTCACTTCCTGATATCTCGTTGATACTTAAATGTCGTTGGTGACGTGGTGTTGCCCTTTGATGTAGCTCGCTCCGGCTAGTTCTGCAAGAGATCTCTTTATCTCGGGTCTGCGTAGGAGTAATGGACAACCCAAGGAAACTTTTTATATGTTATTTATTTATTTTAAATATTTTCGGGAGCTATGCCGAAAATATTTGTATACGTAGAGGAATCTCACTCACATCCGCACAGCACGACCTGCCGTACTGGTCTCTGGTTGAGTAGTGCCCAGACGCTTTCTCTCTTACCCACGCTAAGAAAACCGTTCTTCAATTTGAATGTCATGACGTCATCCAAGAAAGCCTCGTATCCAAAATGCTATTTCCTTTTCCCGCAATTTAGAAATGTCCCTTTCTATTATAACATGTTCTTTTATGAATTTCGTATATATAATTACCTTTTTAGGATTAAACGATGTTTACTTTATATTTTATTAAATATATCGCGCGACTTTTAAGGTTGGCAGACTTGACTTTCTAACGTGTATTTAAACTATGTAGTATGACGTCATGACTCATTAATTTCAAACCAATAATGTGTTTATCCTATAAATTTAACGACTATTATTTACTCATATCTTGCTCACCTTACAACACTTCCTGCTCTATTATCTATTTATGTTATTACTTAACACTTATCGCAAATCTCATATCCGGCAATTAAATTAAAACGTGTCTTTATCAAGCCCATTCGATTGGAAATCTAAATTTCGGTATCAAATGCCCCCATTTATGTTATTTTATTATTTCATAATAAAATAATGTAAATGTCTTGCCCGAAAGAAAAAATTAAAAATTACTCCTGTATTTTGAATAATCGGCAACACTCCCATTATATACAATTTTCAATTACACTGTTTCGAAATTGGTTATTAACATATTTTCTCATTAATCTTTTTAACATGACAAACAATTGTACACTTGACTAAACATTAATCCTTAAATACTAATTACAATATGTTATGGTTTCTTCTGTGAAGCTTTTATATAAAGGTTAAATTTCAAGAGTCTTTCTTTATACTTCCTTCTTTTAGTTCATGTTTGCTCACTTCGCTCTCACTATCACTTGCACTGTGATTTTTCACTTTTGTTATTGTAACACATATCTGTACTAGATCCTTTAAGCACTAAAATGTACATATATTTATATAAATCCATTACACTCTTCAGACAAGTTCTTTCTTTGTCTTGCTGTGATAACTATCTATACATCTAAATATTTTAACAAATGTTTACAAAGTAAATATTCTGTTTTCTCTCTATGCGGAGATGAACAATTTAACAATCTTTCTGAAGCTGTTATTGTGAGCTCTATACAATATATTTTTAAGCTCTTTGTAGTAGATAGCAATTCACATTCTGCATTTTTCATGAATATGTAAGTACCTGACCAATATATGATTTTCAAGTAAGCTAACATTTACATTTTATCTCAAAGCTGATTGGGCGCCAATAGACAAATGACACTTCCAAATTTTTTTTTTTTTTTTTTTTTTTTTTACATTAAATCAAGGTTCCAAGGCACCACACGGTTTCTTGTATGGTCGAAGGAGTTGTTTATGCCATCTTCCCAGACATTTTTCATTTTTAACATCTCTTAATTCATAGGTATGATAACCAAATTTTGATATAATTTCTGCAGGACCTTTATATAACAATTCCATCCTTTTGTTCCTACCTCTCAAGGCACTTGACAACTTATGGTCTTTAACCAGCACCCAATCGCCTATCTTAGGTTTCCATTTATGTTTTCTACTCTTTTTCTTTAATTTTCGCTTCTCTGCCTTTTTCTTGATTCGTTCAAAAGCAATTTTCGCTCTTTCTTCCTCACTTAACTGAATGTCATTAATTTTCAGTGTTTTTGGTACCCCGATCAATATTGGTTCTGGTTCAATTCCTAACATTAATTTTATTGGTGCAAACCCAGTAGTTACATTAATGGTGTGATTGATAATCTTTTCTATCAATGGACAATAATTCACCCAATCCTTGTGATTATGATGTGTAAGTACACGTAAATAAATTCCTATATCTCGGAGGACACGTTCTGTTGGATTCCCTGATGGAAAGTATGAGGAACAATGATTTAGTTTTCTCGAGTCTGTCACCCTAATCTTTCCATTGGCCTTATTTACAATACATAGGGGATTCACAAATTCTGAATTCGAAATCTCAATAACCTCATCTTCTAACATTGACTTTATAACTACATCTACCTCTTCTCTTATTGTACTAGGGATAGCTCTCGCTTTATGTGTAAAAGGTTTGATGGGTATCATCTCAAACGAATGAGTATAAATATTACATTTACCAGGTTTCTCAGAGAATACTTCTTTATTTCGGATTAATATTTCAAACAATTTATCCCTCTGTTGTTCATTTAGTTGATCAGCCTGAGTTATTTTTTTCCTCAACAATTCTTCTAAGTCTTCACTACTCTCCCTATCATAGTACCTAGTTGCATCAGAAACCCTCAAATTGTCTATGAAATCATTTTTATCCCATTCTACATTTTCTTTATTATCGACACTGTACTCTTTGACATTTACTTCAGTATGCTAATGGCTTCATTGCCAGATGCAAGGCACTAGAAAACAACAACATTTACTTCAGTTAATTCCATAGCTCCTACTTTAACATATTCTACAAAGAATGTATCCCCTTGGATTTCTTCTTCCTCTTTTTCTCGTAAAATATTTTCTGAACTACTATCTTCCACAAAAGGCACTATAATGGTCTCATCTTCAACTTTCATTTCTACAATCATGTTTTTAAAATTCACCACAGCTTCCCAGGCATAAAGACAATCACAACCTATTATAATATCTGTCACAAGTCTTCCTACAATCAGAAATAAAATTCCTAGTATTCTCCCATTTATTTCAATATTTATCATTGCTTGAAATTTTACTCTCTCTTTTCGTTTTCCCACAGCTAGCGAGCAATATATCCCATTAACTGGTAAAGACATTACTTTAAAACCACTACTTTGTAAATTATCATAAAAATTTTGTGAGCATACTGTGCTATTTGATCCCGTATCTATAATTGCATTGTATTGTTTTCCATTTACTCCAATTTTGATTTTAGGTGGATCTCCTACTTTTTCGTTTTCGTCGTTTCTATTTTTCCATTCTCTTTTCTTTTGTATCATCATTTGCCTTCCAGGACTATTTATTTCCGAGTACTTATCACAATCATTACTAGGATACCCAGTTCTCACTGAAGGCGCGTTTGACCGGGTCTGGCGTTTCCCTGATTTTTATGTATTGCTCCTGTACTATTTCCCAAATTGTTACTTCTGTTTTCCTGCATTAAATCGGGGTTACTTCCTACCATGTTTTTGACCGTGTTAATGGCCTCAACCATTTCCGCATTTTCGGGGGAATTTCGTCCATTAGAATACCTTTCTTCCTGTCTTGGTGACCTCGGTCTAAACTCATTATCTCCGTTTGTCCAATACCCATCATTTGAATTTCTACTATGTCCAAAATAACGTCCCCGTCTACCTCGATCAAATCTATTTGTATTCATATAATTCACCCTTATATTTCTTCCCCTTTGATTACCATTTCTATTTTGGTGACGCCCTTCCTGGTTATATTTACCTTGATTTTCCCACCGGAATGATTCCATCCTTGGTACTGGTCCTTTATATCTTTCCCTAATCTCACTTCTATTCTGATAATACTGTGCCCCTTGCCCGAAAGAATTTACAGTTTCTTTTTCTTCATATTTATTTCCAAATGCGTGTTTTGGCTTATTGACTTCTAAGGCTGATAATAATTCTATCATAGCTGCAATGCTATCGGGTCGGGCTATGATTAGGTAGTGTTGAAGCGTTTCCGGAAAATGTGGAGTAACTATATTTATTAGATCTTTTTCATCTAAAGGAGGATCCAACATCTTCGATTTTCTCGCTATTCTCATAAAATAGTTGACCATCGATTCCTCCGATCTAGGATTAAACTTTCCATTGCTTAATTCAACTCTAATATTAGCCTGCCTACTAGCTCCCCAATATCTGGTTAAAAAGATGTTCCTAAAGGTCCTGTAATCATTATTGTTACCCATAGAAAGGCCTAGCCAATTGGCAGCATTACCCTTTAGGCATTTTCTTACTATCACCATCTTGTACTCCTCTGGTATACGTTTCACCGTGAAGTACTCTTGTAACCCTTCTAAAAAGGCTTTAGGATCATCTGAATCTTCATTTTCAAAAACTGGAGGTGTCATTTCATTTAAGACATGGTTATGCCAATGTAAATTTGAATTGTCACCTGTCCCTGCACTATTTCTGAAATCAGAATGAGAATTACTGTTACCTCTATTTTGCATCGAAATGTCAGCTGATACACCTGGTATTGCCTCGTTTCTTGCAACTTCATTACTAAGATTGTTGTGATTACATGCATTTTCATTTAATTTCAACTTTTCTAAGGCCTCTTTTACCTGAGTAATTTCTGTCACTACTCCTTTTATTTGGTCTGTAACATCCTCCAAATTTCTAGCCTGCCTTTCACTTTCTACATCAGATCTTTCTATTCTAACTTTACACCCCTGTAACTCTTCTCTAATTTCTTCCCTTTGTTTGTCTAATCTATATGTTACTTTTTCCCTTTCTTTATCTAATTTTTCACTCACTTGTTGACCTAATTTCTTTTCAGAATTCTTTACTTCTTGCCTTATTGTCTCTAATTCTCCCTTAACCTGTTCTCTATTTTCTTTTACTTCACTACTGACTTTATTAATTTCCTCCCTAACTTCTTCCCTAAAGGTTTCGAAAGCTCTCTTCTGATTTTCCAATTGCATTCCCAATTCCTGTTGTCCCTTCTCTAATTTCTGTCCTAACTCTGTTCTTAATTCTTTACTAGTTTCATCTATCTTTTGACTTAACTCTGTACTCATCTTTTTCACTGTTCTTAATTCTTTACTAGTTTCATCTATTATCTTTTGACTTAACTCTGCACTCATCTTTTTCATTATCTTTTGAAACATATTCTCTATTTCTGACATAATCACTGGCCTTTCTGAATTAGTACTAAACATTTCTGAGCTACCTCTAGGTGTTTCTCTAACGTTCTGATCTTCTAATTCTTGGCATATTCTGCTACCAATTACATTCTGATTAAATTCTTCCATCCTACTTACACTTTTCTCAATTTCCGGACTTTCAAAACCTAAAAAATCGCTATTACTGTCTTCCATTTCTAAGCTATTTACATGTGTTTTTCTACTCACCAAAATTTTCACTTTTCTTTTTTTTAACTGCACTTAAACTTGTTCACTACACGTTTCACAGATGTTCACACGCTGGGCACCTTCTTGTCTGCTGGCTCGATGCTGGCCTGGTCGTCTTGGGGGGTTGGTCCATTCTTTCGACGCTCCACGTTGGGCGCCAATTTGAAGCTAAATAAGTCGTTCTTCACTTCCTGATATCTCGTTGATACTTAAATGTCGTTGGTGACGTGGTGTTGCCCTTTGATGTAGCTCGCTCCGGCTAGTTCTGCAAGAGATCTCTTTATCTCGGGTCTGCGTAGGAGTAATGGACAACCCAAGGAAACTTTTTATATGTTATTTATTTATTTTAAATATTTTTGGGAGCTATGCCGAAAATATTTGTATACGTAGAGGAATCTCACTCACATCCGCACAGCACGACCTGCCGTACTGGTCTCTGGTTGAGTAGTGCCCAGACGCTTTCTCTCTTACCCACGCTAAGAAAACCGTTCTTCAATTTGAATGTCATGACGTCATCCAAGAAAGCCTCGTATCCAAAATGCTATTTCCTTTTCCCGCAATTTAGAAATGTCCCTTTCTATTATAACATGTTCTTTTATGAATTTCGTATATATAATTACCTTTTTAGGATTAAACGATGTTTACTTTATATTTTATTAAATATATCGCGCGACTTTTAAGGTTGGCAGACTTGACTTTCTAACGTGTATTTAAACTATGTAGTATGACGTCATGACTCGTTAATTTCAAACCAATAATGTGTTTATCCTATAAATTTAACGACTATTATTTACTCATATCTTGCTCACCTTACAACACTTCCTGCTCTATTATCTATTTATGTTATTACTTAACACTTATCGCAAATCTCATATCCGGCAATTAAATTAAAACGTGTCTTTATCAAGCCCATTCGATTGGAAATCTAAATTTCGGTATCACCTCAAAATTTAATTTTATTTTTAGTGTTTTTTTTTTCTTAGTGAAAAGATTTGGTAGTTTGATTTTGTTGTATTAACAGTCACTAAATTTTCTTTGGTCCACTTTTGTAAGTCGGTAAAGGATTGTTGCATGGTTTTTTCTAGTTCTGCACTTTTACTTTGAAGCTGTAATATATTGCTTCCTAGTTATTGGATAGCCATTTGAAGCTGAAGTCGTTGATGATGTGGTTCGGTGTGTTGTCTCCGGCTAGCTGAGCATAATCTCTTTATCTCGGGTTTGCATGAGTGTAAAGGACAACCCAAGAACAACTTTTCATATACTTTATTTCAAATATTTTCGGGAGATATGCCGATTCTATATGTGTATCTGTAGGAGCATCGCAATCACATCTGCGCAGCACGAACTGCACGAACTCCCGTACTGCTCTCTGGTTGAGTACTGACTAGACGCTTCTCTCTTACCCACGCCAAGAAGACCGTTCGCTTCCAATTTGAATGTCATGACGTCATCCAAGAAAGCCTCGTATCCAAAATGTTATTTTCTTTTCCCGCAATTTAGAAATGTCCCTTTCTATTATAACATGTTCTTTTATGAATTTTGAATATATAATTACCTTTTTAGGATTAAACGATGTTTACTTTATATTTTATTAAATATATCGCGCGACTTTTAAGGTTGGTAGAACTGACTTTCGAACGTGTATTTTAAACTATGTGGTATGACGTCATGACTCGTTAATTTCAAACCAATAATGCGTTTATACTACAAATTTAACGACTATCATTTACTCATATCTTGCTCACCCTACAACACTTCCCGCTATATTATCCATTTATGCTACTACTCAACACTTATCGCAAATCTCACATCCGGCAATCAAATTAAAACATGTCTTTTTCAAAAGCCCATTCGATCGGAAATCTAAATTTCGGTATCAAATGCCCCCATTTATATTATTTTATTATTTCATAATAAAATAATGTAAATGTCTTGCCCGAAAGAAAAATTAAAAATTACTCCTGTATTTTGAATAATCGGCAACACTCCCATTATATACAATTTTCAATTACACTGTTTTTGAAATTGGTTATTAACACATTTTCTCATTAATCTATTTAACATGACAAACAATTATATACTTGACTAAACATTAATCCTTAAATACTAATTACAATATGTTATGGTTTCTTCTGTGAAGCTTTTATATAAAGGTTAAATTTCAAGAGTCTTTCTTTATACTTCCTTCTTTTAGTTCATGTTTGCTCACTTCGCTCTCACTATCACTTGCACTGTGATTTTTCACTTTTGTTATTGTAACACATATCTGTACTATATCCTTTAAGCACTAAAATGTACATATATTTATATAAATCCATTGCACTCTTTAGACAAGTTCTTTCTTTGTCTTGCTGTGATAACTATCTATACATCTAAATATTTTAACAAATGTTTACAAAGTAAATATTCTGTTTTCTCTCTATGCGGAGATGAACATTTTAACAATCTTTCTGAAGCTGTTATTGTGAGCTCTATACAATATATTTTTAAGCTCTTGGTAGTAGATAGCAATTCACATTCTGCATTTTTCATGAATATGTAAGTACCTGACCAATATATGATTTTCAAGTAAGCTAACATTTACATTTTATCTCAAAGCTGATTGGGCGCCAATAGACAAATGACACTTCCAATTTTTCTTTTACATTAAATCAAGGTTCCAAGGCACCACACGGTTTCTTGTATGGTCGAAGGAGTTGTTTATGCCATCTTCCCAGACATTTTTCATTTTTAACATCTTTTAATTCATAGGTATGATAACCAAATTTGGATATAATTTCTGCAGGACCTTTATATAACAATTCCATCCTTTTGTTCCTACCTCGCAATGCACTTGATAACTTATGGTCTTTAACTAGTACCCAATCGCCTATCTTAGGTTCCCATTTATGTTTTCTACTCTTTTTCTTTAATTTTCGCTTCTCTGCCTTTTTCTTGATTCGTTCAAAAGCAATTTTCGCTCTTTCTTCTTCACTTAACTGAATGTCATTAATTTTCAGTGTTTTTGGTACCCCGATCAATATTGGTTCTGGTTCAATTCCTAACATTAATTTTATTGGTGCAAACCCAGTAGTTACATTAATGGTGTGATTGATAATCTTTTCTATCAATGGACAATATTTCACCCAATCCTTGTGATTATGATGTGTAAGTACACGTAAATAAATTCCTATATCTCGGAGGACACGTTCTGTTGGATTCCCTGATGGAAAGTATGAGGAACAATGATATAATTTTATCTCATGATTTTCTAGGGTTTCTTTAAAGATTTTGCTCCGATGAACTGTAGCATTGTCTGTTAAGATTGCCTGAATCTTGCCATATTTAGGCACATAATCTTTTATTATCTTTCCTACACATGTTTTGCTGCTGATATTCCTAACAGGATAAATTTTAATAAATTTACTAAAAACATCATGAAGAACAAACATATATCTACATCCAAATTGTCCTACTGGTAGCTCCCCATGTGCATCAGCAGTAACTAGTACATTTTTCCCTTCTCTTATGATTGTCTGAGGTTCTATATCAAATTTGATATTAAATGGTTTGGCCCTTTGACATAAATCACAGCTTGAACATATTTTTCTCACTTTCTTTGCCAAATGTTTTATATAAAAATGGTCACTAATTACCATGATTAGCTTTTCACTACCTGTATGAGCTAATGTTTTGTGATAAGCAAGTATAAGTTTCTCTTGTAAAGCTTTTGGTACCATTACTTTCCATTTAGGTTCAATTCTTCCATGAAATTTATAGATTTTTCCCTCATAAATACCTATATTATCTTTTAGATTTTCTGTGATTGGTTGTGCCTTTTCTTTCAATTTCCTAAGTTCATCGTCCTCTGTCTGTAATTGTTCCAAATTTCGAAATTCTTTAGCTAATTGAGTCCCTTCTAAGGTTTTGAAATATAGTATGGTTACATCATGTTTGTTGTCACTAATTGTATCTGGTATTGTATAATTGGTTTTCATCCTTGATAACAAATCACTAAAAATATTTTGACTTCCTGCTATGTGTCTGATTTCTATGTTATGGGATGTGATCTCATGGATATATCTAGAAATACGTGTGCTTGTGAGTTTGCAAGAGTTCATAAATGCCAAACTAACATGATCTGTGTAAACTATTACTGGGTTGTTATATACATATTGCTTAAATTTTACAAGTGCAAAGTAAATAGCTGCTATTTCTTTTTTCTGTAGTGCAAGCCTGTGATTCAGTCCTTGAAAGCCCCCTTGAAGCTACAGCAATGAGGTGATCTTTTCCTTCCTCATCTTTTTGTAATATGACACTACCATAACCTAGTCCTGAAGCATCTGTATAAATTATGTAGGGGAGATCTTCCCTAGGTTTTTCCAATAAAATTGACGCTGCAAACAATGTTTTTACCTTTTCAAAAGATTCTTGTTCTACTGATGACCATTGCCATTTTACATCTTTTCTCAAAAGTTGTCTTAATGGGGCTACTACGGTTGCATATTCTAGGATAAATCTTGACTGATAATTTAGGATACCAAGAAATCTTCTCAATTGTTTTATATTTTTAGGAGCTGGTATTTTATTTATGCTTTCAATTCTGTCGGGATTAGGCCTGATTCCCTCATTTGAAATAACATAACCTAAAAATTCTGTCTGTTTCACAAAGAATGCAGTTTTACTTGGCTTTATTGTCATGTTTGCTTTCTTTAACTGACTAAGCACATAATTGATATGATTTAAATGATCCTCTATATTTTCTGAGAAAATCACAAAATCATCCACATACTGAGCTACAAATTTCTTTATGGTTTCTCCAAAAATTTCATACAAAGCTCTTAATAGTGCACTACCACTGGTATTCATACCAAAGGCACAAACTCGAAACTGATATAATATTCCTGAATGTAAAAACGCTGTATATTTTCTTAAATCTTCTCTAAGTGGGATCTGCCAAAAAGATGCTGTAAGATCTAGAGTAGAAAAAATTTTGCCCTTCTGCAATTTGTTCAATATTACCTCTACACTTTCTGGTCTAAATCTATCAGGTTTACAATGTTGATTTAGTTTTCTCGCGTCTAATGTCACCCTAATCTTTCCATTGGCCTTATTTACAATACATAGGGGATTCACAAACTCTGAATTCGAAATCTCAATAACCTCATCTTCTAACATTGACTTTATAACTGCATCTACCTCTTCTCTTATTGTACTAGGGATAGCTCTCGCTTTATGTGTAAAAGGTTTGATGGGTATCATCTCAAACGAATGAGTATAAATATTACATTTACCAGGTTTCTCAGAGAATACTTCTTTATTTCGGATTAATATTTCAAACAGTTTATCCCTCTGTTGTTCATTTAGTTGATCAGCCTGAGTTACTTTTTTCCTCAACAATTCTTCTAAGTCTTCACTACTCTCCCTATCATAGTACCTAGTTGCATCAGAAACCCTCAAATTGTCTATGAAATCATTTTTATCCCATTCTACATTTTCTTTATTATCGACAATGTACTCTTTGACATTTACTTCAGTTAATTCCATAGCTCCTACTTTAACATATTCTACAAAGAACGTATCCCCTTGGATTTCTTCTTCCTCTTTTTCTCTTACAATAGTTTCTGAACTACTATCTTCCACAAAAGGCACTATAATGGTCTTATCTTCAACTTTCATTTCTAGAATCATGTTTTTAAAATTCACCACAGCTTCCCAGGCATAAAGACAATCACAACCTATTATAATATCTGTCACAAGTCTTCCTACAATCAGAAATAAAATTCCAAGTATTCTCCCATTTATTTCAATATTTATCATTGCTTGAAATTTTACTCTTTCTTTTCGTTTTCCCACAGCTAGCGAGCAATATATCCCATTAACTGGTAAAGACATTACTTTAAAGCCACTGCTTTGTAAATTATCATAAAAATTTTGTGAGCATACTGTGCTATTTGATCCCGTATCTATAATTGCATTGTATTGTTTTCCATTTACTCCAATTTTGATTTTAGGTGGATCTCCTACTGTTTCGTTTTCGTCAATTCTATTTTTCCATTCTCTTTTCTTTTGTATCATCATTTGCCTTCCAGGACTATTTATTTCCGAGTACTTATCACAATCATTACTATGATACCCAGTTCTCACTGAAGGCGCGTTTGACCGGGTCTGGCGTTTCCCTGATTTTTAGGTATGGCTCCTGTACTATTTCCCGAATTGTTACTTCTGTTTTCCTGCATTAAATCGGGGTTACTTCCTACCATGTTTTTGACCGTGTTAATGGCCTCGACCATTTCCGCATTTTCAGGGGAATTTCGTCCACTAGAATACCTTTCTCCCTGTCTTGGTGACCTCGGTCTAAACTCATTATCTCCGTTTGTCCAATACCCATCATTTGAATTTCTACTATGTCCAAAATAACGGCCCCGTCTACCTCGATCAAATCTATTTGTATTCATATAATTCACCCTTATATTTCTTCCCCTTAGATTACCATTTCTATTTTGGTGATGCCCTTCCTGGTTATATCTACCTTGATTTTCCCACCGGAATGATTCCATCCTTGGTACTGGTCCTTTATATCTTTCCCTAACCTCACTTCTATTCTGATAATACTGTGCCCCTTGCCCGAAAGAATTGACAGTTTCTTTTCCTTCATATGTATTTCCAAATGCGTGTTTTGGCTTATTGACTTCTAAGGCTGATAATAATTCTATCATAGCTGCAATGCTATCGGGTCGGGCTATGATTAGGTAATGTTGAAGTGTTTCCGGAAAATGTGGAGTAACTATATTTATTAGATCTTTTTCATCCAAGGGAGGGTCCAACATCTTCGATTTTCTCGCTATTCTCATAAAATAGTTTACCATGGATTCCTCCGATCTAGGATTAAATTTTCCATTGCTTAATTCAACTCTTATATTAGCCTGCCTACTAGCTCCCCAATATCTGGTTAAAAAGATGTTCCTAAAGGTCCTGTAGTCATTATTGTTACCCATAGAAAGGCCTAGCCAATTAGCAGCATTACCCTTTAAGCATTTTCTTACTATCACCATCTTGTACTCCTCTGGTATACGTTTCACCGTGAAGTACTCTTGTAACCCTTCTAAAAAGGCTTTAGGATCATCTGAATCTTCATTTTCAAAAACTGGAGGTGTCATTTCATTTAAGACATGGTTAGGCCAATGTAAATGTGAATTGTCACCTATCCCTGAGCTATTTCCGAGATCAGAATGGGAATTACTGTTACTCCTATTTTGCATCGAAATGTCAGCTGATACACCTGGTATCGCCTCGTTTCTTGCAACTTCATTACTAAGATTGTTGTGATTACATGCATTTTCATTTAATTTCAAATTTTCTAAGGCCTCTTTTACCTGAGTAATTTCTGTCACTACTCCTTTTATTTGGTCTGTAACATCCTCCAAATTTCTAGCCTGCCTTTCACTTTCTATATCAGATCTTTCCATTCTAACTTTACACCCCTGTAACTCTTCTCTAATTTCTTCCCTGTCTTTATCTAACCTTTGTACTACCTCTTCCCTTTGTTTGTCTAAACTATATGTTACTCTTTCCCTTTCTTTATCTAATTTTTCACTAACTTGTTGACCTAATTTCTTCTCAGAATTCTTTACTTCTTGCCTTATTGTCTCTAATTCTCCCTTAACCTGTTCTCTATTTTCTTTTACTTCATTACTGACTTTATTAATTTCCTCCCTAACTTCTTCCCTAAAGGTTTCTAAAGCTCTCTTCTGATTTTCCAATTGCATTCCCAATTCCTGTTGTCCCTTCTCTAGTTTCTGTCCTAACTCTATACTAGTTTCATCTATCTTTTGACTTAACTCTGTACTCATCATTTTCACTGTTCTTAATTCTTTACTAGTTTCATCTATTATCTTTTGACTTAACTCTGTACTCATCTTTTTCATTATCTTTTGAAACATATTCTCTATTTCTGACATAATCACTGGCCTTTCTGAATTAGTACTAAACATTTCTGAACTACCTCTAGGTGTTTCTCTAACGTTCTGATCTTCTAATTCTTGGTATATTCTGCTACCAATTACATTCCGATTAAATTCTTCCATCCTACTTATACTTTCCTGAATTTCCGGACTATCAAAACCTCTAAACTCACTATCACTGTCTTCCATTTCTAAGCTATTTACATGTGTTTTTCTACTCACCAAAATTTTCAATATTTTCACTATTTCACTTTAACTGCACTTAAACTTGTTCACTACACGTTTCACAGATGTTGACGCGCTGGGCACCTTCTTGTCTGCTGGTTCGATGCTGGCTCGGTCGTCTTGGGGTTTGGTCCATTCTTTCGAAGCCACACGTTGGGAAGCCAATTTGAAGCTGTAATATATTGCTTCCTAGTTATTGGATAGCCATTTGAAGCTGAAGTCGTTGATGATGTGGTTCGGTGTGTTGTCTCCGGCTAGCTGAGCATAATCTCTTTATCTCGGGTTTGCGTGAGTGTAAAGGACAACCCAAGAACAACTTTTCATATACTTTATTTCAAATATTTTCGGGAGATATGCCGATTCTATATGTGTATCTGTAGGAGCATCGCAATCACATCTGCGCAGCACGAACTGCACGAACTCCCGTACTGCTCTCTGGTTGAGTACTGACTAGACGCTTCTCTCTTACCCACGCCAAGAAGACCGTTCGCTTCCAATTTGAATGTCATGACGTCATCCAAGAAAGCCTCGTATCCAAAATGTTATTTTCTTTTCCCGCAATTTAGAAATGTCCCTTTCTATTATAACATGTTCTTTTATGAATTTTGAATATATAATTACCTTTTTAGGATTAAACGATGTTTACTTTATATTTTATTAAATATATCGCGCGACTTTTAAGGTTGGTAGAACTGACTTTCGAACGTGTATTTTAAACTATGTGGTATGACGTCATGACTCGTTAATTTCAAACCAATAATGCGTTTATACTACAAATTTAACGACTATCATTTACTCATATCTTGCTCACCCTACAACACTTCCCGCTATATTATCCATTTATGCTACTACTCAACACTTATCGCAAATCTCACATCCGGCAATCAAATTAAAACATGTCTTTTTCAAAAGCCCATTCGATCGGAAATCTAAATTTCGGTATCAACTTTTTAGTTTTGAAGTCCCCATTTCTAAGTCATCAGCAAATAGTGCACACTTCACACCTGATTCTTGTGTTTGTTGTGGCAGATCATTAATAAATATATTAAAAATCTGACATGTTGCACTCACATGACTTTCTCTACTCTTGTACTAACCATTCTAACAAATTCTTATTCCTATATCTCCATGTTAGTTAAGATAAACATTCGTACAAATTATCTTACTGCTTATGTCCTTGTAGGTGCAAGGGAGATATTAAAATACAGAAGGCTTTGTGCGACAGTCAAATCTTTTTGACCTTTGAGATTCCGTTCTCTTTGCACGATTAACATATAAAAAAATGAACAACGCTGTTGCATTTCACCAAAGTTCTAAGTTTTTTGAAACTCACACACATAACAAGGAACAGTTTACCAGTTATGCAAAAGTCGTCCTGAGTACATGTACAGGGGCTATAGCCAGAAAATTCAAGATATACATTTCATTTGTCATCAAAATATCTCAAACATATGACATTTTAATCAAAATCGTTAGAGCCATTTTCAAGAAAATACAAATTTTCAAAAAATTTTCCATGTAAAGGGTAGTTTAGGGTGGAGCTGGTGTTTTGCTTCTCTTCAAAATCTTCATGTTGCATCCTTGAAACACATTAAACTTAAATACCAACTTTGGTTTTTAACCAACTTTTCGTTTTTGAGTCATGCTGTCCACAGGCACACAGACACACACACGGACCTTTTTCTAAAAATGCTTTTTTTTGGATACAGGGGGCCTCAAAACATATATTTCCAGTGAAATCTCGACATCAAATTTTTGGGTGGAATACAGTACTTCCTCTACTTACCAGTAGAGAAAGTAAAAAGTGTTGTGCTGAGCACTGCTCCTTGTGGTAAGCCATGGTGTATTTGTTTGTATTTAGATATATTTCTTCCATATCTGGTAGCAATAAAGCATTGTGTTAGGAAATGACATAGCCATGAAAACATTGGACCTTGTATCCCAATTTTTTTTACTTTCTTTAGTGGTTTTGTTCTGCATATAGAATCATATGTACTTTGGAAATCAATAAAAACTGATACATTATCTTCTTTCCGATTGAAGGAGTCTTTGATTTCTTGACTGAGAAGTAAGACTTGTTTGTAGAGTGAAACTCTCTGAAATCAGCTTGACATGGGGATATTAAATTTTGACCACTTGAAGAACTGTGAAGCATTAAGATCAGAAGAAACTACAGTTCAAAAGTATTGGAAAGCACGAATGCTAATGGTTTCATTGCCAGATGC